>JANAVB010013602.1:7500-373942 GCA_029216955.1 Iris pallida | reverse complement strand
CACCCCCCAGAAAAAAGAATCAAAAATAAAATCGCACTTAGACTGCTATACCTAGATTTTCATTCCTAGGCTTTCTTTGTGCGAGCGAGTTTGTATTATGAGTCTAAGTTCAGTTCTCCTATAAAATTGTTTTGTACTTTTACAATTAATGGCAAACACGATGGCGATTCTGCTGGGGACTAACTTCTCCATGGCTGAGGAGTTGGTGATGCAATCAGACGCAGCTAAACTTGGCTCCAGTCAATAAATGCTGGTCGCCCGGTTCGACTAACAGGCATTTGAAGAAATGCTCTCCGACGGGAGTGCTGGCCCGATCCAGCGGCGAGCCCGCACGAAGAAGGCCCGCAGGGAGTGGAGGCCCAAATCATTCGCTCCTCTCCAAGCTCTCGAAGAAGTACTCTCTGTTGCCCGAGACAGCGGAGAAGTCTCGCTTACGGCCCCACTTCAGACCATAGAGGACTCTGCTGTCCCCAAGTCTGGCAGAAGAAACTATAATGATGGACTTGTAGGGGCAAAGAGGAACTCTATGCAGTCCAAGCTGCGTAAGGGCGCCAGCCGCATGGAGGATCATGCGGCCGCAACTATGGAGAAAACACATGCGGCCACAAAAGTCAGCCGCATGCAGAAAGCCCATGCGGCCAGAACTTCCAGCCGCATGCAGGCAGCCTGCACGACCATGACTTCTAGCCGCATACAGAAGGTTCATACGGCCACAAAGAATAGCCGCATGCAGACAGCCTGTACGACCACGACTTCTAGCCGCATACAGAAGGTTCATACAGCCATAAAGAATAGCCGCATGCAGACAGCCTGCACGGCCACTGATCCCAGCCGTATACCATCTGTTCCATGCGGCTCACGGTCAGTCTTCGACTGCCTCTCAGGCGATCCTGACCCCAAATGCTCTCATATGCCAATCTCCGTGGACTCTTCCTACTATGCACTCTCAGGTGCTAGTAGGAAGAACTCTTGGGCAACGCAGGCTCGGCAAGCTCAGTCGGTCTCCCAACTTCTGACTATCAGGGCGTCCCGCTGACTATTACGCAGGCCCCTGATCAAAAGTTGTACAGAACTAACCGTGTCCAGCCGTCGGCGGCCAACGAATGGGGTAGTTATCAAGAATCTCCAACAATGATCAGGGGCAAGTACTCGTACTACCCCCACATCAGGGAATAGGCAGGAGGCCAACACTCATGGGCTCAGAATTCTCGGACCCACAAAATGGGTGACTTGCGCAACGTGATTCTTCACAAATGTAAGGAAAGAGACAAAGATTTAGTGTGCAGAGGGTCCTGGCAGGGACATCAATGCACCCAAGTCATTGTCAACTGCTGCTGCAACAAGGCGGTAGTACAAGAAGACCGGCGGTCCGTCTTCCAACGGCTGCAATGTCCAAGCTCAGAAGACGAGGCGCTTCTCGTCGCCTCCTGTAATTCTGCTCTGAAGATTCCTGGCAGCGGGAGAGGGAAGAAAACAAGTGTCTCCAGCCCAAAAATTTAGCCGACGTAACCAAGAAACTTTCTTCTAAACGGTTATCTACTACCGTTACAGGAGGTGTTTACCAAGGTACCCGCTCAAAGACGAAATCTGCCACACTAGGAGATTCATCATCCACATCTCTGGGAGACACTGGAGCCGGCGGTAGCACTCCTTCAAACGTCCACGACAATTCGGTGTTCCAAGAAGACAATCCAGGGGAAACAGTTCACCCAACAGATGCAGCAGATCCCGACGTCCCCAGGAAGTCCACAATTCTCAAGACGAGGCAAGCTCTGAAGCTGGGGGTACCACTTTTTCTAAGTCTGAGCCAGAGGAAAACATTCCCACATACCCTGACGACTTCTCTATACAAGGGTATGACTCAGAGGGCACGTCCTCTACCGTTCCTTCCATCTCTCCTCATGTGAGGACGGTATTCATGACGGACAGAAACCAAGAGGGTCCCAGTGATCGCCAACGCATCGACACTCTGGAGGCCATACTGCATGCCTTGGTCAAGTCTGTGGACGAGATCAAAGCGGCCCTTCCAACTCTGCAAAGAAGGACGCCTGGCCAAACAAGCTTGGGTCCCGCGGTCAATGCGGACTCCTCAGCTGCACCAAACCCGGGCGATAATCCTCCCAAAATATCGGCTCCTACCGCTGCAGACGAGGCCCGGGAGGTAAGAAGAGAGGTCCAGGAGCTCCAGGCCATGTTCCAAGCTCGAAAAACCTGCCAGGACCTCAGGATACGACAACCGTATCCTGCTGCATGGAGAGATGTTCCCTTCCCACCAAAATATAAACCATTCCACATCAATCCATATGATGGAAAGACATCTGCAAGCAGGTACATCACCTATTCGAAGTCACAACCGACCATCTGCCTCATGACGACGTCATCCTTACGCGGTTGTTCATTGGAGCATTGGAAGGGGTCATCTTCGACTGGTACCATAATTTGCCAAAAAATTGCATACATTCCTTCACCGGCTTCAAACGTATGTTCCTAGAGAGGTTCTACGAAGTAGGACAAGTCGTAACGATGTCCACCCTCATGGACGTTGTTCAGGAAGAAAAGGAGCTGACAAGGAACTATATCGAGCGGTTTTGCCAAACCGCGATGAATTTGCCTTCGGGTAACCCTGATTCCTCCTTGATTGAAATTTGCCAAAGAGACTGCTTCCCACGATCAGCCTCTGGATGGGCGAAAGTCAATTCAAGGATTGGAAGACTTTCATTATCAGCGCCACTAGCGCAGAAGACAAGTTGAAGAAAGCTCGCCAATTAGGATTGTATGTTTTGGAAGGAGAGGACAAGGGCAAACGCCCTAACACCAACAGCAGCAATGGTGGTAATCCCTCCAACA
Source organism: Iris pallida (assembly GCA_029216955.1). NCBI lineage: Eukaryota > Viridiplantae > Streptophyta > Magnoliopsida > Asparagales > Iridaceae > Iris > Iris pallida. The sequence continues at coordinate 371,095 of JANAVB010013602.1, read as the reverse complement.
ATCGAGACAACAAGGGCAAACAAGCTATGGTGGCCGACACAGCACCGAAGCCTGAACCGAAGCCAGTAGAAAAGCAGTGGCCTCAGATGACCTATTTCTTCGAGGACGGCCATGTCAAGCCCATCTTAGACATGCTCATCCAAGGAGGTCGAATTCAGCTCCCTCCTCCAAGGCGTGAACCTCGTCCTACAGAGATGGAGGGCCCCAAGTACTGCCACTACCATCGCTATGTCCACCATGCTACACAAGACTGCTACCAACTGAAGCGATACATCCAACATCTCATCGATTCTAAGGCCCTGGCCATTAATTTCGAAGAGGTGACCGTAGCAGCCAATATGGTGTCAGTACAATTTGGCAACTTCCCTCCAACAAAGGCTCAAGATGGAGTAGTGCCCATCCCTAGAGCAAGGATGGAGGTCGCTAACCTTCCACCTCCCCGAGACCAGGCTGCTGGTCTAGTCCCCTTACCACATCACGGGGAGAGATCATGTGGGTCCATCCGGACTTGGTACTTGAAGTGACTCAGTCCGTACCTCCCGCCATGAGCAAGAAGAAGAATGGGAAAGTCAAATCATGCCACACAATTGTAGGCCTCAAAAATAAAGTCACGCTGAGTTGATCAGAACAAGTCACACAGAGTGATCCATGAAGCAGCACAAAAGATATGCTAAGTTCTGCCTGGCCATCTCCTTTAGAAGTCACGCAGAGACAGCTCAGCCATACGTCAGAATCATAATGACTGACAACACAACAGTCGAGAAACGTCTCCTCGTATGCCACGTATGTACAGAACTCGAGAGATCACAGCCGTCTTTTGCGTGATTTTTGAAATCTTCCTTAGCAAGACTCACTCTTCACCAAGTTGGCGTGACTTTGGGTCTTATCTTCATTTAATGCGGCTGACAATATAATCAATGTCAGAGATTTTGTGTCAGACGAAGCATGCCAAATCAAGACAGCTGGCGGTTTGCGTGGATTCTGAACCTTCTCCTTCCTCAAGTTTGCGTGGATTTTTGAGTTATTCTTCTCAAAGCCTGCGTGAATTCTGAAGTATTCTTCTTCAAAGCTTGCGTGGATTTTGCCTTCAACGAGTCTGCGTCAACGAAACTGCGTGGATTTTTGCCTTCAGCAAGACAGCGTAGATTTCATTTCAACTGGAGTACGTGGCAGCCATGCCACCGATCTCTCTCTCGCGTGCCCAGTAACTTGCACACGACCCATGCACTGATGCCATGTGTCCAACAGTTACGGGCCACGTCCAGTAACTACTCATTAACCCTGCGTGTATTTAGAGTCTGCGTGACTTTTCAAGTGCACCAGTAGTGAGGTAGTTATCTTTTCAGTTACTGTTTTGACTCTATAAATAGAGTTCTTTTTCTCATTCATTGTACAGATACATTGATATCTACTGTCAAAATTTTGAAAGATTTTCTTCTTCGCATAGTCCAAGGGATAAAGTGATCGTCTTCTAGATCGGATTCCTACGGTTGTAATTTTCCCAGAAACAAAACAAATAAAGAGAATTTCTTTATGGAAAACAAATTGGCGACTCTGCTGGGGAAAACCATCTCCTCTTCTGAGATGGTAACAACTCAATACGACACTTCGTCAATCGGCTCGACGAAGAAGGTGATGACGATCAAATTCGATCAACTCGCCTATGAAGAAATACAGCGGGCTAAGGGTGGCAAGCCCACTCCAGCCTCCATCATCACTGCCAAGTCGAAGGGACACTCTATCTATGTCCCTAAGAATCAGTTGGCAGTCAATGGTGAAGTCTCTGCCACAGTGTCTACTCCTAACACTGGCAAGAACTCCACTGCAAGCACGCACACTCTTGTGCGCTCGAAGATGACAGTAACTAAAAGTCACGCTGACAGTACTGGCTCCTTAGCCGAATCTGTTCCAGCGTACAAACAACTACAATTCAACTCTAAAAGTCATACTGACAGTACTGGTTCTTTAGCCAAATCTGTTCCAGCGTACAAATTCAACTCTAAAAGTTACGCTGACAGTACTGGCTCCTTAGCCGAATCTGTTCCAGTGTGCAAATTCAACTCTAAAAGTCACGCTGATAGTACTGGCTCCTTAGCCAAATCTATTCCAGTGTGCAAACCCACATTCAAAAGTCACGCTGACAGTACTGGCTCCTTAGCTGAATCTGTTCCAGCGTGTAATTCTAAAATCAAAAATCACGCTAACAGCTCTGGTTCTTTAACCAAGTCTGTTTCAGCGTGTATTTCATCAGAGAAGAATAACTCCTTAGTTATCTCTTCTTCTTCACCGAGTTCTACTAGAACTGGGGGTGGTCTTCCACACAAAGTCCCTTCGAAAAGGAATAACTCTTTAGTTGTTTCTTCTGCTCCTGTAGTTTTTACTTCAGGAACAGCTTTGACTGATACTTTTGTTAGTCAAAGGAAAGGAGATGGTCTTTTGACTACTCTTCCTTCTGGACATTCTATGTCTCAACATCTGAATGAGTCTAAGAAGAAACATTCTTTAATGTCTTCTTCTTTGATTTCTTCAAATTGGGCACAGAATCTGTCCATTAAAGAGGGTCTGTTACCAACTCCTAATCAAGGGAGTGGTTTAACTCTTCCTTCTCTGCAAATATCCAGATCAATGGAAGGAAAACTCTATGTTTCCAAAATTAATATGTTACCTTCCACTGATTTAAGAACAAAACTCAGCACTTCTGGTGTTAAGAAACCATACCAATTGGATATGAAGATAAAAGATCCAGATGCAGAGTATGCAAGAAATTATGTGGCTCATATTAATCACTCTTTGTATAATCAAGAGCCATCAAGACCCAAGAACAGGAAGTGTACTCCTCAATCTTCACAGACAGATTTACGGGAATATCTTCAACAGAAGAGAAGGAGTAATTCTATATCAAAGGAACATACTGAATATGACTTCTATCCAAGAGTCATAATTCAGTGCAGATGTGAATCAACAGTTCAAGACCATGGTGATCATGAATGTGACTTCCAGCTAAGAGTCACAATGCAATGCAGATGTCAAAATAAACGACAGTCTGTCTTCAATAGGATTCAGTATGAACCTATGCCTGATGAGGATGAGCCTTTGTTTGCCTCTGTCAATATGACTTCTCGGAACACCGGGGGTAGAGTTGATAGTCCAGATGGAGTATATAGAAACACCAGAGCAAGAGTCCTGGCTTCTAGTCAAAGAAATTTGATCCCTGAAATTGATTCTAAATTTCTTGGAGAATCTAACTTCCCACATCTTCCTACTGGGGTAATTCTCCTATAGTTGACTTTGATACACGAAGCAATAATTCGGAGCATACAACATCTACTAGTTCATCAATAATTCCTCATACAGTCACGACTTACATGGTTGATGGGAATACTGATGAACCTTCTTCTTCCCTGACTCCTCAAGATCAAAGAATTGCTTCTTTGGAACAGCAAATGAAGTCTATGACTGACACAATGAAGTCGATATATGAACTCATGACAGCTCAGTTGAAAAATCGACAGACTGTATCAGATGCCATATCAGTTGATACTGATATAAGTCCAGTACAAGTTCCTCCAGCAGTACAATCCAATACTCCTGGACCAGCTCAACCAAATCCTAGTCTCTCTGGAGCTGGGGGTAGTGCTTACAATGTTGTTCCTCCTCCCAACTATTCTCTACAAGCCACAACTCCACAATCTTCGGGAGTTGTCTCTGAAGAATTGAAGAATCACAAAACTCAATTCGAGGCATTCAAACAGAAGGATGGTTTATAAAGGTTAGGCATCAAGCAGCCTTATCCGATAGAATGGAAGCAAGTATCATATCCTCCTAAATACAAGCCTCCTACTATCTCATTCTATGATGGAACCACTTCTCCAAGTCAGTTTATCAATCACTTTGAAGTGATGACTGATCAATTGCAACCAAGTGATGCCCTCCTTACTCGGGTATTTATTGGATGTCTCAAGGGAACGGCTAATGAATGGTATAGAAGTCTCCCAGATGGGAGTATTACCTCATTTGCTGGTTTCAAACAGATATTTCTTGAAAGGTTCTATGAAGGGCTTAATGATATGACTATGTCTGCTCTTATTAGAATCAAGCAGAAAAATAATGAATCTACAGAGGAATACATTGAACGGTTTCGAAGAGAAGCTCTGAAGATGCCTCTTGGAACTCCTGATGCTGTCACCATTGACACATGTAAATCAAACTTGTTGCCAATCATCAGTATGTGGACAGGGTCAACTCAATTTCAAGATTGGCCTTCCTTCATAGTCAGTGCTAAAGCTGCAGAAATCAGTGCTGAAACCTTCAAAGGTTTAGGAGTGCAGATGACTTAAAGAAACAGGACAAGGTGTTAACAATAAAAATAATGCTCGCAAAGGAAAAGAAACTCTTGAAGTTAATCTTCAGAGCAAAGATGCATCAAATGTTCAAACTCCTGCCTCTACAACTCAACAATCAAGAACACCTCACCCCAGAGAAGAATATTCTTTTGATGACGACGATGTCCTTGGTATCTTTGAATGTCTGCTGAAAGGTAATAAAATACAATTACCAGAGATCAAGAAACCTGATGAAGCTGGTAAGACAGATCATCCTAAAATACTGTCCATATCACAGAATGCTGGGTCATACAATTCGTACATGTTATGTATTGAAAGGAAAGATCCAAGAAATGATTAAATCTGGAGCTATCTCTTTTACTCCAAAGAGAAGACCGTCACCTCTAACGTCGTCTCTATGCAATTTGGAAATTTCCCTCCTCAACTCCTTGAAAGTGGGATTGTTCCTATTCCCAAGGCAACTCTTGACATAGTGAATCTTCCTCCCCCACAGTCTGAAGGATTAGTGCCAATCACTTTGGAAACAGGGGAAATCATGTGGATCCATCCTGATCTAGTGGCAGATTTTGAATCACCTTCTCCTCAAAAGATTTCTTCTCAAAAATCCAAGAAGGCTGGAAAGATCAAGTCATGTCATATGACTTCTATTGGGTCTACTCTGACACAGAGCCGAAAGACAAAGAAGAAGCACTTGTTAGTGCTACTCGAACGGGGAAACCTTACCTAAAGGATTATTCTAAAAATCCTGAAGATCCTACTGATATCCCTTCAGATGCTAAAGATGCTCCTAATGTTCCTCCCGAAGAAGAATCATCTACTGCACCTGTTCCTTCAACTATACCAGCTGAACCTGTTCCTCCCAAGCCTTCGGCTCTGGAGAAAGGCAAACAACAGGCTCGGTTTGATAAGCCAATCAAGAAGTCTTCTCCTCTTGGACTTCAGAAGCCTTACAATTTCGACATTTTGGCTCAGCTTGCTAATACTCCAGCTAGAATGTCCCTTTTTGAACTTCTACGTCTTTCCAAAGAGACTAGGGAGACGTTAAGTGAAGCACTTCTACAAGCTGACACTTATCTTGCACAATTGAAGAAGCCGGATGCGGAACCTGCCACTTGCTTACATTGCAACAGTGTACTGGAGATTATCCCAAATATCACCTTTACACAAGACGACATGTTACTGGAGGATAATCGACATGACCGACCTCTCTACTACACTGGTTATATTGATACGATGAAGATAGATCGTATTCTCATTGACCCAGGGTCTGCTATAAGCATAATGCCAAAGAGTTTGTTGGATGAACTAAAAATCCCTCTTCACAAGCTCTCCAAGTCGGTTACTACTATCTTGGGATTCAATCAAAGCCGAAGTGAGCCTTTGGGAAAGATTCATCTGAAGCTTCAGATAGGTGATTTCAGATCTAAAGTCACTTTCTATGTGATCGAGATCGCGGGATCCTATAATCTTCTTCTGGGGAGGCCCTTTCTTCATGAAAATAATGTGGTGCCCTCTACTCTTCATCAATGTTTTAAATACATTGATAGCAATGGAAGAGTACAAAAAGAAGTTGCTGATATAAATCCCTTCCATGGGGTTGAAGCTTATTTCAATGATTCCCGAATGTACAAAGAAGAGTATACAAGGATCATACAAGCTATGGAGAAAGAAGATGCACAAAGTGAGACTTTATTATCCCTGTTAAATGTCGAACTACTCAGCAACAATCTCCTAAACCCTCTGGAGAAGATTCTTTCATCATTCCAGTGAGTAGACGGATCTCTTCGTTACCTCAGTCATCTACTCAAAATACACTGATCATTTCTGTCAGTGGGCGTACTACAGTTCCTGTACCTTTACAAGATACTCTGCTAATTCCAGTTGGAGGGCGGACTACTCTTCCTACTCAAACTTCAAGGGAGCTCACCTCTTCTGAGCCATTTGTTATCGATCTTAATCGAAACAAAGCTTCTTCTTTTTCTCTCCCTTTAGTCATTGACTTGGCTAAAATCTCTAAGGCTCAGCCTTCTCCCAATGTAAATATTGCTACTTTTATATTTAATGAAAAGTCTCCACCTTTGCAGTACGTTGATGTGTGTAATTATGTTCATAGTTATTTACATCTGTTAGATGACTTGAACACAATAACCATAGGAGTTTTACAGACTGTTCATACAGATGTATCTCTAGAACCTGTACAATCTTCATACTTTCTAGTTCCCAGCAGAAAGCCAGGAGACATTCCAATATTCTTCTACAAAGGGCCTCAAAATCCTTCTGATCTTGAAGATGATGACAAAATGATGATACTGGAAGATTACAACTACGTCGTTATAGTCAGCAATCTAGAGACATCATCAAAAATATGGGCTATGACTTCAGGACTGGCCTCAATAATGGAAAAGGAAGAAAAATGCCTGTCCGGATTCCTCCTTTGAAATATGGAAGGACGAAATGCGGATTGGGTTATACTGCTCCTACTCCTTTCATCAATATTATCCATGAAGATCCTGAGTCTGACGAAGATAAGAGATCTGATTCTTCTAGTGCTACTTCTTGGGATTTCGATACGAGTATCGGTGACTTCTATTGCAACCTTCTGTCTTCCAATATGGTTTCCGTTGACCATTCTGAAGAAAGTGATCAAGACGAAGAAGAGTTTGAAATCTCACTTGAATCAGAACAGTGGGCCCAAAGATTAGATAATCAATGGGAGTTTCGTTTCGAGCAAAAGAACCTCCGACTAAAGATAAACTTGTTCAAATAGATGTTGGTGAAGAGGGGTCTCCCAAACCAATATTCATCAGTGAAAGTCTTTCAGAAACTGATAAGAAAGACATGATCAAACTCATTCGTGATTACATCGATGTCTTTGCTTGGAGTTATGAAGATATGCCAGGGCTTGATCCTCAAATTGCAACTCACAAACTCAACATCTTGCCGAATGCTAAACCGGTCAAACAATAACAGCGACGATTTCGTCCGGACATCGTGGATGTAATTGAAGCTGAAGTCAAAAAACTCATTACCTCTGGGTTTATTAGAGAGGAACAACATCCCGATTGGGTGGCTAATATTGTTCCTGTTCTTAAGAAGACTGGCAAGATCAGAGTTTGCATAGACTTCCGCGATCTCAATGCGGCATGTCCTAAAGACGAATTCCCTCTACCAATCACTGATGTCATGGTTGATAATACCTGTGGATTTGAACGAATGTCATTCATGGACGGGTATTCTGGGTACAATCAGATCAAAATATCCCCAGAAGACGAGAAGCACACTTCTTTCAGAACGCCGATTGGTACATACTGTTATACAGTTATGCCATTCGGTCTCAAGAATGCAGGAGCAACTTATCAACGAGCTATGAGCACTATATTCCGTAAACATTTGCGAAAAACAGTCGAATACTATGTTGACGATATTGCAGTCAAAAGTCGACAAAAGGAGGATCATATCCAAGATTTGAAGACTATATTTGATCTAATGCGTAAGCATCAATTAAAGATGAACCCTACTAAGTCCTTCTTAGGCATCTCTAGTGGTAAATTTCTCGGCTTCGTCATTACCTCTAAAGGTATACACGTAGATCCCGAGAAGATCAAAGCCATCCAAGAGATGCGTCCTCCACGCACATTAAAAGAGCTACGAGGATTTCAAGGAAGAATCGCTTATATCAGGAGATTCATCTCTAATTTATCAGGACGCTGCAGACCATTCAACAAACTTATGAAGAAAGGTGTCTCTTTTGTCTGGAATGATGAATGTCAGAAAGCATTCGATGATATAAAACAATATCTGATGAGCCCTCCAGTATTGGTACCTCCCGTCTCAGGAATACCGTTCCTTCTCTATACTCGAGCAATGAGTCATTCATTGGGTGCATTACTCGCTCAAAAGAATCAAAATGGCCATGAACAAGCCATTTATTATCTCAGCCGTACTATGACCGGAGCTGAACCTCGATATTCACCGGTTGAAAAAGAATGTCTAGCCTTGATGTTTGCTGTCCAAAAGATACGTTATTATATCATTGGCCAGACTATTCATGTCATCTCCAAGATCAATCCTATACGGATCATAATGAAGAAACCTAGTTTTTTGAATTCTCGATTGGCTAACTGGGGAATCCTACTTGCTCAGTATGACATGCACTATATTCCTCAGAAATCAGTCAAAGGACAAGCTTTAGCTGATTTTCTGGCTGCTCACTCAATTCCAGAAAATTCAAAACTCTATGATGAAATCCCAGATGAAGTCCTAGATTCAAATCAAATTGCTGAAGAAGATCCTACTTGGCGTCTATTCTTTGATGGAGCATCAAGAATTGGTCCTAATGGCGATATTGTCGCTGGAGTTGGAATTGTTCTTGTATCGCCAGAAGGTCTTGCCATCCAAAGAGCTTATTCTCTCGATCAGACGTGTTCAAACAATGTAGCTGAGTACAACGCATTGCTTATTGGTCTTCAACTCGCTAAACATCTGAATATTCAACATTTGGAGGCGTATGGAGACTCTAAACTTATTGTCAATCAGATCAGGGGTACTTATGAAGTTCGCCATCAAGATCTGGTTCCTTATCATAGAGCGGCCATATCTATGGCCTCATCATTTAAGGAATTCTTCATTGAACATGTTAGGCGAGCATGTAACACAGAAGCTGATGCCCTTGCTAATCTTGCAGCGGTGCTGGCTATCCCAATCAGACGGCAACAAATGATTGTTGTTCGTAATCGAGAATTATTTCATCTTGAAAATAACCTGACTCTAGGACTTCCAGTTGACATTGAAGAATCAACATCTCATGACGTCAACACAACAAGAGGATTTGGATTCAGTCGTAAATCGATGTCATCTTCATCCGATTCCAGCATGGAATTCATCTTCAGTAACTCGACTGAGAATTAGAATATGGATAAAGATTGGAGACTTCCTTTCTTAGATCTCGTATTATATGATATTCTTCCGGATGATCCGAGTGAGGCAGCATCTATCAGACGACGATCACTCAGATTCTATTACAATCATACAAAAAAAGACCTTATATCGTCGAGCTTATGATGGTTTACTCCTTCGGTGCATTGTCGGTGATGAAGCCCAACAAGTTATTCGTGAAGCACATGATGGAATTTGTGGAGCGCATCAACCTGGGCCAAAACTTCAAGACCGTATTCGACGGATGGGTTATTATTGGCCAACTATGGTATCTGATGCCATTGAATATGCAAGGAAATACAAAGCTTGGCAAATCCATGCGGATTTTATACATCAACCTTCGGAATTTCTACATCCGACGGCAGCATCATGGCCCTTCGAAGCTTGGGGCATGGACATTGTCGGCCCGATCAATCCACCGTCATCTAAAGGTCATCGGTTCATTCTCGCAATAACTGATTACTTCTCCAAATGGGCCGAAGCTATTCCTTTATCTGAAGTTAAGACGTCCAATGTCATCAGCTTTATTAAGCACCACGTTATCTACAGATTTGGTGTTCCTCGACGCATTGTTCATGATAACGGACCACAGTTCGTCAGCCAGAAATTTACTCGATTCTGTGACGATCACCGGATCAATAATGTGGCTTCTACCGCATATAATCCAGCAGCTAACGGATTGGCAGAAGCTTTCAACAAGACTATCATCAAACTCCTAAAGAAATTTGTATTCACTAACAAACGTAATTGGAGTGACAAGCTCGGGGAATGCTTGTGGTCTTATCGCACTACAGTCCGTAATGCTACTAAGTGTACACCTTTCTCTCTGGTGTACAGATCTGAGGCTGTTCTCCCATTAGAGATTCAAATTCCTTCTTTAAGGATAGCAATCGCTAATAAACTTACCTCAGAAAATAATGATCGTCTTCGACTTCAAGAATTGGAGGCTCTGGATGAAAAGCGGTTATCTGCTCAACAGAATATTGAATTCTATCAAGCTAGAATTTCAAGGGCTTTTAACAAGAAAGTCAGAATTCGAACATTTCAGAAAGGAGAACTTGTGCTTACTGTCAGACGCCCGATGACTATGACACACATGAGTAAGGGCAAGTTTGATACAAAATGGGAAGGTCCATTCATTGTCAATAAGATCTTTTCTAATGGGGCTTATCAACTCACTACTCTAGATGGTAAAGCCACTATGATGTCCATCAACGGCAAATTCTTGAAGAAGTACTACGTTTAATATTTCTATCAAGATTGTCCTCCCATCATTCTCCAGCTGTTTCATTGTTCTTTCCGAAGAATCATTCTGATATCTATTATCTCCAGTGGAGATAGGTATTCTACTTTGTATCATTTTCTCAACAAATTGATATCCAGAAAATCATGTCCACATTACCTCTGAATTTTCTATCTTAATATCATATTTATGAAAATGATATTTAGTCTTTCTGATTTCTGAGTCAAAAGATCAATGAATAAAGGCAAAAATATAAAGTGGAAAGGATATATCGTAAACAAAGTTTCCTTAAACGGAGTTTATTTGAGACAAATTCCTCAAGAAAAAGAGTACATCTTCATGGAAGATCACTGTAATCCCTTTCATATTTGGGACGAGGACCACATACATAATCAGCAAAGAATTGAATACATCTTTTCCTGACCGCACAAAGAATTGACAGGCAGCCAGCCTCATTGTTTCTTCTTCTTCGGTTTCTCCTGGTTCGACCAGGAAGTCCAGGATATCTTTTGGCGGCTTGGGAGTAGACGAGCTTTCGCCTATTTCCTTCTTCTGCGGAGGTGGATGTTCTTTAACACCTTCAGTAGCTTCTGGGGCGACTTCAGCCTTCTTTATGTTCTCTTCAGAAGACATTGTGGATAAAATGCGATCCTTCTATTCAAATATATGCTCTATTTATAGGCATATGGTTACAAGGATCGAAGGGACGTATTCTTTCCCGATATTCAGTTTATCCATTCATTTCTCACATTCATCCGACGTTTCACATGTTCATTAATACTTGACGGTTCGTCCGTTCATTTATTACATTCACTCGACAGTTCATCTGTTCTTCATTTCCTAACGGTTCGTCCGTTCATAATCTTCTATCAGTTCATTAAGTGGGGATTCGTTATTTATCATGTTTTCATAACCTCTGAATCAATTCCGAATCTGCTTACTCATTTGTCATGTTTTGACCTCTGCATAGAAATCAATCTATTTTCTTTCGAGTTCCTATATATTATCATGTCCATAATACCTCTGATAATATCATATACTCTAAAAACAGAAAAGATGATTTTATTATCTATCATGTCCATAATTCATCCACAAATACAAATCATTGAGCATAGAAGAAGTGTCATTTCCATTCTCATTTCACCACAAAAAGTCTATTACATTTTCTTAGACTTTCCTACAATCATAATAGAAATCTATTACAAATCTTGGATTTTTATTCTACACCACAACGATAACCTAATAGAGATCTATCTTCTTCTTTGGATCTTCTTCGTCGGACCTTCTCCGTCAGGTTCGTTGTTGGTTGCAATTCCTGACTGTCTGGGTCTCAGTCACGACCAGATCAGCAGGAATCAAACTCTGGTCTTCTCTCTCAGACGAGAGGAGAACCATAGAGTATGGCAGCCCGACGGCGTGTTACTGCCAATACAGCTCGTGGAGGAACGGCGGCACCTCAAGCAGGTAGGAATGTATCCAGCATTGGGATACGATTCCTAGTTCTGCCGTCAAAGGAACTCTACTACCCAATCTCTCAGTAGTAGAGTTAACTCCACCATCCAACTCTCGTGTATAAAGGCTCTTCCTACCATCTAAGGAAGACCCTTCTATCTCACGAAGAGTTCTGAGTTGTCTGATTTACGCGTCAAAGGCGTATGAGCTCCCTGATGTAGATGTCAGCAGGATATTCTCCACAGCATCCACATCCCCAATGCCAGTTCTAAAGAAGGTTTTCAGCCAAAATTCTACAAAAAACAGTAAGGAAAAATCAGCCAACAGAAACTGGCCAAACAAAGACAGATGTATTCTGTTCATTTCAGGGAGATGGATTTGTCTTTAGCAAACAAAAAAAAAATTCGATGCGTGTATATTGAACTTACCGCTAAGTTTGCTGCTAAGAATTGACAGACCCATGTCTGACAGCGTGCACAGAAGTCGAACATCAGACAACATGGCTTTCCTATTTTCTTCATAGAAAATTCATTCTTAGAAAAGAGGAAGAAGAATGGGAAGATGAGTTTGTGTGGAGTTCATCCATCTATTTAAAGGGTCAAGTGCAGGTCTATTCTTGGAAAAGATCCGCATAAATAGCGCTCGTAAATTGTGGAATGAGTGTCACGTGTACTTCGGGAGATCGTGCAACATTGGAAACAGTCAAAATGTGCTAATTAATATTCTTCATTAAAAGGCACGCAGATCAAACACAAAAGTTGTACTTCATTCTTTAAACAGACACTGATGGCCTTACAAAAAGACAAAAAAAGTACAACAAAAGCGTAGAAAGTTACGCTCTATTTTCCAGAGCGGCTAAGTTTGATGCCTAACTCCTCTACGCTCTTAACTCCCAGGCGATGCAACAGAGTCTCGAGCATTTCACGCTTCTCCATAAGGCTCCGCCCATCAGAAGAAGACGAGCCATCCAATCCAAAGTAGCTCAAGAGATTCTTGGCTAAATGCGTGGAGTCGTCCTTGAGCTCGATGACGACAGGTTCGGGTTCTTTGCCCCCAAAAGTGGGGTCACCATGGGAACAAAAGCCCAACTTGTGTGCTTCCTCTTCGGCTGCTTCCTTTGGGGTCATATTTTTGAGAGATGAATGTCAAAGCTGAGAATCTCTTCCTGTTTATATAACAGATCTCGTCGACAATTCATATTCCACCATAAATTGGACGCAATCAGTCTCGAAGAACGAAGAGTCATTATGACATTTAATAAGTTCATTTGGATGTTTTCAAAGAACTTCGAAGTCTTTTCGACTTTCGAAAAATTTTGGAGTCATCTCAGCGTGACTTTAACTCATTTCATCATCTTTATTTCAAAGTATTTCGAAAATATTTTATCATTTTTCGAAAACTTTGAAGGGGGTTTTGTAGGCCTCAAAAATAAAGTCACGCTGAGTTGATCAGAACAAGTCACGCAGAGTGATCCAAGAAGCAGCACAAAAGATACGCTAAGTTCTGCCTGGCCATCTCCTTTAGAAGTCACGCAGAGACAGCTCAGCCATACGTCAGAATCATAATGACTGACAACACAACAGTCGAGAAACGTCTCCTCGTATGCCACGTATGCACAGAACTCGAGAGATCACAGCCGTCTTTTGCGTGATTTTCGAAATCTTCCTTAGCAAGACTCACTCTTCACCAAGTTGGCGTAACTTTGGATCTTATCTTTATTTAATGCGGCTGACAATATAATCAATGTCAGAGATTTTGTGTCAGACGAAGCGTGCCAAATCAAGACAGCTGGCGGTTTGCGTGGATTCTGAACCTTCTCCTTCCTCAAGTTTGCGTGGATTTTTGAGTTATTCTTCTCAAAGCCTGCGTGAATTCTGAAGTATTCTTCTTCAAAGCTTGCGTGGATTTCGCCTTCAACGAGTCTGCGTCAACGAAACTGCGTGGATTTTTGCCTTCAGTAAGACAGCGTGGATTTTATTTCAACTGGAGTACGTGGCAGCCATGCCACCGATCTCTCTCTCGTGTGCCCAGTAACTTGCACACGACCCATGCACTGATGCCATGTGTCCAACAGTTACGGGCCACGTCCAGTAACTATTCATTAACCCTGCGTGTATTTAGAGTCTGCGTGACTTTTCAAGTGCACCAGTGGTGAGGTAGTTATCTTTTCAGTTACTGTTTTGACTCTATAAATAGAGTTCTTTTTCTCATTCATTGTACAGATACATTGATATCTACTGTCAAAATTTTGAGAGCTTTTCTTCTTCGCATAGTCCAAGGGATAAAGTGATCGTCTTCTAGATCGGATTCCTACGGTTGTAATTTTCCCAGAAACACAACAAATAAAGAGAATTTCTTTATGGAAAATAACAATCTCGGCAGAGGTCGAAGAAGCTACTGCTGTTGTTACCCGCTCCGGCGTACAAACCCAACCTCAACCGGGTAACTCAGCCGAAGACCATCAGCCGACAACCGCTGATGCTCCAGGACCTTCACAGCCTTCGACGACCGACAAGCCTAGGCCGAAGGAGACTCGCTTCGACAAACCGCTCCGAAAAGAGACGCCTCATGGGGTGGAGAGGCCGTACAACTTTGACATCTTGGCACAATTGGCCAACACACCGACAAAATTATCGCTATACGAACTCTTGAGACTCTCCAAGGTTGTTCGCGACGCACTAAGCGAGGCACTCTAGAATGCCGACACATATTTGTCTCAGTCCAATCTCACTAGAGACAGCTCGCCTGCAGATCTCCAGGACAGCGCTTGCACAGGGTCAATGCCGAACATTATCTTCACTCCACAGGATATGCTTATCAAGACCAACCTGTACGATCGCCCTCTGTATTATACTGGGTTCATTGGCAATATCAAGGTGGATCGGATGCATATTAATCTCGGTTCTTCCATAAGCATTATCCCGAAGAGCCTACTACACCATCTGCGCATCCCGATGCAATGTCTGACACCAGGAAGCATCGCCATCAGCGGTTTCAATTCAGGCAGAAGCTATCCAATCGGAAAGATTCGCTTAAAGTGCTAAATTGGCGACCTTCAGCAGAAGTAACCTGTTATGTCATAGATACGGACACTTCCTACAACATTCTCCTGGGGCGTCCTTGGATACATGATTACATGATCGTGCCTTCCACATTGCACCAATGCTTCAAGTACGTCGACAAGCACGGCTTCGTGAGGACGAAATTTGTCGATATCGATCCCTTTAAAGGGGTCGAATCCTACTACTCAGATTCATGCTTGTACGAGAAGTCGAAAAAGCATCTTGCCGAAGGAGATACTGAAGCTCAAACTGAGGCAGCAACTGGATCAGAAGAACCTCTGACGATCCATCTCCAAGCCCGCAAACCTGGCATAACTGTGCCCCTTACAGCCACTCTGCGTAAGGACGCAATTAGCCTTTCTGCACAGGAGGAACAGATGATAATCCGACTGCCAAGGTCTGGCCAAGCGTCGAGACCTACGACAGAGCCACTGACAATCAGGCTGCCTAAAGCTAGCCAGCAACAAACAGGGGAGCTCAATCCCTCTGTCAAGCCGATGACAATTCGTCATTCCAGAATGAATCGACAATCGAGCACTAAGCCAGGAACCGCTAGCTAGCCAACAACTCCCCGCTCAGCACCAAGCACCAAACTGGGGGTGGCTAGTACGCCAATGACTCCACGTTCTGCTCCACCTGTGGAGCCCTTGATGATTAAGCTGTCCCAAGTCATCCTTTCAGTCTGCATTTACACAGGGGATAGCTGAAGAAGAGTCAGAACTGGCCAAGTATGTGGTTGCTTACACGATGTGCCATCCGCAGATGATGTAATCCCACCGGAAAAGATACCTTACTTCATCAATAAAGGGCTATCTTTGAATTATCTCGAGCTTAATAAGCTTTGTATAATGTATGCTATGGAACACGGTATAGGCACTCACCTGCACACACAGGTAACAAATGTCTACACCGCAAACCAACTTACTCCAGTGGAAGACGCTTACCGCATAATCGAGGGAGAGGATCATCCAATCATCTTCGGCTGAAAGAATGACCCACAACCCTTTAAGGTAGAAGAAGTTGATCTCGAACCCGACACCGGAAGATTGCCCCTTTATCTGTATAGTTCCCAATCCAAGTACCTTATGCAAAAATAAGGATATGATCTGAAAACTGTACCAGGCTTGAACTACGGCACTGGACGGTGATTACCCTTACAATCGTCGGTCCCGGCTGGAAAACAACGAGACTACTACAACAAAACCAGATGTGGACTAGGTTATGTTATACCGGCAGCAACCCCTGAAAGCTAAGACGAGGAATGCGACTGGCATTCACACTTAACCGGATCACCCACTTCTGATTCAGATGTTAGCATCGAGGACATGCTCAGGCAAGTCTGGTCCGTCAATATGATATTTGCCGACACCTACGAAGAAGATGAAGACATTCCTGAACTTCTTGAGTTAGAGTCGTGGGCACAACAACTAGATGCACAGTGGGAGAAGCGGTTCAAACAAAGAGAGCCTCCCACCGAAGATGAGGTTGTACAAGTCGATCTCAGTGATGAGTCCTCTCCAAAGCCCATCTTCGTCAGTAAGAATCTGACATATGAGGAGCGAGAATCACTACTATAACTCGTTAGAGAATACATCGACGTGTTCGCCTAGAGCTACGAAGATATGCCAGGACTGAACCCCGAGGTTACACTTCACAAGCTCAACATCCGTCCGGACGCAAAACCGGTCAAGCAACAGCAACGACGGTTCCGTCCCGACGTCATGAATGCCATTGAAGCTGAGGTCAACAAACTGATAGCCAGCGGCTTCATCCATGAGGAACAACATCCTGACTGTGTCGCCAATATAGTACCGGTCCTCAAGAAAAGTGGAAAGATTCGAATCTGCATCGACTTTCGCAATCTGAATGAGGCATGTCCTAAGGATGAGTTCCCTCTCTCTATCATAGATATCATGATCGACAACACCTGCGACTTTGAGCGTATGTCATTCATGGATGGTTTTTCGGGGTACAACCAAATCAAGATATTCTCGGATGACGAAAAGCATACATCATTCCGAACACCAATTGGCACATACTGCTACAAAATCATGCCTTTCGGTTTAAAGAACGCTGGCACCACCTATCAAAGAGCTATGAGCGTCATCTTTAGAGACCACTTACATAAGTCAGTAGAATGCTACGTCGACGACATCGCCGTCAAAAGCTGCTCTAAGCAAGATCATTTGCATGATTTGAGGATAGTGTTCGACCTGATGCGAGCGCACAATTTGAAAATAAATCCCACAAAATCCTTCTTGGGCGTATCCAGCGGGAAATTCTTAGGTTTCATCATTACCTCCCAGGGTATCCACGTAGACCCTGAGAAGACGAAGGCAATCATGGAGATGGGTCCCCCGAGAAATCTCCGTAAACTCCGAGGCCTTCAAGGGAGGCTAGCGTACATCAGGAGGTTTATCTCCAACCTCTCCGGACGATGTCAGCCTTTCACCTACCTCATAAAGAAGGGCATTTCATTCGTATGGGATGAAGGATGCCAGTGAGCCTTCGATAGCATCAAAGAATATCTGATGAACCCTCCAGTCCTTGTGGCCCCGGTTGCTGGAAGGCCATTCCTGCTCTATGTAAGAGCAATGGAACATTCTCTCGGGGCTCTGCTAGCACAAAACAATGAGGCAGGCCATGAGCAAGCTATATATTACCTCAGCCGAATGATGATGGGGCCGGAGCATCGATACACTGCCGTAGAGAAAGAATGCCTTCCTCTGGTTTTTGCCATTCAGAAGATGCGACACTACGTCATGGGATAAACCATCTATATCATATCAAGAGTCAACCCCCTCAGGGTCCTCATGACTAAACCAGGTGCACTCAGCTCTCGTTTCGCTACCTGGGCGATATTACTGTCCCCTACCACATAATCTTCGTCCCGTAAAAGGCTGTTAAATGTCAAGCTCTGGCAGATTTTTAGCAGCTCATCCAGGTTCGGAATCAACCAAAATAGACGAAGAGATTCCAGACGAGGTCGTTAATTCAAATGTGGCCCCCCATGATACCATATGGCGAACGTTCTTCGACGACGCTTCTAGAACCGGGCCCAAGGGCAATATTGTTTCTGGAGTCGGAGTAGTGCTAATTTCTTCTACCGGGCTGGTGATCAATTGAGCTTATTCCCTCACGGAGCCCTGTTCAAACAACGTGGCCAAATACAACGCTTTGGTCATTAGCCTCCGACTTGTAAAAGAGCTGGAAGTAGAGTACCTTGAAGCATACGACGATTCGTAGCTAATCGTCAATCAGATCCGGGGCTCATACGAAGTTTGTCATGAAGACATGATCCCCTATCACCAAATAGCAGTTGACATCATCTCGTCCCTGGAGGGGTTCTTCATAGAAAACGTTCCCAGGCTTCAGAATATCGAAGCCGATGCCCTAGCAGGCCTTGCCGCTTCCTTAGCAGTTCCGAATCAAGCTCACCATCTAGTTGACATCATAGGCCGTGAGTTGGTCTGTCCTAGGAATAATGTTCAATGTGTTGAGAGTTACTCCGCGCTGACAGTCGACGAAGCACCAGACTGGAGACAACCATTCATTGACTTCGTAGTCTATGATATCCTGCCAGAGGATCCGAAGGAAGCCACTTCTATCAGAAGACGTTCTCTCAGATTCTTCTACGATATAGAGACGAAAATGCTATATCGGCGATCATACGATGGGTTACTGCTTCGATGTCTGTCAAATACAAAAGCCAAAGAAGCTGTACGTGAAGCTCATGATGGCATCTGTGGGGGCCATCAGCCTGGCCCGAAATTACAAGACCGCCTTCGACGAATGGGCTACTACTGGTGTTTGCCATGAAATATAAAAGGACAGAACAATTATCGGAGGACCGGACTTTTACTTCACGTTACAAACTCGCTTGTACAAAGAAAGCCTAGGGACAAAAACCTAGGTACAGCAGTCTAAGTACAATTATTTATTTTAGATTCTGGGGGGTGGCGATAGAGGCTCGGGAAGGCGACGGCAGCCCTGCCTTACTCCTTGGACGATTGGTATGCAACCTTGGCTCGGGGAAGATCTGCTTGGCGTTGACGAAGAAATGCCCTTCTTGTTCTCCTCGTGTTGCTCTTCTGGCTTCTCTCTCTCTCTGTGTACTTCCTCTCTGATTATTAAGGGGGAGCTCTCTGTGTATGCGTATCTCTCTCTGATCGTCTCTCTTTTTTTTACAAGGGAATGGCACCTTGCTATTTATAATAGTGGGGGCATCATTAGGGTTTGGATGATTACCCATTCTCAAAGTGGCGGCAGCCTGATGCTTAATCAATCTGGACCATTAGCTTTAAGCGTGAAGGATCTGGGCCATAAATGGGGATATTATCAAATCCTATGAATGATTAATGCTGATTACTTTAAATCTTCATGATTGGTTGTGTCAAGCTCGGATCTCTCGCCACGTATCCCATTGGCTTGATCATAAGTGATATGCCCTGATCTTATTAATTATGAGGATAATGTTAAATATGGTTATTGGGATCTGGTAAATCTTTGATTGATTTAAAACCACGCATCCTATGATCACCCTGCTACCAGTTGTCAAGTCATAGGGGCAATTGAATCTCTGCTACGTGTCTTAATGGTGGACTCTGCTAGAGCCGCATAATATCCATAAACCGCATGAGACAGCATCTCAGTGAGCCGCATAGGTATAGCACTTGCGAGCCACATGGGGTGGCTTCTTGGTGAGCCGCAGAAAGATGATTCTTGCCAGCCGCATAAAACTGTTCTTCAATTGAGCCGCATGGGAGTAGCCACGTGGCAATCTTGGATCGTATCAGAGATTTTCTTCTGTTTCCGAAGAGTTTGATGGCCAGCTGTGTGAAGGGATCCCCCGGGGACACGTAGTGTTGATCGAGCCGCATATCTCTATTAGTCGTATGTGAGCCGTATGTACTTCTGAGCCGCATACGGCTGGAGGACTCTTTAAACCGCATGGGACTGTCCCTATGTAAGCCGTATAGACTCTCCTGCCCCGAGCCGCATGATACTGAGGGTCTCTCTGAGCCGCATGGGACTACTCCTGTATGAGCCGTATGGGGTTCTCTTATTCTGAGCCGTATGAGGCTGAGAGTCTCTCTGAACCGTATGGGACTGCTCCTGTATGAGCCACATGGGGTTCTCTTGTTTCGAGCTGCATGGACTTTGTTTAGTCTGGCCGCATAGATTTGCCTCGAAGTTTGGTGGACAGCACCACATTTGTGAAGATTTTCCTCATTTCCTAGGACGATAGTGCTTTTTCGTGTCAGTCATTATGACGACTTTATGTCAGGACTGACAGCCGTCAGAGCTATCAGTTGTCAGAGCATTAATTGTGTTTGAATGACGCTGGGTACAGCCGTTCTAAAAAGACACGTGGCTTCCCTCTGCGAGTCGCATGGAGTCCACTCGAGCTGCCTATTTGTTTGAGCCGCATGTCCATGTTGGTGACTTTTGAGCCGCCTAATACTCTTGAGCCGCATGAAGCTCATCTGATTTTGGGCCGCATGAAGCTTCTTGGGTTCTGTGCCGCATAAAGAATGTCTCAGGACGTCTCATGACCGAGCCGCATGAGGAATGTCTCATGACCGAGCCGTATGAAGGACGTCTCATGACCGAGCCGCATGAGGAATGTCTCATGACCGAGCCGCATGAAGGGCATCTCATGACTCGCATGAGGAATGTCTCGATCAGCCCGTGCACTCGCTTTGTGGGCCCGGGTATCCCGAACACACTAGTGCGTAGGTATCATGTTTGCTCCCTGATGTGGGGCTAATAGAAACACATGCCCCTCGATCTTTGTTGGGAGACTCTTGAGAACCACTCTGTCCATTTGCCGCCGGGGGCTGGACACGGGCGGCTCTGTACAACTTTCCATCAGAGGCCCGCTTAGCGGGACGCTCTTGATGGTCAGAGGTTGGGACAGCTGACTGAGCCCGATGAGCCCGCGCTGCCCTAGACTTCTTCTACTTAGCACCCGAAGGTGCGTAATAGGAAGAGTCCAAATTTGGAAGAAGGGAAGAGAAGTTGGTGCCCTTTTCAAAGGAGGTAAAGGGGCTCTATTTATAGAATGGAGTGAGCCCTTTCTTCTTCTTCTTTCTGATGTGGGACTAAAAGCAATATTTTCCATGCTTCTACAGGACCCCCTTCAAAGTTTCCAAATTGTAAATTTTGAACACTTTGAATAAGAAGCATGAAAAGTAGATTTGTTTAGGTGTGGCAATCCAATCAGAGGTAGCATGGACGTGACAGGTTTAGATACTTCCGCTGGAGATTTTATGTGGACTTATCATCCTTGGCGTACCTTAGTTTTAGGTACGGATAATAAGTTGAGAGAGAGAACCATCATATTTACTCAGAGGTGGTATGGACGTGGTAAATATAAGGTTGATGGTAGAGCTTTCCTACTCAGAGGTGATATGGTCATGGTAGGAGTGAACTCGAATGAGGATACATGGAACAACTCAGAGGTGCTATCAACGTAGAAGTTCTATGCATTGGGTGAAAGAATGCTATGGAACAGCTGGGCTCCGAAAGCATGTGATGATGAGGAAAGATGTGGATGTACTAAGGGACCTTGTACGGCATTTGTGGTCAGCAGAGGACATTTGTGGGCCTATTATCCTTGGCATACCTTGGTTTTAGGTACGGATAATAAGTTTGATAGGGATACCTAGAACGACTCTGCGGTAAGGCGGATATGGAGGTTCTTGGTATCGGGCAAAAGAATGCCATGGAGCAGTAATCAGTTTTCTGTTTTCTTTCACTGTTTTTCTTTTCTTTTTGTCAAGGGATGTGATCCCAGATGATGTAGTACTTTGAATTTTGAATAAATGAGCATGTTTCAACTCATCTTCTCTTTCTTGTACTTGTGGTGTTTGTGGAATTGGACCTGCTGGGGGATTATTTGTGGACCTGTTACCCTAGCCGTACCTTGGTTTTCGGTACGGATAACAATTTTGGTCAGGATATCCGGAACAGCCATGGCAAAGTGGTCATGGGTGCTCTCGGTATTGGGAAAAAGAATGCCGTAGAGCAGCTGGGCTCCCGGAGCATGGTGAGATGGTGGATTTATGCTAAGGAGCTTAGTAAGGGATATTTGTGGACCTATTATCCTTGGCGTACCCTGGTCTAGGATACGGATAATTGGATGAAAGAAAACCAACATATTTGCTCAGAGGTTTTGAGGACATGGCAAGCATGAGGGTTTTACCGTGGCATCTTCCTGCTCAGAGGTAATGAGGACATGGCAGGGGAGACTTCACGGAAGACATTGGTGGTAAACAGCGGACATTCGTGGTCAACAGAGGACATTTGTGGTCAACAGAGGACATTTGTGGTCAACAGAGGATATTTGTGGTCAACAGAGGACGTTTGTGGTCAACAGAGGACATTTGTGGTCAACAGAGGACATTTGTGGACCTATTATCCTTGTCGTACTCCGGATGTGGGTACAGATACTAGGTTGAAAGGAAGCCGACATACTTGCTCAAAGGTAATGGGGATATGGCAAGCATGAAGGTTTTTTCGACGGAGCCTTCCCGCTCAGAGGTAATGAGGACATGGCAGGAGTGGGCTCAATGAAGAGGGGGTACATAGAACGACTCAGAGGTAGGAGAACGTGGAAGTTCTATACGAGGGGGCGGTTTATTTTTGGTGGAAGTAAAAACGACTCAGAGGTAATGAGGACATGGCCGTTTCGGAAATTTATGGATCGATTACCCTTTTTGTGCACTGGTAGTGCGGGTAGTGGATCATGAGGGAGGATCCCTTCCAGGAAGAAAGTTCAGAGGTATATTTATACGTGACTTACTATCTGAAAGAGTGACCGGAATGTGAGTCCAGAGGCACCAGCGGGTACATAACTCGATAATTTAGAATATTGAGAAAGTGTGAGTTCAGCGGCACCAGCGGGTACATGACTCGATAATCTGAAGGGAATGTGGAGGTGAGTTCAGCGGCACCAGCCGGTACATGACTCGATAATCTGAAATGTTGTGGATGTGCGAGTTCAGCGACACCAGCGGGTACGTGACTCGATAATCTGGGAAATTTGGAGGCGGAATGTGAGTTCAGCGGCACCGGGGGGGTACATAACTCACTAATCTGGGAAATTTGGAGGCGGAATGTGAGTTCAGCGGCACCGGGGGGTACATAACTCACCAATCTGGGAAATTTGGAGGCGGAATGTGAGTTCAGCGGTACCGGAGGGTATATAACTCAATCATCGGGGATTTTTTTTTTGGATGTCGTTTCGGACGTAATACTTCTTCAGGAACTTATCGTTGATGGGCAACATGAGCAAGTCTCAGTGTGAGCAGCCACATATTTGGCCAGCTTTGACTCTTTTTCGGCCAC
This sequence comes from Iris pallida, assembly GCA_029216955.1. Lineage (NCBI taxonomy): Eukaryota > Viridiplantae > Streptophyta > Magnoliopsida > Asparagales > Iridaceae > Iris > Iris pallida. The sequence continues at coordinate 347,708 of JANAVB010013602.1, read as the reverse complement.
TCCCTGTGTAAATGCAGACTGAGAGGACGATCTGGGGAGTTTGATCGTCAGCGGTTCAGCTGATGGTACCGAGCGTGGAGTTGTTGGCAGACTAGCGACCCCCAGTTTGGTACTCGCTGTGGGACGGAGAGTGGCTGGTTCGCTGGAAGTGTCAGACCTTGCACCGGGGTGACGACCCTTCTTGGGAAGGCGTATCGTCAGTGGCTTGTCGGAGGGATTGAGTTTCTCCATTTGGGGCTGACAGACTCTCGACAGTCTGATTGTTAGTGGCCCCATTGTGGATCTTGGCACTTGGCCAGACCTTGGCAGCCGGATTATCATCTGCTCTTCTTGTGCCATGAGGCTGATTGCGTTCTTACGCAGAGTGGCGGTAAGGGGTGCAGACCTGTCCGGTTTGCGAGCTTGGAGGTGGATAGTCAGAGGCTCTTCTGATCCTGTGGCTATCTCGGTACTAGCTTGTACATCTTCTTCACCAAGATGCTTCTTCGATTTTTCGTACATGCAGGAGTCTGAGTAGTAAGATTCGACCCCTTTGAAGGGATCGATATCAGCAAATTCAGTCCTCACGAAGTCGTGTTTGTCGACATATTTGAAGCACTGGTACAGCATGGAAGGTACGATCATATAATCGTGTATCCACGGGCGCCCCAGAGGATGTTGTAAGAAGTATCTGCATCGATGACGTAGCAGGTGACTTCTGATTGGAGATCGCCAATCTGATACTTCAGGCAAATTTTTCCAATTGGGTAGCTCCTGCCCGAATTGAAACCGCTAATGGCGGTGCTTGTAGGCGTCAGGCGATGCATCGGAATGCGAAGATGATGTAGCAGACCCTTCGGAATGATGCTTATAGACGACCCAGGATCAATGTGCATCCGGTCCACTTTTACGTCGCCAATGTATCCGGTGTAGTATAACGGGCGATCGTGCAGGTTAGTTTTGATGAGCATGTCTTGCGGAGAAAAGACGATATTGGGCATCGCTCCAGTACACGCACTGTCTTAGAGATCTGCAGGTTGATTATCTCCCGTGAGGTTGACCTGAGCCAAGTATGCGTCGGTATTTTGGAGTGCGTCGTTCAAGGCTGCACGGACATCCTTCGAGAGCCTCAGGAGTTCATATAAGGACAATTTGGCCGGTGTATTGGCCAATTGCGCTAGTATATCGAAGTTGTAGGGCCTTTTCAGCCCCTGAGGTGTCTCTTTCCAGAGGGATTTATCGAAGCGAGTCTCCTTCGGCCTAGGCTTGTCGGTCGTCGGAGGCTGAGGGGGCCCTGGAGCGTCAGTGGTAGCTGGAGGATGATCATCAGTCGAGTTCTCAACCACAGGTTGGGATTGTGCTCCAGATCGAGTAACGACGGCCGTGATTTCTTCCACATCTGCCGAGATGGTACGGCAGGATCTGACTTTTCTACTTCTCTTCTTGTGAATGGGAGGCGGCGTGGACTGAGTCACCTCATGGACCAGGTCCGGATGGACCCACATGATTTCTCCTTGCGATGTGATGAGGGGTACTAGACCAGCAGCTTGATCACGAGCAGGCAGAAGATTAGCAATTTCTATCTTGGCCAGAGGGATGGGTATGACACCGTCTTGAGTCACCGTTGGAGAGAAGCTGCCGAATTTTACGGACACCATGTTGGCTGCTACGGTTACCTCCTTGAAATCGATGGCCAGAGCGTTCGAATCGATGAGGTTTTGGACGTATCGTTTCAGTTGGTAGCAGTCGTGTGTAGCATGGTGGACGTAGCGGTGGTAATGGTAGAACTTTGGATTCTCCAGATCTGCCGGCCGAGGCTCCCGTCTTGGTGGAGGAAGCTGAATTCTGTCTCCTTGTATGAGCATGTCCAAGATGGGCTTGACGTGACCGTCTTCGAAGGAGTAAGTGATTTACGACCATTATTTGTCTGCTGGCTTTGGCTCAGGTTTTTATGCTGTATCGGCCACCATAGCCTTTTTCCTTTGCTATCCCGATTGTTGGAGGGGCTACCCCCATTATCGTTGTTGGGACGCTTGCCCTTGTTTTCTCCTTCCGAGATGTGCAATCCCAGTTGGCGAGCCTTCTTCAGTCGTTCTTCGGCGCTCGTGGCGCTGATGATGAACGTCTTCCAATCTTTGAATTAACTTTCGCCCATCCAGAGACTGATCATTGGAAGCAGTCTCTTTTGGCAAATTTCAATCAAAGAGGAATCTGGATTTCCGGAGGGCAGCTTCATGGCGGTTTGGCAGAACCGCTCAATGTAGTTCCTTGTCAGCTCTTTCTCTCCTTGGATGACGTCCATGAGGGTAGACATCGTGACGTCCTGTCCTACCTCGTAGAATCTCTCCAAGAACAAGCGCTTGAAGCCAGCGAAGGAGTGGATGCAGTTGTCTGGCAGATTGCGATACCAGTCGAAGGCGACTCCTTCCAATGCCCCAATGAATAATCGTGTGAGGATAGCATCATCATAGGGCAGATGGTCGGTGGTGACCTCGAAGTAAGTGATGTACCGACTTGCTGAGGTCTTGCCATCATACGGGTTGATATTGAACGACTTACATTTTGGTGGGAATGGAACATCCCTCCATTCAGCAGGGTATGGTTGCCGTATTCTGAGGTCGTAAGCGTTTTCTCGGGCATGGAACATGGCTCGGAGCTCCTGAACCTCTCTTCTTACTTCTCGGGCCTCATCTGTCGCGGTAGGGGCCATTATTTCAGGAGGATTATTGCCCGGGTTCGGTGCCGCTAAATTTGAATCTACATTGATTGCGGGACCCGCGCTTGTTTGGCTAGGTGTCACTCCCTGCAGAGTAGAAAGAGCCGCTTTGATCTCGTCTACAGACTTGACCAAGGCGTGCGGTATGGCCTCCAAAGTGTCGATGCGTTGGCGATCACTGGAACCACCTTGATTGCTGTCCGTCATGAACACCGTCCTTACATGAGGAGTGATGGAAGGAACGGTGGAGGATGTACCCTCCGAGTCATACCCATGCACTGAGAAGTCATCGGGGTAGGTGGGAATGTTCTCTTCGGGTTCGGACTCGGAGGGAACAGTACCCCCAGCCTCGGAGCTTGCTTCGTCTTGAGCGTCATGGATGTCCTCGGGGACATCAGTGTCTGTTGTACCTGATGGGAGAGTTGTTTCCCCGGGCTTGTCTCCTTGAAACATCAGATTGTTGTGGATGTTCGGAGGAGTGCTACCCCCAGTTCCCACGACCCCCAGCGATGTGGCTGATGAATCTTCCATTGCAGCAGATTTCGTCTTTGAACGGGTGTGTTGGAATACTCCGGTGGAGGACAACCGTTTAGACGACAGTTTCTTGGCTGTAGTGGTTGATATCTTGGGGCTGGAGATGCTTGTCTTCTTCCCTCTTCCCTCGGCGGGGACTTTCTGAGTGGAATTGTAGGAGACAACAGTAGGTGCCTCATCCTCTGAGCTGGGATGTTGTAGTCTTTGGAAGACGGACGGCCGGTCTTCTGTCACTGCCGTGTTGTTGCAACAGCAGTTGACGATGATCTGGGTACAGTGACGTCCGTGTGAGGACTCTTTGTATGCCACGGCCCCTTCTCTTTCCTTGCGTTTGTGGAGGATAGCCTCACGCAGGTCAGAGGAACCACTCTGTCCGTTTGCCGCCGGTGGCTGGGTTCGAGTAGTTCTGTACAACTTCTCGTCAGAGGCCCGCGTGATAATAAGCGAGACGCCCCGATGGTCAGAGGTTGGGGCAGCTGTCTGGGCTTGGTGAGCCCGCACTGCCCTAGACTTCCTCCTTTTAGCACTTGCGGGTGCATAATAGGAGGAGTCCAAGTTGAATACCACAGAGTCTGGCTTATCACCCAGAGAACCATCAGGGTCAGGACCGCATGAAAGACGGTCGAAGACTGATCGAGAGAAGCGTGGAACGGACGCTATGCGGCTAGAATTAGGTACCGTGCATGCTGTCTGCATGCGGTTGTCTTCTGCTGTTGGATGAGTTATTCTTGTGCGACTGGGAGCCATGATTGTGCAGGCTGACCGCATGTGGTTGGCAACTGTGGCCGTATAGGTTTTCTGCAAGCGATTGACTTCAGTGACCGCATGAGTCTCATCCATACGGTTGGCAACTGTAGCCGCATAAACTATGTGGCTGACAGGCGTGGCCGCATGAGTTTTCTTCATGCGGCTGGTGGATGCAGCCGCATGAGCTTTCTCCCTGCGGCTCTTACCCTTATGCGTCTCGAATCGCATAGAGTTTCTCTCTGCCCCTGCAAGTCCAGCATCATAGTATTTTTTTCTGCTGGACTTGGGGACAGCAGAGTTGTCTACGGTCTAAAGTGGGGCCGCAGAAGAGTCCTTCTCGCCGTCTTGAGCAACAGAGGGTATCCCGTCGAGGGCTTGGGGAAGAGCAAATAATTTTGGCCTCCACTCTTTGCGAGCCTTCGTCGTACGGGTGCGCTTCTGGACCGGGCCAGCGCTTCCTTCGGAGAGCATCTCTTCAAACGCCTGTCGGTCGAAGCGGACGACCATCTTTTGTTGCTTGGAGCCAAGTTTAGCTGTATCCGACTGTATCACCAACTCCTCAGCCGTGGAGAAGTTTGTCCCCAGCAGAGTCGCCATCGTGTTTGCCATGAAATATAAAAGGACAGAACAATTATCGGAAGATCGGACTTTTACTTCACGTTACAAACTCGCTTGTACAAAGAAAGCCTAGGGATGAAAACCTAGGTACAGCAGTCTAAGTACAATTGTTTATTTTAGATTCTGGGGGGTGACGATAGAAGCTCGGAAAGGCGACGACAGCCCTGCCTTACTCCTTGGACGATCGGTATGCAGCCTTGGCTCGGGGAAGATCTGTTTGGCGTTGACGAAGAAATGCCCTTCTTGCTCTCCTCGTATTGCTCTTCTGGCTTCTCTCTCTCTGTGTACTTCCTCTCTGATTATTAAGGGGGGAGCTCTCTGTGTATGCGTATCTCTCTCTGATCGTCTCTTTTTTTTTACAAGGGAATGGCACCTTGCTATTTATAATAGTGGGGGCATCATTATGGTTTGGATGATTACCCATTCTCAAAGTGGCGGCGGCCTGATGCTTAATCAATCTGGACCATTAGCTTTAAGCGTGAAGGATCTGGGCCATAAATGGGGATAGTATCGAATCCTGTGAATGATTAATGCTGATTGCTTTAAATCTTCATGATTGGTTGTGTCAAGCTCGGATCTCTCGCCACGTGTCCCATTGGCTTGATCACGAGTGATATGCCCTGATCTCATTAATTGTGAGGATAACGTTAAATATGGTTATTGGGATATGGTAAATCTCTGATTGATTTAAAACCATGCGTCCCATGATCACCCTGCTACCAGCTGTCAAGTCATGGGGGCAATTGAATCTCTGCTACGTGTCTTAATGGTGGACTCTGCCAGAGCCGTATGATATCCATGAACCGCTTGAGACAGCATCTCAGTGAGCCGTATTGGTATAGCACTTGCGAGCCGCATGGGGTGGCTTCTTGGTGAGCTGCAGGAAGATGATTCTTGCCAGCCGCATGAAACTGTTCTTCAATTGAGCCGCATGGGAGTAGCCACGTGGCAATCTTGGATCCTATCAGAGATTTTCTTCTGTTCCCGAAGAGTTTGATGGCCAGCTGTGTGAAGGGATCCCCTGGGGACACTTGGTGTTGATCGAGCCGCATATCTCTGTTAGTCGTATGTGAGCCGCATGTACTTCTGAGCCGCATGCGGCTGGGGGACTCTTTGAACCGCATGGGACTGTCCCTATGTAAGCCGAATGGACTCTCCTGCCCCGAGCCGCATGAGACTGAGGGTCTCTCTGAACCGCATGGGACTACTCCTGTATGAGCCGTATGGGGTTCTCTTGTTCCGAGCCGCATGAGACTGAGAGTCTCTCTGAGCCGCATGGGACTGCTCCTGTATGAGCCGTATGGGGTTCTCTTGTTCCGAGCCGCATGGACTTTGTTTAGTCTGGCCGCATAGATTTGCCTCGAAGTTTGGTGGACAGTGCCACATTTGTGAAGATTTTCCTCATTTCCTAGGATGATAGTGCTTTTTCGTGTCAGTCATTATGACGACTTTATGTCAGGACTGACAGCCGTTAGAGCTATCAGTTGTCAGAGCATTAATTGTGTTTGAATGACGCTGGGTACAGCCGTTCTAAAAAGACACGTGGCTTCCCTCTGCGGGCCGCATGGAGTCCACTCGAGCTACCTATTTGTTTGAGCCGCATGTCCATGTTGGTGACTTTTGAGCCGCCTGATACTCTTGAGCCGCATGAAGCTCGTCTGATTTTGAGCCGCATGAAGCTTCCTGGGTTCTGTGCCGCATGAAGAATGTCTCAGGACGTCTCATGACCGAGCCGCATGAGGAATGTCTCATGACTGAGCCGTATGAAGGACGTCTCATGACCGAGCCGCATGAGTAATGTCTCATGACTGAGCCGCATGAAGGGCGTCTCATGACTCGCATGAGGAATGTCTCGATCAGCCCGTGCACTCGCTTTGTGGGCCCGGGTATCCCGAACACACGAGTGCGTAGGTATCATGTTTGCTCCCTGATGTGGGGCTAATAGAAACACATGCCCCTCGATCTTTGTTGGGAGACTCTTGAGAACCACTCTGTCTATTTGCCGCCGGGGGCTGGACACGGGCGGCTCTGTACAACTTTCCATCAGAGGCCCGCTTAGCGGGACGCTCTTCATGGTCAGAGGTTAGGACAGCTGACTGAGCCCGATGAGCCCGTGCTGCCCTAGACTTCTTCTACTTAGCACCCGAAGGTGCGTAATAGGAAGAGTCCAAGTTTGGAAGGAGGGGAGAGAAGTTGGTGCCCTTTTCAAAGGAGGTAAAGGGGCTCTATTTATAGAATGGAGTGAGCCCTTTCTTCTTCTCCTTTCCGATGTGGGACTAAAAGCAATATTTTCCATGCTTCTACAACTGGCCCACGATGGTTGCAGACGCGATAGACTATGCAAGAAAATACAAAGCCTGTCAAGTCCACGCAGATTTCATCCACCAGCCATCCGAGTTTCTACATTCGACGGTGACATCCTGGCCATTCGAAGCATAGGGAATGGACATCATTGGTCCGATCACTCCACCTTCGTCCAGAGGACATCGCTTCATACTCGCCATCACAGATTACTTCTCCAAATAGGCGGAGACTATTCCGCTGGCAGAAGTGAAGACTTCAAATGTGATTTGCTTCCTCAAGCATCACGTCATCTATCGCTTTGGACTGCCCCGAAGGATCATCCACGACAATGGTCCGCAGTTCACAAGCCACGCCTTCTATCGGTTTTGCGACAAACACCGAATCCAGAATATTGCTTCAACGCCATACAACCCGACGGCTAATGGTTTGGCTGAAGCATTCAACAAAACAATCATCAAGCTCCTCAAGAAGTTTGTGTCATCAAACAAACGCGACTGGAATAAAAAGCTCGGCGAATGCTTATGGGCGTACCGTACTACAGTACGGACTGCCACCGGGAATACACCATTCTCTCTGGTACACGGAAGTGAGGAAATTCTCCCACTGGAGACTCAAATTCCCTCACTCCGCGTCGCTCTCACCTACCGATTGACGACAGATGATAATCACCATCGTTGACTACAAGAGTTGGAGGCCCTAGATGAGAAGCGCCTGTTAGCTCAACAACGAATCGAGCTGTACCAGGCACGTATCTCCGGAGCCTTCAACAAGAAGGTTAAAATCAGAACATTCCAAGTGGGCGACCTCGTTCTGGCAGTTCGGAGGCCGATGGTCATGACTCACAAAACCGCCGACAAGTTCCAGCCAAAGTGGAAAGGCTCATTCATCATCGATGCTGTATTCTCCAATGGGGCTTACCGCCTCGCAAAACAAAATGGAGGCTTGCTCATATTGCCCATCAACGGCAAGTTCTTAAAGAAGTATTACGTCTGAAACGACATCTGCCAGGGTGTTGAGTTATGTACCCGCTGGTACTGCTAAACTCACATTCCGACTACAAATCTGCTAGGGTGTTGAGTTACGTACCCGCTGTTACCGCTGAACTCACATCCCGACAATAAATCTGCCATGGTGTTGAGTTACGTACCCGCTGGTACCGCTGAACTCACATCCCGACTACAAATCTGCTTGGGTAATGAGTTACGTACCCGTTGGTACCACTGAACTCATTTCCCGCCTACAAATCTTCCAAAGTGATGAGTTACGTACCCGCTGGTACCACTAAACTCACATCCTGACTACAAATCTGCCAGGGTGTTGAGTTATGTGCCCTGTGGTACCGTTGAATTCACATCCCGATTATAAATCTCCCAGAATGACGAGTTGCGTACCCTCTCGTACCGCTGAACTTACATTCTGACTCCAAATTTCCCGGAATGTTGAGTTATGTACCCTCTCGTACCGCTGAACTTACATTTTGATACTAAATCTCTAGATTGTCGAGTTATGTACCCGCAGGTACCGCTGAACTTACACTCTGGTCACTACAGATGAATCTATATCGCATCTTTTAGGTAGTAAGTCATGTATGATTATACCTCTGAACTTTCTTCCTAAAAGAGCTCCCTCCTTATGATCCAATACCCGCACTTTCAGTGCACAAAAACGGTAACAGATCCATAGATTTTCCGAAACAACCACGTCGATGTTACCTCTGAGTTGTTTCTCTTCCATCAAAAACAAACCGCCCCTCACGTAGAACTTTCACGTCCTCATTACCTCTGAGTTGTTCTATGTACTCTTCATGGAGCCCACTCCTGCCATGTCCTCATTACCTCTGAGTGGGAAGGCTCCATCGAAGAAACCCTCATATTTACCATGTCCTTATTACCTCTAAGTAAGTATGTTGGTTCTCTCCCGTCTTATTATCCATATCCAGAACCAGGATACGCCAAGGATAATAGGTCCACCAGAAAAGTCTCCCATTAGGGTAACTTCTGCTCTCAAAGAATAGAGCGAATGTAGTCTGTTCATTCAAAATCAGTTACATTCACATGACTACATCTCATGAGCAAACCAGAAAAGTTCTTCATCGTTTTATTCAGACAAGAAGAAAAAAGATTACATAGATGTCCAAAAGAAGCGAAACACAAACTACAGCTAAAGGCAGACAGAAAAATCAAGACAAAAGACGAACATTCATGGGAGCCCACGGATCCTAGTTGTGGGGGCGCATATACCAATCCCTCAACCATTTTTCATAGGAAGGATCTATTTGAGCAAGATCCTCGTCCGAAGTAGGAGGATCAGAACTCCCAATACTACTACCTTCAGACTGGGATCCTCCTTTACAGCAACTCCAATGTTGGAAGCATCTCCCTCCCCTATAGGTGCCAGCTCTTCTTTTTGTTCCTCCATTTTTGGTATCACCTCCTCCTTAAAGAGCGATGGCTCTTGTTTGATGAAAGGAGGCAGCGGCTCTTCCTTCACAATGATCTCAGCCTTCGGCAGGGATGCTGCAAGAATCAAAGATAAAAGAAACAAAATTAGAAGATGGTCGGGGCAATATGCGGCCCAGTCCAGATGAGCTTATGCGATCCTGTTTGAGGGGGCTTCATGCGGTTCGATTTAGAGAGACTTATGCGGCGCTGTTCGACGGGTCATTATAAGGTTCGGTTTGTCTTTGCGGCTACTAGACAACTTCCATGCGGCTCGGACATGGAGTATACCCCCATGCGGCTCGGTCATGGGACATACATGCGGCCCATACAAATTGAACAGTTCGATAAAAACGAGGGACACATTAAAGGCTTGTGCATAAAGCATGCAACAGAGCCGTCTTTGTTAGGGTTTCGAAGTATACGATCCGCCCAAACCCTTACCAGCAATGGTGGGGTGAATGTCGGGGTGAACTTCAGGTGCCGTGGCTGACGAAGAAGCCACTCCCTTACCCTTCGCCGCGGCCTTGGAAGACTTAGGGGCCATTGTTGATTGATGGGCGGAGAAGGAAGACGAAGACACCAACTTAGGGCAAGAAGAGTTGAAGATAGAAGAAAGTAAAGAAGTCTCTCTGTCCAAAAAATGCTTCTATTTATAGGCAGAAGGAGGGGGGGACGCTTCGATCCGCGTGCTACATAAAAACAAAATCGACTCTTCGGTCATCGAGGAAAATCCGGATACTTAAAACCGACCCTTGGGATCCTGCCCCAAAAGGCGGCTTTAAATCCAAAGCAAATCAAGGGCAATAATGTAACGCCCCAGTCCCAAAATACGTAGGACTAGGAACGTTGACATGCCAGCTGTATTCATACGAAGTCCGTAGGCCTCGTATGGATACATAAGCTGTAAAATACAGTAAACCATAACTAATCTCATCCACACAAAATAAATGAATAGAAGATCTTATATAATCAACTATAAAATTGTCATGATACAATATGTTGGGCGGAGACAAATCCACTACCAACATGTAAAAGAAAATACATGAGAAAAGAAATAATTTTGGCGAGCGAAGCGAAGACGATACAAATGCAATCATCCTCGAAAAAATAGCAATAATCACGGCTAGAGCTAGAGCACCTGCGACAGACAATAGCACAGACCTGGAGAGATAACCAGGTCCTCAGAGGGACGTAACAAGACACATAATATCATGCCATAAAAACAGAATAAATATTGCTCAAATAAATAAGTAAATCGAATTATAACATGGTCCAATACGCACCTACCGAACGAGCGTACCATCCCCCCAACCAAACAAGGACAGGAGATGGTAAACTAATTCACGGTGACGTATCTTTCCATGCCATGAATCCAATATGGTATCCGGACCCCAACAAGGTTCATTACCTTCTCATCGAAGTAGTAAGTCACACCTACAACCAAACAAGGACACGATGTGACAAACTACTCCGCGACAAGTTATTGTTCCAAGCCACGGTCAGATACAAGTACCCAAACCAAAAGTACTCGTACCTAACGGATAAAGGTAGCCTACCATTCTAAGTGAAATGTAGTTAAGAACAATCCTTCCTACGCATGGGCCCTGGCTGAATAGGATCGGCATAGTCCCCCTTGGGGCACCAGAGGCCCCATCAGTAAGAGCATAACGTTCCGCAGAATGTCAGTGGCCGTTAGTAATCATGGGTAAGCTGACCCGCGTCTCCGACGGAGCTCACGGGTTACAAAAGGAAAAGTGCATCGAAGCCCATACGCTAAGGAATTGTCCTCCCCGTCCAATGCCTACTGTGTTGTATCCACAACACAAAACCACGATAATCGCTAAGTCAAACTAGCATGCAATCTCTATTAGCGGTTATTCCTATCGCACGACTTGTGCGTACTGGTGGCCAGCCAATCACGCATTTCCGTGTCCTACATGCGACACACAACTTCGTGTTACAATGTGTCAAGGCCAATGAATACAACACACAAGGTGGTCCCTTAAATCTAGGTTTAATGTGAAAAAAATAATACATAGCAGGAAATATAAATGAACAGTAAGTTCTAACAGGTTATGTCATGTATCACAGTTTATTTTGCATAAAGAAAATAAATAATGCATGAAATATGAGCTAAAATAAATAAACAACAAATGGCAAGGTGTCTTGCCTGAGGTCCTTGCTGGTGAAACCGACAATCCAGTTGGGTACAGAATAGTCACAGGGCTACACAAGATGAACTTAGACGATGTGACAAACTTCTAAAATAAAAACAAAAAATAAAATATTCTGGAAAATTTTTGGGAAAAATATATGATGTGTATTTTTCCGTCAGCATTCTGAAACTTCAAACGGTTCGTGATTCTGATTCCTGGTTCTCCCAGAATCTCAAAAACACTAAAACGTGTCAGATTTCGGACAACTGACACTCCACAAATTTTCCAGAAAATTAAGTTCCGAATTTATGAAAATAAAATTTATATTCAAAAAATATACCTCAATACGATTCCAACAAAAAAAAAACTGGAGGTCAAACGGAGTCCGGAGTTGGGAGTTATGGTCATTCGAAGTTGCTACAACCTTTGAAAATTGAGGCTGAATTTATGACAAAAAAAAGAGAGAAATTTTGACAAGGATTGTTTGAAAGATGATTTTATTCATAGATTCGATAGATATATATAGTGACTAGCAATTAGCAAATTATGATAGGATTAGAACTAAATCAATAAGGATGATTATGATTACCAACTAATTTGGATAGGAATATGATTGGTTTAAATAAGAAACGATATAATTAATGCTAGATATGATTCCAATAGGATAAAAATTTCTAATGGATAAATCTTCTCATAAATTTAAATCAAATAAATTATTTAAAAACAAATCAATTTGATTGCAATCCTTTAAATGATTGCCATAATAACTTTAAGTATTATTCTATATTATCAAATAATTCAAATCATATGAATCCAAATCCAAATCAAACTCAACATAATAACTTTAAAATAATATCTAATATTTATCAAAGTAATTTAAATCAATTCAATAAATTCAAATCCAAACTAAATTAATTTAAATCTAGGTAATCAACTCAAATTAAATATAAATGCTATCCTAAATTTTAAACTATTAAAAATCAAATCCAATCAAAGATTTAAATTGCCACAAAACTTCAAAATATATTTTTTAAAAATACCAATAATAATAATTTCAAAAATAATAAATATTTTTAAATATCATTTTGCATAATAAAATATTAATATTAATAAATTTTGAAATAGAATTATATATATAAATTTAAATTAATGTATCTCATATGCAAGGAATATTTGCATAAAATAAACTTTAAGTAAAATATAAATAATTATTATATATATTATTTGAACTATATAAAAATAGAAAAAAATGTTTTACTAAAAATATGTACGCTCGCACATAATCGCACTCGACGAGCAAGAAAAATAAAATTTCGCGGGCGACGTAAAATACGACTATGCGACGTACAATACAAAATTTTAAATCAGTACCAAATTAATAAATAAATAAAAAATAGTAGAAATTTAGGGGTTTTACATCCTACCCAACTTAAAAGAATTTCGTCCTCGAAATTAAGAATTCGTAGGGGGTGAGAAGACACAAGAGGGTATCGATAGGAAACAATCTATAACAAATCATGCCGTAAGAATTCACGATCTAGATCATAGAAAAATAATATGGTATGGTCACGGGTAATGGATGAGGGTCACGATTAAGAGAACGAAATAGATTCACTTAAATTAAGCGATTGGAGGGTGTTGATAGGGCCGAGTAGTTTGGGATGAAGATATAGCAACATCGAGTGAGAATGGTCATAGCCGATGGGAAGGTTAGAGGAAGTTCTAGTATAACGCCTTCGTCCTTCTAAAATAGGTGAAGGCGAAAGCAATAAAGAGTTTGAAGACGATGATATCGAATATGAATACGTGGTTCAAAGACGACCAAATAATTCAAAAGGAGTTGCCAAGGTAGTCGTGGTTGGGACTCTAAAGGACAAGTTTAGCTATGTCCCAATCCACGTAGAACGATAGATAAAAGCGAACCAAAGTGCACTCGGTTGATCAGACCATCATGCACCGGTTCTGACTAGACAATATGTTAGTGGACATGCCCAATAACATATGTCTTGAAACAAGCTTGATAAAAGAATATGCTTGCAAAAACTAGGCTACATTAGCATCATTAGTCTAGATAGTAAAAATATAGGCATGATGGTAGATGAAATAAGAACAAATATGATTAGTCTAAGAGTCATAAGGATCTAAGTCTTGTTTACTCCTATACCATCATTCTACGATTTTATTGACCAAGGCTTGGTTGACTCAAATGGGTTAAATTCCTCTAGTCTCTATGGTCTAGATAATACCATTGGTATTCCCTTAATGGTCAAGGGTGTGTCAGGTCGTGGGGTATTCTACCCAACTTAAAGAATTAAGCTAAGGGTATTTGGGACATCTAACGAGTAGGGTCATTCTCTAGCAAGCACGAAGGGAAGATAAGAATTTTGTTAGAAGGAATCAAGCAAGATGCAGTCGATGAGTCAAACGGTAGATAAAATCTAGGAAGAGGTCAAGTATGTGGATGAGATCCTAGAATCTAATCCTATACGCAGGCTTGCTTGGTACGGTGAAGTAACCAAACAATTTATCTTGACCTGCATGGGCCACCACAGAAACATGTAACGCCCCAGTCCTAAAATACGTAGGACTAGGAACATAGACATGCCAGCTGTATTCATACGAAGTACGTAGGCCTCGTATGGATACATAAGCTGTAAAATACAGTAAACCATAACTAATCTCATCCACACAAAATAAATGAATAAAAAATCTCATATAATCAACTATGAAATTGTCATGATACAATATGTTGGGCGGAGACAAATCCACTACCAACATGTAAAGGAAAATACATGAGAAAAGAAATAATTTTGGCGAGCGGAGCGAAGACGATCCAAATGCAGTCATCCTCGAAGAAATAGCAATAATCACGGCTAGAGCTAGAGCACCTGCGACAGACAATAGCACACACCTGGAGAGATAACCAGGTCCTCAGAGGGACGTAACAAGACACATAATATTATGCCATAAAAACTGAATAAATATTGCTCAAATAAATAAGTAAATCGAATTATAACATGGTCCAATACGTACCTACTGAACGAGCGTACCATCCCCCCAACCAAACAAGGACAGGAGATGGTAAACTAATTCACGGTGACGTATCTTTCCATGCCATGAATCCAATATGGTATCCGGACCCCAACAAGGTTCAATACCTTCTCATCGAAGTAGTAAGTCACACCTACAACCAAACAAGGACAAGATGTGACAAACTACTCCGCGACAAGTTATTGTTCCAAGCCACGGTCAGATACAAGTACCCAAACCAAAAGTACTCGTACCTAACGGATAAAGGTAGCCTACCATTCTAAGTGAAATGTAGTTAAGAACAATCCTTCCTACGCATGGGCCCTGGCTGAATAGGATCGGCATAGTCCCCCCTTGGGGCACCAGAGGCCCCATCAGTAAGAGCATAACATTCCGCAGAACGTCAGTGGCCGTCAGTAATCATGGATAAGCTGACCCGCGTCTCCGGCGGAGCTCACGGGTTACAAAAAGGAAAGTGCATCGAAGCCCATACGCTAAGGAATTGTCCTTCCCGCCCAATGCCTACTGTGTTGTATCCACAACACAAAACCACTATAACCGCTAAGTCAAACTAGCATGCAATCTCTATTAGCGGTTATTCCTATCGCACATCTTGTGCGTACTGGTGGCCAGCCAATCACGCACTTCCGTGTCCTACATGCGACACACAACTTCGTGTTACAACGTGTCAAGGCCAATGAATGCAACACACAAGGTGGTCCCTTAAATCTAGGTTTAATGTGAGAAAAATAATACATAGCAGGAAATATAAATAAACAGTAAGTTCTAACAGGTTATGCCACGTATCACAGTTTATTTTACATAAAGAAAATAAATAATGCATGAAATATGAGCTAAAATAAATAAACAGCAAATGGCAAGGTGTCTTGCCTGAGGTCCTTGCTGGTGAAACTGACAATCCAGTTGGGTACAGAATAGTCACAGGGCTACACAAGATGAACTCAGACGATGTGACAAACTTCTAAAATAAAAACCAAAATTAAAATATTCTGGAAATTTTTTGAGAAAAATATATGATGTGTATTTTTTCGTCAGCATTCTGAAACTTCAAACGGTTCGTGATTCTGATTTCTGGCTCTCCCAGAATCTCAAAAATACTAAAACGTGTCAGATTTCGGACAACTGACACTCCACAAATTTTCCAGAAAATTAAGTTCCAAATTTATGAAAATAAAATTTATATTCAAAAAATATACCTCAATACGATTCCAATAAAAAAAACTGGAGGTCAAACGGAGTCCGGAGTTGGGAGTTATGGTCATTCGAAGTTGCTATAACCTTTGAAAATTGAGGGTTATTTATGACGAAAAAAAGAGAGAAATTTTGACAATGATGGTTTGAAAGATGATTTTATTCATAGATTCGATAGATATATATAGTGGCTAGCAATTAGCAAATTATGATAGGATTAGAACTAAATCAATAAGGATGATTATGATTACCAACTAATTTGGATAGGAATAGGATTGGTTTAAATAAGAAACGATCTAATTAATGCTAGATATGATTCCAATAGGATAAGAATTTCCAATGGATAAATCTTTTCATAAATTTAAATCAAATAAATTATTTAAAAACAAATCAATTTGATTGCAATCCTTTAAATGATTGCCATAATAACTTTAAGTATTATTCTATATTATCAAATAATTCAAATCATATGAATCCAAATCCAAATCAAACTCAACATAATAACTTTAAAATAATATCTAATATTTATCAAAATAATTTAAATCAATTCAATAAATTTAAATCCAATCTAAATTAATTTAAATCTAGGTAATCAACTCAAATTAAATATAAATGCTATCCTAAATTTTAAACTATTAAAAATCAAATCCAATCAAAGATTTAAATTTCCACAAAACTTCAAAATATATTTTCTAAAAATACCAATAATAATAATTTCGAAAATAATAAATATTTTTAAATATCTTTTTGCATAATAAAATATTAATATTAATAAATTTCGAAATAGAATTATATATATAAATTCAAATTAATGTATCTCATATGCAAGGAATATTTGCATAAAATAAACTTTAAGTAAAATACAAATAATTATTATATATATTATTTGAACTATATAAAATAGAAAAAAATATTTTACTAAAAATATGTACGCTCGCACATATTCGCACTCGACGAGCAAGAAAAATAAAATTTCGCGCGCGACGTAAAATACGACTACGCGACGTACAATACAAAATTTTAAATTAGTACCAAATTAATAAATAAATAAAAAAAATAGTAGAAAATTAGGGGTTTTACAAATAAATAAGACGTATACGTGGCAGAGAGACGTGGCAGAGAGCCTATGCGGCCAGACAGTCTATGCGGCCAGAAACGACCCATGCGGCTAGGCAGGTTATGCGGCTAGGAAGGCCATGCGGCCAGAATATCCTATGCGGCTAAGAAGTCCATGCGGCTAGAATACCCTATGCGGCCAGAAGAGCTTATATATAGCCATGCTTCTTATTCAAAGTATTTCAATTTTTTAAATTGAAAACTTTGAAGGGGGTCTTGTAGAAGCATGGAAAAGGACAAGAAAAGCTCATGCGGTTCCAAACAGAAGGAGCCTCATGCGGCTCAGGAATCCTTCAGAACTTTATGCGGCTCGAGACTCCGCAACAGCTCCATGCGGCTCAGACAAAGACACGTGGCCATACGCTATCCGCTTCTACAGCTGACCATAAAGCAGCCTCTTAATTAATTGCTTTGATGACAGCTCTGACGCAATGAATGACAGCTCTGACACAATGAATGACAGCTCTGACATAAAGCTGAAATAATGATGGCGTGCTCCTTGGAAAAAGAAGAAAATCTTTTATAACTGGCAGGATCCGCTGAGTCCCAAGCACCTCTATGCGGCTGCCCGCCTCATGCGGCCGCCCACCTTTATGCGGCTGCCACCTTCATGCGGCTGCCACCCCTATGCGGCTGCTTCCTTCATGCGGCTACCCGCTGCATGCGGCTGCTTCCTTCATGCGGCTACCCGTTTCATGCGGCTGCTTCCTTCATGCGGCTACCCGCTGCATGCGGCTGCTTCCTTCATGCGGCTACCCGCTGCATGCGGCTGCTTCCTTCATACGGCTGCCTTCTTCATGCGGCTGTCACCTTCATACGGCTGCCTCCTTCATGCGGCTGTTACCCTCATGCGGCTACTAGCTTCATGCGGCTAGGATCGCGGGGGCCACCCGTATTCGGTTCACTTAGAGACCGCATTCATGCGGCTCTGTCAGAACGTCCCACTTACAACAGATAAGACACGTGGCGGTCCTCATGATAGTTGAGACACGTGTCGATCCTCATGACAGTTGAGACACATGGCTGTCTTATCCCCTCGGAATTATGGCTGCTCGTAAATCTTAACAACCAGATTTAGTGCAATCACCATAATTACACAGATTAAATCAGATTTATTGTAATTTAGCAAATTGGACACGTGGCAGGAGATCCGAGCTTGTCATGATAAATTATGAAGATTCATTGCAATCAGCATTAATTGTCCATACGGATTTGGTGCAATCAAGAATTAACTGCCCAGATGTGACGCAATCAAGATCAATAGTTCAGATTATTGGCCGCCGACTTTTCAAAGGACAATCATTGCAAACCCTAATGATCACACCCCACTCCTATAAATAGCAAGGTGACATTCCCTTGCAAAAGAGATCCTCTCCACCCGGCTGGACACCCAGAGAGACAAAGGTGCGTGCAGAAGAGTCTTCTCATCTGGAGAGCATTTCTTCATCAGAGCCAAGGCTACGTCCGATCGTCCATGGAGTAAGGCAGAGCTGCCGTCGCTTTCCCGAGCCTCTATCGTCATCCCCCAGAATCAAAAATAAACAATCGCACTTAGACTGCTGTACCTAGTTTTCATTCCTAGGCTTTCTTTGTACGAGCGAGTTTGTATTGTGAGTCTAAGTTCAGTCCTCCTATAAAATTGTTCTGTACTTTTACAATCAATGGCAAACAAGAGTGAAGAGAATGAAAAGAGAGAGGAGAGAGAAAGTAAAATGGTATATATATTAGGGAGAATTAATCTTAGCCGTTGGATCATGATCCATGTGAAAGTCTAGGCCAATCATGGCCATTCAAACAAAACTAATTATCCATTGGATAATAGAGTGCATCTATACTATTCACGAAAATATCTAAATACTATTCACAAAAATATCCGAAATACTATTCATGAAAATATCAAAAACCGAAAATATCTAAACTGTAGAAAATATGTCCGGGCGGTATGCCGTCGGTATACACCGGTATACCGGCGGTATGCCGATCAAGGAGAAAACCTATAGTTTTGGGAAAAATTTAAAGCATTCCGGAAACCAAGAAAATACGAAATACGCTGCAAAATACATATCCGTATATAAATACCGATACTGTGAGGCGAGTCTCACAACTCTCCCCTCCTTAGAAAAATTTTGTCCTCAGAATTTCCTAAAGGTAATCAAAAGTAAGTAAGAAATCCAAAAAAACATGCTATCAGGATCAAGATGGGAAACTCATAAAGCATGAAATCCAACTAGAGTAATGTACAAGAAATGTAAAAGCAATTTAAAAATACGTAAACAACAACATCATGTATTCCTATATTCACACAAAAAGTTAGAACATAGATATATGAAATAAGTATACCTCACGAGTCAAACAGATACGGGTAACGAGCTCGGATATCAACCTCGCGCTCCCAAGTCGACTCGCCCGGTGAGTGATGATCCCAGGAAACACGAACTAATCGGATAGTCCGGTTCTTGAGAATCTTCTCCCTCCGATCCAAATGGATATGGGCCTCTCCTCATACGATAGGTCGGTACCAATGATTAGCTCAGAATGATCTAGGATATGGCTCGGATTCGGAACATACCGACGTAGCTGAGATACGTGAAACACGTCATGTACCTCGTACAACGACGGTGGAAGAGCAAGGCGATAAGATACATCCCCTACTCGCTCGAGAACGTCGAACGGCCCAATAAATCTTGGGCTAAGCTTTTCCCGTACGCCAAACCTGATGACACCACGGGTAGGAGAAATCCAAAAAATACGTGGTCGCCGACAGAGAACTCAAGATGGCGTCGATGCTGATCTGCCCAATGACGCTGTCAATCCTGAGCTACTCTGAGATGCTCTCTGACCTGTCTGACTACTCCAACTGACTTAGCAATCATCCCTGGACCAAGCATCTGCATCTCTCCAATGTTATCCCAATCTAGGGTTGACCTACTTCTCCTACCATATAAAGCCTCGAAAGGAGCCATCTGAATGCTCCCCTGGAAGCTATTATTGTAAGAGAACTCCACCAAATGCAAGTGATCCTCCCAAGAACCACTGAAGTCAAGAATGCATGATCGAAGCATATCCTTCAAGGTCTGAATCGTACGCTCCGACTGACCATCTGTCTGAGGATGGTATGCTGAACTGAAACTCAAATGGGTACCCAGACTCTGCTGAAGACTCTGCCAGAAATAAGAAGTGAATCTGAAATCCCGATCTGAGACTATGCTAACTGGCACCCCATGCAATCTAACAATCTGCCTCATGTATAAGTCGGCCAACTGCTCTGTAGACCGACAAACTCTGAAAGGTAGGAAGTGGGCAGCCTTCGTGAGTCGATCCACTATAACCCAAATGGTATCTCTACCAGTCGAGGTTCTAGGAAGACCAGCCACGAAGTCCATAGTAATATGATCCCACTTCCACTCCAGAATTGGTAAAGACTGAAGAAGTCTGGCCGGTCTCTGGTGCTTAGTCTTGACCTGCTGGCAAACTAAGCATCGAGAGATAAACCGAGCTATCTCCTTCTTTATACCATTCCACCAGAAATACTGACGAATATCTCGGTACATCTTCGTCCCTCCAGATGAACAAAATACTGAGAACTGTGGGCCTTCGACATAATCTCCTGTCGAATATCTCCACTCGGGACACAAAGATGACTCCCAAATCGGAGTGTCCCATCCTCATGGATGCATAACTCTGTTCTGTGCCCTGCTACACACTCTGCTCTGAGCTGCTGAAGCCTGGCATCCTCGGACTGAGCTGCTCTGATCCTATCCACAATGGTAGACTGAACCTGCAAGCCTGCCATCATAGCTGTCTCACCAGGTAGCACTACCTCAATGCCCATCTCCTGAAGATCCTCCAGAAGGTGACGCTGCTCCGTCAAGAAATAGACTCCGGGTCTCCTGCTCAAAGCGTCTGCAACGACGTTTGCCTTCCCGGGATGATACTAAGATCAATATCATAATCCTTCAGTAACTCAAGCCACCTCCTCTGCCGCATATTCAGATACCTCTGGGTGAACACATACCTCAAGCTCTTATGGTCAGTAAAAATCTCCACTCGATCACCATACAGATAATGCCTCGAGAGCTTGAGGGCAAACACAACTGCGGCCAACTCAAGATCGTGCGTCGGATAGATCTTCTCATGGTCCCGAAGCTGCCGAGACGCATAAGCTATCACTCGACCGTGCTGCATAAGAACACAACCAAGTCCCCGGCCTGACGCATCACAATACACCGTGAACCCACCTGGTCCGACGGATAATGTCAGAATAGGAGCTGAAATCAAACTCTTCTTGAGTTTCTCAAAAGAAACCTGACAAGCATCTGGCCACTCAAAGCACACATCCTTATACGTCAGCCGTGTCAAAGGTGCGAAGATCCTAGGAAAGTCTGCCACAAACCGTCTGTAGTAGCCTGCTAATCATATAAAGCTGGATACATCTGAAGCTGTACGAGGTACTGGCCAACCCTCGATAGCCTCAAACTTCTTGGGGTCCACCTCAACACCACCTCCGATAATAATGTGACCCAAAAAAGATACTCGATCGAGCCAGAAATCACACTTGCTGAACTTCGCGTAAAGCTGATGGTCCCGAAGAATCTGAAGAACCACGCGAAGATGCTGCTCGTGCTCTGCCTCAGTACGACTATAAACTAAGATATCATCAATAAACATTATCACAAACTGGTCTAAGTAGGGCATAAAGATGCGATTCATGAGATCCATGAAGATCGCTGGCGCATTGGTCGCTCTGAAAGGCATAACAAGGAACTCCCAATAGCCATATCGAGATCTAAATGCCGTCTTGGGTATATCCTGCTCTCTGACTCTGATATGATGGTACCCAGACCGCAAATCGATCTTCAAAAATACAGCCGCTCTACTAAGCAGGTCGAACAAGTCATCTATCCTGGGCAAGGGATACTTGTTCTTCACGGTCACCGCATTAAGCTGACGATAGTCGATGACTATACGCGATGAACCATCCTCCTTCTTCACAAGAAGGGCTGGAGCTCCCCAAGGCGATCCACTAGGACGAATGAATCCCTTGGTCCTAGGCTCCTCAATAGACTGATATAATACCAACAACTCTGAAAGAGACATCCTGTAGACTCTCGTTGACACTGGCTCTGCTCCCGGAACCAAATCAATATAATACTCAATCATTCGAATTAGAGGCATACCCGGAAGCTCCTCAGGAAACACATCAGAAAACTCACAAACTACTCTGGGCAACTGAACCTCCTCGGCTACTGCCATCCACATGACCCTGGTGAAGACTCCACCTCACCTCTAGAGAATGTGAACTCCTCTTTCACAACACGAAAGATAACTTTGCCAGCATGGCAATCTATCAAAGCATGTCGAGCACTCAACCAATCCATACCTAGGATGACATCATAATCTCCCATAGAAAACTCTATCAACCTAGCGGGATACTCTCTCCCACATACTATGACTCTACACGAGGCATAGATTCGGTCTACTCCTACTAGACCGTTACCAGTAAGTATATTCATCCTTACAGGTAAATATTCCGGCTCTACACCAATATGTGTCGCAAATTGTGCAGATATAAACGAATACGAAGCACCAGAATCAAATAAAGCTGAAGCTGAATGAGAGTGAACAAGAATGGTACCTACGACCACCTCCCCTGCTGCTAGCACCTTCTCCATAGAAAGCATGAAAGCCTGACCCTGAACTCTGGTCGCTGGACCCCTCTGCTTCTGAGCCTGAGCCTGAGCATACTGCTGAGGCCTCTGCTGGTGGAACTGCTGAGACTGCATCGGTAATGGCCTCCGGGCCTGCTGTTGCTGAACCGGCGCTGGTGCACTAAACTGCTGAACTGCTAGCTGGAAGGATGTTGATCCAGCCGAACTCCTCCTGGGACAAACCCCTATCCTGTGGTCCGGTGCTCCACAGGCTAGACACAAGCCCTGTGCCCTACGACACTCTGATAAGACAAGCCCTCCCTTCCCGTAATGGAAACAAGCAACTGAGGAACACAGCCTCTGCTGCTGAGGACGCGGCTGAGAGGACTGCTGAAAGAAAGCTGCCGGAATCGGTCCCCTCAGAGATCCAATCGTCAAATCTCGGACTGCTGGAGCTGGTGCTGACGACTGGAAAGAAGATCCCCTCTGAATGTGAGGCCTCTTCTGACATCCGACTCTATCAACGATCCTCTGCAAGGTGTACTCATGCCTCCTCGCCGCCCTCATCATTGCATCAAAAGTCTGGAACTCATGCTGCTCAACTACCAGTATGATCTCCAGATGAAGCCCCTGCTGGAACCTCCTCGCCCGGTACAACTCGGTCGCCACTAAGGAAGGGGCAAACTGACTGATCCTGCTAAACTCTGCCGCATAGCCGTCGACGGTCCTGCTCATCTGCCGCAAGCCAATGAACCTCTGATACAGATCATAACATGACACCGCATCAAAATAGCGAGTCTGAAACCTTTCGCTAAAATCGGCCCAGGCTACTGGTGTCCTAAGAGATGCCTCATGAGCCGTCCACCAGTCGTGGGCTAAATCCAAGAGCTGCAACCTGACAACTGCCACACGCTTCCTAAGCCGAAATCCCTGCCGCCTCCAGAATGGCCTCAGTATCCTGAAGCCACGCATCAGACATAATAACATCCTCTGTACCATAGAAGTACGGGGGATGAAGACGTCTGAAGCTACTCGCAGAATTGTAGACCTGAGCCCCACCTCTGTCCAAAGCTGTCTGGAGAGAATGGGTGAGAACATCACTCTGACGCTGCAGCAACGCCATGAGATCTCTCAGAACATCCACCAGTGCTCGAACAACGCCCTTTGGCTGCTCTGGCTGAACTGGTACTGCTGGCTGAACAGGAGGAACTGGCGACTCTGCCCTTCGTTCCACTCTAGACTTTGCTCCCGAATGCTGAGGATGCTCCTCCTGAACAGGCGAAACTAATAGATACTGATCTGCCATCGGCAAAGCCCGTACAGGCCGATCAGAAGGACCAACAATGGTGCCCCTGAAAGTTTAAGGACACAAGGATCAGGTCGAGGGAACAGGAAAGATCAACGATCAAAGCAGATATCAGGTCAAAGATCAGAGGTAAAGAGTAAAATTGAGGATATTAATAGAGAAGAATTTTTGACTGAGATAACTACCAGCAACCCCCACATATCTGATAATTCAGACCTACATGGGCCACCACTAAAACTTATGTCACGCCCCAGAACCAGAATACTGGCAAGTAGGGACGGACCAGGCCAGCTACGTATACCAAAGTACTCCAGTACTCCGAAACAACGCATAAGCTGTATAGATGGGGGTCACTGCTACAAACCAACAGTCAATCCTAGGTCACATAATCCTAGATTTCTCAGTCTCAGACAAGAAGTAAGTTACAAGAATATGATCATCAAGCATATAAGACAGTAAAGCGTCCCAAACTATAATATATAGATGATCATGAAGCAAGTAATACAAAATGAAGAACTAGCAAGACTAAGTAATACATGATTAGCTCTAGCTGCAGTCTAGAAATATAACATCATGTCTAAGCCCGTAGACCAAATGTCAAGTCCAAAACACGAGCTAAACACGTGCTCGGTGGCTAAACGCCTCAAAAAAATATGTACAGAAAAGAGTGGGTAAGAGAAAGAACACCCACTCAAGTCACCTGGTGCTCCGGGTGGTCACTATCGAGAGGAAGGTCCGGAAGATCCTCGGGCTCCTCAACTAGATCTGGTCAATGCAAAACCAGTGGGGTCAGAACCCTGATAGCAAGTACCACAAAGGAAGCCAAACTTATGAACTAAAACTAGCATGTAATTCATAACATCTCTAAGATAAAGCAGTAAACGAGACTAGAATAGTAAATTGGTACCACAGTTTTTACGAAAGGAAACTGGAACATGCAAGTAGGATAGCAAGTGAATACATAGAATAAACTGGACATATGAGCATATGGAGAAGCCGAGCATGTAGTAGAAAGAATAGCATGTAAGAAAAAATAGGAAGCTAAGTACTACAATAAGATAAACTGGAGCAAGACTAGACTAGACAAGAATGGACTCCATCCATCAATCACGGCCAAGCAATGAGTACGGCTTGATACTTTAGCTAACTAGGGTTGCCACAATCCTAATTACTAACACATGCAAGTTTGAGAAATCCTAGTTCAGTTACCTGTCTGCTACTACCTGAATGATCCAAGCCAAAACGAAAAGAAGTATAGCAGACACACTGCAGTAAGATACATGTGTCCTAAAGAGGTGCCCCACTCGACGGTGTGCTAGAAGAGTGCTTATCATGACAGATAGCTCCAAATCCCAAGTATATATATATATATATATATATATATATATATATATATATATATATAAGACCAAGACCAAAGGGGCAACAGGTAACCGAGAAAATCTCCAATGATCTAGGTAATCAAGCTAGTTGTTTAGTCCTTAACATTTTCTTGTTGGATTCTAGGTGTGGCATTCCGCATAATCTATCCTAGACATAAGACATGCAAGACTGGACAAGATAAGCAAGATTGTGCACTACAACAAGCCACAACAAGACATGACAATATTAAGACAAGAGTGTGCTACGACGAGCCACTATCAAGGAGCTAGACATGTACTAGAATCAAGAGTGCGCCATGACAGGCCACTATCATGTAAGCAAGAAAATGACATATTCAAGAGTGCACCATGACGGGTCACTATCAACTAGGCAAAGAGGGCATGGCAACAATTATCATAGCTTGTAAGAAAGAATCTATCAAAAGACATAACATGGCATGTGGAGAAGAATAATTAAAGCTAAGTACATTTCATAAAATGATTGAACATGTGCTAGTATCAAGTCTATATAGGGTGTACAATCATTCCCTAACTAAGCAAGATCATCTTATCATGTTAAGAAATCATTACAGTCGAAGAAAATATCAAAAGCGGACAAAAACGGACAGAAACGGGCAAACATAGACAAAAAGAGCCTAACCGGATCATCCGACGGATTACTGCGGATTACCGACAGATTTTCCGAAGTGTCACAGCAAGTTTAGTGGTGCAAGTTTGGATTTTCTGACGGATTTCCGTGGATTTCCGACGAATTTTCCGAACCATCACAGAAAGTTGATTCTTGAAAACTCAAAACTTGTTTCGGCCATAAAAACTTCGTTTTAAATCGAAATTCGGATTTTCAAAAGTCAAAATCGCATGAAATTTAATTTTCTACAACATGGAACTATTAGATTTCAAAAATTCAAAGATTTAATAGTTCAATATCTCAAAATACTCTAAAATAGAGGTTCTCGGAACACCAAAACGAGTCCCGATTGCCACCAAACTCAAATCCATGTATACTAGCTAGATAAGGACCCTATATATGTATATGTGACCAAGATCCATGATGATAACTCTATTATCACTCTTGAAACCAAGTTTTCTACTAAGTCACTATTGGGTTTTAACAGAAAATCAAATCTTGCTTAAACGAATTTTTGGAAACATGCACATATACGAGAATCATCAGGAAAATATATTTCACAAAATGAGTTTAGGAAAATTCTAAGCATTTAATACCAAGGAAAACAAAAATGACAATAGATTACTATTGTTCAAGAATTTGGCAAGATGTACTTGCCTAGGATAAGCTCCAAGCCTAATCTTCTACTCCACCACCAAGAGGGGTACGAAACCACACTCTAGACCTCAAGGCCAAGCTCCTGGCAACCTCCAAGGGAAGATAAGGGAAGAAGAAATGAAGAGAGAGTGAAGAGAATGAAAAGAGAGAGGAGAGAGAAAGTAAAATGGTATATATATTAGGGGGGAATTAATCATAGCCGTTGGATCATGATCCATGTGAAAGTCTAGGTCAATCATGGTCATTCAAACAAAACCAATTATCCATTGGATAATAGACTGCATCTACACTATTTACGAAAATATCTTAAATAATATTCACAAAAATATCTAAACACTATTCACGAAAATATTCGAAATACTATTCATGAAAATATCAGAAACCAAAAATATCTAAAGTGTAGAAAACATGTCCGGGCGGCATGCCGTCGGTATACACCAGTATACCGGCGATATGCCGATCAAGGAGAAAACCTATAATTTTGGGAAAATTTTAATGCATTCTGGAAACCAAGAAAATATGAAATACGCTATAAAATACGTATCCGTATATAAATACCGATACTGTGAGACGAGTCTCACAATAGGAAGGGAGGGGGCACTTGATGGCTGGTCATTAGATGATTTAGGGTTAGTTTTTCATGTAGATGAGTGGCTAGGAGTTGTCCACCCAATTCTAAGCCTTCCTATTGGTTCAACTAGTCATAAGGCTTTCTTTTTCACAAATATCCTAAGGGGTTAATATCCTACTATGAAATATCTAGATATTGTTAATCTAACTTAATCATTAAGTCTCTAACCTTCTAACTAAACCTCCATGAGCATCATTAACATCTAGGTTTAGTCAAAACTAGGTTACTCTCTAACAATTCAATTAGCACAATACTAATTAATCAAAATTTATTTTCATTAATAAGTCAAAAATGACCAAAATATCCTTAGGCTAAAAAGTCACAATTAGTCATCCTAATCACATGGTTAGGTCCCCATAGTCATGGTTAGTCTCAAGGTCATGCAGTCTCTAGGGTTACACTAGTTAAACATCAAAATCATAATTCAACATTTTAAATAGTTTTAAAATAATTAAAAATCACCAAAAATTACAATATGGTTTAAATATCATTATTAAATGATTATAATTACAAAATTATTATCATTTTAGAAAAGTGGGTGTTACAGAGCTTGCTCGTAGCGGATTTGGGTCGGGGAGTCGAGGCTCCGAAGAGCACGCACTTGGCGTAGCGGACGAGCCCGATGGAGGCAACCATCATCGGGAGCCACTTTTCGGAGACCCCGTCGTCGATCTTCCTCTCCAGGCTGTCGATCTCGCCAGGGAGGATGTCGAGGAGGGTGTAGAGGTCGTAGAGGAGGCCGTGGAGGTCGGCACAGAGGGCTCTGGAGCAGAGGAGAAGGCGGACGTGGCTACGGGCCGAGAGGTCGACGATTAGGGTTTGTAGGAGGGGGCCGGGGTTGGGGGCTTAGGGCTTAGAATGGGACCTAGGTTAGGGTTTGTAGGGGATTGAAAGAAGGAGGATGAGAATATTAGGGTTTGGTGAGAGGAGGGAAAAGGAGGAGAAGGGGAGTGGAGCTGAGAGGGAAGGAGAAGGTATTTGGAGAGGGAATGAGGAGGGGTCGGGGGCTTGAGCCTCAAAATATTGCGGAGGTGGAAAAGATTTTACAGAAAACTTATTACAAGTTTGCCCCCGCTCTAAAATATTAATAATGCTTTGTTTTATAAACGTTATAAAAAGCCCAAAATTAGCCCAAATCGTCATAGAAAAAAGGTATTTCAAACTTTGATAACGCTTAGGTATCAGGCATCATCAATACGACTTATCGAGCGTTATTAATAGGTCTTTTTGTTGTAGTGAATGTGAAGTGCAGTGGAAAAGTGTCCAGTAAACATCAACAGAACAGTATCGAACATGTGTGTGTGAGTGGTTGCAAGGGAATTCGTGTAAGCTAGTGTGTCCATGAAGTGTCTAGTATCATAATGTCAATCACGTGTCCATAGATGTGTCATAGGGTGTGCCCAGTGGGTGTCCAAATGTGTCGAACATATAGCAAGAACCAGTGTCAAAATAGTGTGTGTATGTGGATCGAGTGAGATAACTCACAGAATATCTAATTAAATCAAACCAAACTTCATGAGCCTTGTGTCAGTGGTTACCCCTACCTGCCCAACAAGTGGTAGTCCAAATCGTGTCGTATCTAGGGAGAACGGATACACGGTAGCAGGACAGTGCACACAGTCTGTTCGTGTGTCCCTGTGTCCAGTTTGACACAAGATACGACCCAAAAACCAACTCAATCATTAAGAAATGCAATCTACACATATAGGGCTACACAAGCATGTAATTAGATTAGAAAATCAAGAAAAAAATGTTCTAAGGGGAATTTCATCGAACACCTGAGCTACCTCTCCAATACGGAGCGATACGCCTATGATACAGGCACCAAATGGATTCGATTTCTTACCAAACTTGGCATAGGGCTAGGGGAACCCTAAATGAATGCATCTATGGTGAGAAATCAGGAAAATAATAGGTTTAGAGGTCATTACTTATTGAGAGTCAGAATCTCAATGAAAGCTCCTAGATCTAGATCTCCACCAAGCTCTAATGGTCAAATTGCTCCCAATCCTTGCTAGCTAGCCAATAGAGACCTTCTCTACACTAGGGGAGTATATTGCAATTGATTTGGTTCAATTTGGAGGTGATTTGGAGAAAGGGGATAAATTTGGGAAAGAACACCAATTAGGGTTAGGGTTTGTAAATGGAAGGAGGCAAGGGACTAATGATCACTTATATAGGAAGGAGAGGCTCTACATGGCTGGTCATAAAGATTCTAGGGTTAGGTTTAGGTTCAATTTGATCTAAAGGCCTCTCAAGTTATCAATTCTAGCCCTTTAGGAAAAGGCCCAAACTAGATTAGGGTTTTCTAGAAAATATCTTAGGTTCAACATAGTATCTAGATATTTTAGAACCTAGTTAACTAGTCTAATTCTACTAACCAAGTCTCTAGGTTCATGATCAACATCTAGATTAGGGTAATTCTAGGATTAGACCTAAAATAACAATTAGCACATTATAAATTAATTAAAATTCAAAATAATCAAATATTCATAAATTACCAAAATACCCTTTGCTCCAGAAAGTGGTGGTGACATATCCCTTGACACAGAAGCCACCAATCCCTGTGTCTCGTGTCCCGACACGAACACGGCTACAGATTTCCAAACCCTAAATCTATTGGAGCCGTTGTCGTGTCCACCTCGCCATTGTCGTGCCTTTCCTCGTCGAAGTGCACCACGAGAAGCCGCCAGTCCACCGGAGTTTCTCGGACAACCACGAGCACGACTACTTCAGCCTTACCGAGTACTCGTCGTAGTTTTCTCGCCGCTGATCTCGAGCATGACGTCATAGTGCTTCGCCGGAGTTCAAAGTCCGTCGCCTCGAGCCACAACATCAGCGAATCTGGGCCACTGACTACCGAGATTCGACCAAGAATACTAGCCGCCACAGTCTCTATCGATCACCGTTACTTGCCGGGGTCCTCACTAGCCCACCAGGGTATCCTCGCCTCGCCAACCACCACTCAGTCGGATCTGTCGCCGTTGACGAGATCCTGATCTGCGCCGCCTCTCCACCGGTTGTCGCATCATCATGAGCCAACGTCGATCCCCCGAATCTCTGTCGCTCCTTAGTCACTATCTCGGAGCTGCCGATCTCCGTCGTCGTGGTTGTATTGGTCGTCGCACCTGGAACAGAGGTGAGTACTTTTTTTGTTCGTCTTCATCTGCTTCCTCTTCTTCTTCCTATGTTTTCTTAATTAGGTATGTAAGTGATGAAGTGAGAAGAGAGAGTTAGAGCTAGGGTTTTTATGAGTTTGCGGTTGTATGAGAATGTGAGGATGGGAGAGAGAGAGAAGTGTGAGTGTAAGGTTAGGGTTTTCTAATGAGTATTGGGCCGGGTTGTAGGATGCCATAGCGGGCCGGGCCGCTATGCTTTAAAGAAAAAGAAGAATGATAGAAAAGAATCAGCAGCAGGCCGAACTATTGGGATGGGCCAGAGAAGCCCAGCAAGAAAAAAAGAAATAAAAGAGAATAGAAATATGGGATGTGGGCTTGATGTTGGGCTGGATGTTTGGGCTTTAGGCTGTTATTACTATTAGTATTATCATTATTATTGTTATTATTGGTGCTAATTATTATCATTGTTAATTCTTAGTACTATTAAATAATTTTAGTTATTATTATTATTACCATTATTGTCATTATTATCATTATTTCTTATAATATTTTAATAGCAAATAAATTAGTAAAGTTTTGCCAAAATGTATATGTATAATATCTTAATAACTAGATTTTGTAAATGTTCATTAGCAAAGTATCTTCTAATATTTACTAGTAAATAATATTTTGTACGTTAAGTATTTTACAAATAATGCTAATATTTTGCCTTGCTAGTTATTCTAGTCTCTATTTAGCTAGTAACTATATGCATCTATAGTTAGTATTTTTATAGTCATTTAATGGTTAGCAATAGTTAACTAGCATATATTAATTAGTTTGTTAGTTAGCAATATTGGCTAGATTGTTATTTTAGATTCTAATCTATTCTTGCCCTATTCTAGGTGGAGATATTGAGACATTGATTTGCATGGACAAGGCAAGTTCTTCTATGACATTGATTCAATTACTTCATGTGGACTTGTATTCATATTGGACACATTGTTACACGATTGGTTATGTGCTTCTGGTTATTGTGTTTATCATTTACTCTTGTCTTTTACTTGTACTTGGGAAGGAAAAATACTGCAGGTATGTGACCAAAGCCCAACCTAGGTATTTCATGTTGATAGCCTAATCACACACCTATGCACATGTGGTTAAGCCGTACCCTATTCATGTGCTTTATCAGCCGGTCACATATTTGTACGTATTTCAAATCACTGGTCATGGTCTTCTTGCTAAATATTTCATGTTTCATGTTCAGTAGTTCATTACATTTATGGTGATTCAGGTTAGTCATGTTTCATTACTTGTGTATGTATTTTACTTATTTTACAGTTATAGTCTGTACTTTGCTCCTTTCCTGACTCGCTCATTGATATATTAGGCCAGGGTAAGAAGCTGATGGCACAGGATTGGACTACTACTTTTGGATCTCTAGAGGATTCTAGAAGATTAGAACATAACATTTTATTGTATTAGATTCTTTATAGACAAATGTAGTAGAAGTTATCTCTGAGGATATAGTTTACCAGATTTGTCTCCGGATGGTTTTATAAAATTTTACTAAAAAGAGATTGTGGAACATCTGATGCTATGGTGATCTGTTCTGGGAACGTATATAACAGCTGTGATGAGTGATTGATCATGTTATTGGAGTTTTCCTGAGGTTTAAATACAGTTAATGCATTGTGTCTACAACGTAGGCTGGGCGTGTCCGGCTCATATCCAGAAACACTCCCTATAGTTGAAGTTCAAGACGGAGTCATACCGATAATAAGGGCGACTTTACAAGTTGTCAATATTCTTCCAGTTTGTGATCAAACAACTGGGCTAGTACCACTTACTACTTAACGTGGTGAGGTCATGTGGATCCATTCTGATCTTCTTCGAGATATGGATTAAAAATCTACCCCTTGTTCTTCTAAACTCTAGAAAAAAAAAGAAGAGGAGCAAACCATGCAATATGGCCAGTGAAGGCCTAGCCGGGTATACTAGGTCCGGAAAGACAGAAATGCGGACCTATAATCAAGGGCAAGAAGATGACCCCTTCGTACTGCCTCTACTTCCAATCCACCTACAGCTCTAGCTGCATCTGAATCGGGTCTACCGAAACAGACCTCAGGTGACAAAGAAAAACAGAAAGAAGTAAGATTTAACAAGTCCTTGAAGAAATCTAATCTTCTTGGGCTCAACAAGCCTTTTTAATTTTGACATATTCGAGTAAATTGCCTATACTCTAGCTCGGTTATCCATATTCGAGCTATTATGTCTCTCAAAAGAGACACAAGATGCATTAAGTGAGGCAATACAGATTATAGACTCATATCTATCCCATATAGCGGAGCCTGATGATGATTCTGTGAATTGTCCCCATTGCCACAGCATGATAGAAGATTTCCTATAACGCTCCAGTCCCAAAATACATAGGACCAAGATACGTAAACATGCCATATATATCAGTTGGCCTCCAGTCCAGCTCAAATACGTATACGCTATCTAAGTTAGGTAGTTATATCTCTATATCACTATGATAAAACTATATCTCAATCCACAGAAGATAAATCTATCGTAAGACCAAGTGTACTAATATTGGTCAAGCATTAACACACTCGATCCCACAGACAAACAAGAATAGACAATATATAATAAAGTGGACCAAACTTTATTACAATTGTCTGAACAAGCTTATCATAAAGAATAAAGCTTGCAAAACTAGGCCATGTAAGTAGAATAAAATGACAAAAAAATAAGTATAATGTTGGATGAACATAATGAAAATATCTACCAAATATATACCTAAGTCGAACACAGCAACACCACCGGATCAACAAACTTTCTTTTCAGAAACGACTACCTGTAGAGATCACCAGGCCCTCAAGGGACATAGCAAGGTACATAATATACACGCCAAACAATAATAAATAGAATATATAAAATAAAAGGTAACTACCATAACCATCTAAGTGCACATATGTAGTTGAGGACAATCATAATACCAGGCCTAGCCAAACAAGTAATAACTTATAGCACCGTGTCGTAATACTTGGGAACGTGAGTATGATATCCGATCGCGATATCCACACCTGTTTGACTCATAAGGTATAATATTTTCCTTATGCCTTATTCTTTTAAATCCTTGCTTGCATGAATGATTGCTTGATTAACTGCTAGTCGTAGATTGCCTGTAGCTAGTGTAGCCTGCCCCGACATCTCTAGCCTCTTGATTAAATTCCGAGGACAGAATTCTTTTAAAGTGGGTAGAGTTGTCACTCCCGTTTTCCGTTATACGTATTTTTAGTATACGTGTATGGATTTCTGATATTTGTCAGGTGACCCGTGTTTTGACTTGTCTTGCTTAGCTTTGGCTTTATTTAGTTTTGTTCGGCTTGGCTTGGCTTTTCTTGGTTTGGTTTGGTTTGGGTTGAGATGGAGAGGTTGATATATCAGTCAACTCCTTTCTCTCTCCTCCATTACTTCTAATTTATTTCTATTCTTCTTCATTTACTCCTCTCCACCTACAAAGAAACCCTAGGCAAGTGCAACTTGCTTCATAATGGATCTCAAGTTTTAATGTTCTATTCTCTTCTTTGCAAGATTCTAAGTCTATTTAGAACTTGGCATTTTTGGTCTTGTTGGGTACATTTTTGTAGATCTAAGTTTTGATCTTTTCTCGTTTTCTTGGTTTTGATCTATTAAAACTTGGTATTTTCAAAAACTAGTTGCTTTATGTTGTAGGAAATCTCGTTCTACCCAATTTTGACCTTTGAAAAGTTAGATTTTGACCTGTTTTGAGGAAGTTATGGACCTTGAAGTTCATGGGTCCAACCCAAGCTTTTGGTGCTAGTTAGGGAAGAAGAACAGTATACACTCGCGCTCATTAGCACCGCGCCATCTCGTGTGCACATGCGCTCATTTAGCGTCGTGCCATCTCGGTTGTGCCCGTTCTTTAGCGCCGCGCCTTTCAGCCAGCGCTCTTTAGCGCCATGCCATCTCGTGTGCGCGCGCGCTCATTTAGCACCGCGCCATCTCGGTTGTGCGTGCTCTTTAGCGCCGTGCCATCTCGTATTCGTGCGAGCCCCTTTGCGCCGCGCCACCTAGCTCACTTGTCCTAGCACCACTTGGCCCAGCGCCACTTGCTCTGTGCCATCTAGCTCACTTGGCACAACGCCACTTGCCCCGCACCACTAGCTCATTTGGCCCAGCGCCACTTGGCCAAGTGCCACTTGTCCCGTACCATCTAGCTCATTTGGCCTAGTGCTATTTGTCCAGCGCTATTCTTGCCATGATACCCCATGTCCCATTTTTTCATGCTTGTTCATATAAGTTCTTAGTATAATGCCTTGACCTTGCATGCATCTTATACTTGGCCTAACTTGTGGTGACCCAGCATGATAACTTGTTAATATTGAGCATGATAGTATTTGAGCATGTTTATGACTGGCTAGTATTGAACTTGACTTGACTTGTACATGATAGTATGAACCCATCTTGATGTTCGTGATAGTGGCCCGTCGATGCACACTCTTGACAAGTACTCTTGACATGACAAGTAAACCGGACATGACATGTATAATCATGATTACTGTTGTGACGACTATTTCTGTCTTGCTAGTGTGACTCTTGTCTTGATCCTGTGGTTGATTGTGCCTGTACAAACTACATGTCTCGTCTTGCATCATGTCTAGGACATGGATTTCTGGTTATCACGGTCAAGGATTCATAATAAATCTGACTAGGTTAATGACTAGATTGATCAAGTAGTTCATATAGAGAGATTTTCCAGTTACAGGCGATCCCGTTATCCCGGCCACACCTGTGGACTTGTAGCCTATCGACGAGTAGGGCACATTTCCAGCACACTGTCATGTGTTGCACATCTTAAATCATAAGCACTAAAGTACACCAGTAATCTTGATAACTCTTGTAACCCTCACCTGTCTACAGGGCTTGTGACTACGGGAACATCTCATTGCATCTTGTTAGTAACTGAGCTTGTGATAACCCTAGTTAGCTAACAATAGCAAGCTGTAGGACTTGATTGGCCGTGCTTGAATGAATTGCCTCATGATTAACATAGGAATTATATTCCACCTCTTGTTCCTCCTACTGCAAGCTAATGTTTTATGTTAACTAAGTTTCTCATGTTATTTAACTATGCTCTTTTATCAGTTCTTCTATTACTATATGCTGGTTTTAGTTCCTAAGTGGAGCCTCCCTTGTGGCACTTACTCTTTTTGGGGTCTGACCTAGCTAGTTTTGTATGGACAAATTTCGGAGAAACACCCGAGGATCTACATGCTTTCCAGCCAGATGGTGAACACCAGACGTAATCCTGGCAACAAGTGGGATTCTTATTTTGCACTCCCAATCTATTGTATGTTATTTTTTTGAAGCATTTAGCCGTCGAGCAAGTGTTAGCTCGTATTGAAACTTAATTTCTGTTTGCCTATGGGCTGTAACATGATTGACAAATCCTAGGGTTGATCATGTATGACTTAACCCTTGCTAGTCTTCACATTTTGTATGACTAGCTTCATGATCATCTAAATATGTAATGTTTGGGATACCTTACTTTGTGTGTCTGATGATTTAAACATCTTATAAAATTTACTTGCATGCTTGAGATTGAGACACTAGGTTTGTTTTTGACCATAAAAGACTGATGGCTTGTAGATAAGCCCTCATGTATCTAGACAGCCATGACCGTATTACGAGGTAGGTTTCACTTTAATGTACGTAGCTGGCTGTGTCTGTCCCCCGCTCTCTAGTATTCTGGTTCTGGGGCGTGACACGATTTAAGTAGTGGCCCATACAGGTCTTGTAAATCAAGATGTGTGAGAGTTTTACTGAATAGATGTCTCAATCAGCATTCTCCTTTGATCTCTACTCGTGTTTTATAATCCTCTTGAAACCTGACTTTATAAGGTGGTTCTATCCTTGATCAATCTTGGTCCTTCCTTATTGTTCCTCAGGTCATTTTCTTCAGTAGCATTGCTCCTAATCCTACTGATCTGCCGGGTGGAGCACCTCCAGTGAACTAGAAGCAAGCTGGGGACCAAGGCCAGCACTCTGGAGCAGCATCCCAAGTCATGTATTTCGGGGATCCAGAGCCACCAGTTCAACTAGTCCTGCCTGCAGAGCCTGAAAATAGTATCCTGATGGGACTTATCCGGGACTTGCTTGCATCATAAGACCGTCGGGGCGATGCCCTGCAGCAGACAGTACAAGATACTATGGGCAGAGTTGGCTATCAAGGGAACAATACGGCTAACAGCTTCATGCGCCTGAACCCTCCTTTCTTTGACGGCAGTGAAGATGTTATTGCTGCCGATGCTTGGCTATAGGATATAGACGTTATTCTGGATGCAGCTCGGATTCCAGAGGAAGAGAAGGTGTCCATTGTGCGCCTACAGTTATTGGACTTAGCCGGCAGCTGGTGGGCGATGCTAGCAGTTGGTTTGGTGATGTCTGTCCTGTGGGCGGTATTCAGTGATAAGTTCCAGACGAAGTATTTTGATGCAATAACTCGGTATGATCTGCAGACCAGATTCAGCAATCTCAAGTAGATGGAAAGGACGGTCGATGGATATGCGGCCGAGTTTTCTAGATTTAGTCGGTTTGCTCCCACCTTGGTGGCGATCAAATTGGATCGAGTGCAGCTATTCCAGCAGGGACTCTACCTAGAGATTATTCTAGATGTCGAGCAGATTGAGCATCGGACATTTGTCACACCCCAGAACCAGAATACAGGAGAGCGGGGGCGCACATAGCCAGCTATGTATATTGAAATGGGATCCACCTCGGTATACGGTCACGGCTGTCTAGATATGAGGGTTTACTACAAGCCAACGGTCTCTTAAGGTCAAGCTTATTGTCTCAATCTCAAGCAAGTAGTACAGTTACAAGATGTTTGACCACCAAATATACAATAAAAGGCGTCCCAAATATTACATATCAGCTGATCATGAAGCTAGTCGTACAAAATGCTAGGACTAGCAAGAGTTAAGTCATATATGATCAACCCTAGGATTTGTTAATCATGTTTACAGCCCGTAGGCAGACAGTAAGTAAATGTGCATCGAGCTAACAGGTGCTCGTCGGCTAAACGCCTCAAAAGAATAATTTACAATAGAGTGAGCGAAACAAAATAGAAAACCCACTCGTAGCCCGGGTTCCTTCTAGTCGCCACCATCGGGCTGGAGGTTCGGTAGATCCTCGGGAGCTGCTCCAAAATCTGGCCACACAAAACCAGCTGGGTCAAACCCCAGAAAGAGCAAGTGCCACAAGGGAGGCCACGAAATAAGAACAAAAGCCAGCATATCAGAACATAAGAAAATGAAAGAAAAGTACAAGTAGGTAAAGAGAACAACAGGACAATAAACGACTAGGGACGTGGAACCATTCCGGGAACCAGGTTACAACCTTTAAACCAAACGAGGACCAGGGTTGTAACCCTTCGCCTGAATAGCACTCTGTCTCTACCCATTTATTGTTAAGATAAGTAAAACAATCATGTACAAGAGTAACCGGGTACAGGTACTAGACGAGACTAAGACAGGGCTGAACACCATCCATTCACAAGCGGCCAAAAAATTACTACGGCTTACTACTTTAACTAACTAGGGTTATCACAATCCTAATTACTAACAAGATGCAATGAGAATTCCCCAGTCCCAAGCCCTGCAGACTACCCAGTTATCCTTCTGTGGGTTGAGAGTATGGTTGGGTACATCGCCCAGGAGACGATATACCCTTAGGTGACTTAGAGGGTGCAACACATGACAGTGTGCTGGAAATGTGTCTACTCGTCGGCAAGCTACAAGTCCAATTAAAGCGCCCAGATAACGAGATCGCCTGTGACTGGAAATTCTCCATGAACAATAGTTTGATCTAGTCATTAGCCTAATCCATATTCAGTATGAATCCCTGACCGTGGGAACCAGGGAGTCACGTCCTAGACATGATGCAAGACAAGACAAGTGGATTGCACAA
Organism: Iris pallida; assembly: GCA_029216955.1. Lineage (NCBI taxonomy): Eukaryota > Viridiplantae > Streptophyta > Magnoliopsida > Asparagales > Iridaceae > Iris > Iris pallida. Next base: position 309,507 of record JANAVB010013602.1, on the reverse strand, counting down.
GCAAGCAAGCAGGAACACCCACGGTGTCAGAGTTGGTTATACAAGTCAAGTTAGCCGTCGCAACAGCATCAAGTCAAGTCAAGTCAGGCCGAGTCAAGTTACAAGTCAAGAGTGCGCCGCCACGGGTCACTATCAAGTTATCAGGTTACAAGTCAAGAGTGCAACCCATCGGGTCACTATCAAGAAGATCAGAAAGTACTAGGATCATAAATCACAGAAATCACGAAAAGCGTACTAGTCATAGTAAATACTGAAAATCGTGTCAGGTCGTGTTGGGTCAAGATAGTCGTACTGTGTGGAACAAGATCTCAAAACCCAATCCACAAAAGAGAAGCCAAGTCCAAGAAATAAAACCAAATCATCATGGGCAAGTGGGTTGCGCAGGGGGTTGATGGCGCAGGAGATGGATGTCTCAGGGGTCAAGTGCGCCAGGGGATGGATGGCGCAGGGGTCAAGTGTGCCAGGGGACCAGGGCGCAGGGGTGCAGGGGCACAGGGGGCCAAGGGCGCAAGGGCGCAAGGGCATAGGGGATGGATGGCGCAGGGGATGGTTTGCGCAGGGGATGGTTGGCGCAGGGGATGATTGGCGCAGGGGCCGAGTGCGCCAGGGGAGGATGGCGTAGGGGATCAGTGCGGTTCGCCAAAGGGCGAGCTGCACGGTCGGCACTGTGCTAAAGAGCGCCGACCGAGGGGAGGAGGCGCAGTTCAGCGCTGCGCTAAAGAGCGCAGGCTGAAGTCTTCTTCTCCAGGCCGAGAGGAAGCATCAAGAACACCAAAAATTCTATTCTTCATATCTTGGTCAAATCAAAACCAAATCTAGATTTTCAAAGTTCTAACTTGAGTAAAATTGAATTCTCTTCCACATGGAAGCATCAAAACGAGCAAAAATCTAAGTTTAATAGATCAAAACCAAGAAAATCCGAAAATAGTTAACACTTAGATCTAGAACAATGGAGACTCCAAATCATAAAATGTCAAGTTCTAATGTTGTTCTCCATGGCCTAATCTAGCTAATAGACAAATAAAATGTGGTGCTTATTTGGTGGCAAGGTGCACTTGCCTATGGGTGGAGAGTTGTGTGGAAGAAGGAAAAAGATGATGGAAAATTAATGGAGAGTAAAGAGGAGAGAGAAAGGTTGGTGGGGATTTAATAAGGGTGGTTGTGGTGGAATGAGGGTTGAGCCTAGGCTAAGGTGTTCCATGCATATTAAACCAAACCAAACCAAACCAAACCAATCATTCTCCACAAAATAAAACCAAGCTATGTCAAAAAAACATTTTATGAGAAAACCAAAAATCTGCTAGTCGAGCCAAAAATACAATTACAGGCCAGAATCTGAGAAAATAAAATACAGGTCCAAGATACATGCAGGATTAACCAAAATACGTATTCCGAGATACGGGCATTACAACTCTACCCACCTTAAAAGAATTCCGTCCTCGGAATTTAATTTAAGAGGCTAGAGAGACAAGGACAAGTCATACTATTCACATGCAAGCTATACTAAGCAGTCAATCAAACAATCACGCATGCCAGCAAGGGACGGAAGGTATAAGGCATAAGGAAGACATTATACCTTACGAGTCAAATAGGTAGGGATATCGCGATCGGATATCGTCCTCACGCTCCCACGTTGACTCACCTAGAGAGTGATGACCCCAAGCAACACGGACTAAACTAATAGTCTTGTTCTTGAGTATCTTTTCCCTCCGGTCCAAAATAGACACGGGCTTCTCCTCATACGAAAGGTTGGTACCAACAACCAATTCTGAATGATCCAGGATATGACTCGGGTCCGGGACGTACCGTCGTAATTAGGACACATGGAATATATCATGCACCTCACTTAGCGACGGCGGAAGAGCAAGACGATAGGATACATCTCCTACTCGCTCTAGGATATCGAACGGCCCTATATACCTAGGACTAAGCTTTCCCCGCACGCCAAAGCGAATGACGCCACGGTTAGGCGAGATCCTAAGGAATACATGGTCGCCGATAGCAAACTCTAGGGGACGCCGATGAGCATCGGCCCAATACCGCTGGCGATCTTGGGCAACTCGAAGATGATCCCTGACTTTTCTGACTACTTCAACGGTCTGGGCAATCATCTCTGGACCAAGCATCCGCCTCTCTCCAACATTATCCCAAGCTAGCGGGGATCTGTACTTCCTACCATACAGTACCTCGAATGGAGCCATCTGGATACTGGCCTGGAAACTATTATTGTACGAGAACTCCACCAGGTGCAGTGATCTTCCCACGACCCACCGAAGTCAAGCGTGCAAGACCTCAACATGTCCTCAAGAGTCTGGATTGTGCTCTCTGACTGGCCATCTGTCTGCGGATGATATGTCGAACTAAACTGGAGACGAGTGCCCAAACTTTCTTGCAGGCTGCGCCAAAATTGTTACGTAAACCTTGAATCTCGGTCCGAGGTAATGCTGACGGGCACACCGTAAAACCTGACAATCTGCCTGAGATACATCTCTGCCAACTGAGCCGTAGACTGCCCAACTCTGAATGGAAGAAAATAAGCCACCTTCGTGAGCCTGTCGACTATAACCCAAATAGCATCTCGACCAGCTGGGATCTGGGTAACCCAGTCACAAAATCCATGGTCACATGCTCCCACTTCCATTCTGGAATCGGCAAGGGCTGAAGAAGTCCAGCGGGCCTCTGATGTTCAGCTTTAACCTGCTGGCAAACCAAACACCGAAAGATAAACCGGGCTATCTCCCTCTTCATGCCATTCCACCAGAAGTGCTGACGAATATCATGGTACATCTTCGTGCTACCGGGGTGAATAGAATACTGTGAACTGTGAGCTTCTGCCATGACCTCATGTCTGATATCTCCACTGGGTACACAAAGACGAGTGTCGTGCCGAAGTGTACCATCTTCATGGATACATAACTCTGGCCTTCTTCCTGCCTCACATTCTGCTCTGAGCCACTGAATCTTGGAATCTGTAGACTGCGCCATCCGGATCCTCTCAACTATGCTCGACTGAACCTGTAAACTGGCCATCAATACCACACTGGTAGGAAGAACCACTTCAATTCCCATCTTCTGAAGATCTGCTAATAACTATGGTTGCGCCGTCAGAAAATAAACTCCGGCTCTCCTGCTCAACGCATCTGCCACAACGTTAGCCTTCCCTGGGTGATACTGCAAATCCGTATCGTAGTCCACCAATAGCTCAAGCCATCTTCTCTGCCGCATATTAAGGTCCTTCTGGGTGAAAACAAACTTCAGGCTCTTGTGATCCGTGAATATCTCCACTCTATCTCCGTACAGGTATTGTCGCCAAAGCTTCAGTGCAAACACTATAGCTGCCAGTTCCAAGTTGTGGGTCGGGTAATTCTTCTCATGATCACGAAGTTGACGTGATGCATAAGATATTACCTTCCCATGCTGCATCAACACACACCCCAATCCTCTACCTGAAGCGTCGCAATAAACTGTGAATCCTCCCGTCCCATCTGGAAGTGTGAGAATGGGAGCCGTTATCAAACCTCACTTCAACTTCTCAAATAATTCCTGACACTCTGCTGTCCAAGCAAACTGTACATCCTTGCGGGTCAACTGGGTCATCGGCGCTGAAATCCTTACAAAATCTGAAACAAATCGTCGATAGTAGCCGGCCAATCCAAGGAAGCTGCGAACCTCTGCTGCTGAACTAGGTACTGGCCACGTCTCGATAGCCACAATCTTCTGGGGATCCACTTCTACTCCTCCTCGAGTAATGATGTGACCCAAGTACGAAATGTGATCGAACCAGAACTCGTATTTACTGAACTTGGCGTACAACTGATGCTCCCTAAGCGTCTGAAGGAGGATTCTGAGATGCTGCTTATGCTCTGCTTCGCTCTTGCTGTAGACCAGGATATCATCTAGGAACACGATCACGAACTGATCCCGGTAAGGCATGAATATACGATTCATGAGGTCCATGAATACGGCTGACGCATTGGTCGCTCCAAAGGGCATAACAAAAAACTTCCAATGCCCATACCTAGATCGGAAAGCTGTCTTCGGAATATCTTGCTCTCTAACTCTAATCTGGTGGTATCCTGACCGCAAGTCTATCTTCGAAAACACTGAAGCCCCTTTGAGTTGATCAAACAAGTCATCTATCCTCGGGAGAGGGTATCTGTTCTTGATTGTCACTGAGTTCAAGGTACGATAATCTATACATAGCCTGGACGTACCATCCTTCTTTTTTACAAGAAGCATCGGGGCTCCCCAAGGCGATCCACTTGCACGAATGAATCCCTTGGTCCTGAGTTCTTCAATCATCTTGTACAAAATCTCCAACTCTGAAGGCGCCATCCTGTAGACTCGCTCTGATACTGGTGCTGTCCCAGGGATCAAGTCTATAGTGAACTCGATCTCCCGCTCTGGCGGCATCCCTGGAAGTTCCTCTGGGAAGACATCTGGAAACTCTTCAACTATCCTGGGTAACTGCATTGTGGCTACTGCCATCCGCAATACTGGGGAAGATGGCTCCACTGTGCCTCTGGAAAATGAAAACTCTGGCTCGCCTGGAATGCTGAAAATAACCCTGCCAACATGGAAGTCTATCCTAGCATACTGGTTCCTCAACTAATCCATGCCTAAGACTACATCATAGTCTGCCATAGGGAATTCTATAAATCTAGCGGGGAACTCTCCACCGCTAACTACGATCGGACACGAGGAAAACAATCGATCTACTCCTACAAGACCATTACCAGTAAGTATATTGAGCCTTACTGATAATGACTCGGGCTCCAATCCTATCTGTATCGTGAATCGTGCAGACATGAATGAATGCGATGCACAAGAATCAAATAATACCAATGCCGGAGAGGAGTTGACGAGAATAGTACCTGCCACTACCTCACCTGGTGCAACTTCTTCTTCCATAGTCATCATCATGCCCTGACCTTGTCCTCTGGCTGTAGGTCCCCTCTGCTGGAAACCTCTCTGCCTTCTCTGTACTTTGGCTTGGGTATACTGCTGCTGGTTCTGCTGATGAAACGTTTGGGCCTGAGGCAACAATGGCCTCGGGTACTGCTGCTGCTGCGTAGGTGCTGGTCCCCTAACCGATGGACTGGTTAGGTTGGAAGAGGACGAACTACCCCTATTCGGGCAGGCTCCTATCTTGTGATCGGCCGCTCCACATGCTAGGCACAATCCTTGCACCCTACGACAATCTGCCACTACATGGCCTGGCTTCCCGCAATGTGAACATCCCATCGCGGAAGTCAGCTTCTACTACTGCGAGTACGTCGGGGTCGAGTGCTGAACCGACATCACTGAGGCCGCCCGCCTCGGAGTTCCAATAGTCAAACTCCTAGCTGCCGGGGCTGGAGCTGAGGATTGGTGCATCTGATTGTGGGATCGCTTCCTACCTCCGGTCATATCTACGATCCTCTGGGAGGTATACTCATGCCTCCTAGCTGCCCTCAATACTGCATCGAACGTCTGGTGCTCGAACTGCTCAACTGCCAATAAGATCTCCAAATGTAGTCCCTGCTGGAACCGCTGGGCCCTATCAAACTTGGTCGCCACCAAGGTGGGACCAAACCTACTGAGTCTAGAAAACTCAGATGCATAACTGTCGACTGTTCTGCCTCCTTGCTTCAAGTTGGTAAATCTCGACTGTAGGTCGTACCGAGCTACAGCATCAAAATACTTCGTCTGGAATATCTCCCTAAATACTGCCCAAGCAATGGGTGCCACTAATCCCATGGCTTGCGTCGCCCACCAACTATGAGCTAAGTCCAGCAACTGTAGGCGTACCACCACCACCTTCTTATTCTCGGGTGTCCTAGCTGCTTCCAGAACCACCTCGGTATCCTGAAGCCAAGCGTCCGCGGCAATCGCATCTTCGCTGTCGTCGAAGAAGGGAGGGTTCAGGCGCTTGAAGCTGTTGGCCGCGCTGTTTCCTGGGTGACCGCCTCTGGTCAAAGCATCTGCCACTGCCTGGTGTAAGGCATTTCCTCTGCAATCTTGAGAAGTTATCAAGGCCCTGATGAGACCTACCAAGGTGCCATCGTCCGGCTCAGCAGACTGAACGGGTTGAACTGGGGGCTCTCCTCCAGGAGGTATAACTCGGGAGGCTACTCCGGAATGCTGGGCTTGATCTCCAGGTTGCTGGTCCACGGGAGGTGCTCCACCTTGCTGATCGACGGGGTTAGGTACAGTGCCGCTGAAGAAGACGACGCAGGGAAAACAATAAGGAAGGACCAGGACAGATCAACGATACAAGCATATGATTAGGTCAAGATTCTCAGGGATTCAGAGGATATGAACGGAGATCAAGGACGAGTACTGATTGAGACATCTACTCGGTAAACCCTCAAATTTCTTGATTGACAAGACCTGCATGGGCCACTACTTAAACCATGTCACGCCCCAGAACCAGAATACAGGAGAGCGGGGGCGCACATAGCTAGCTACGTATATTGAAATGGGATCCACCTCGCTATACGGTCACGGTGTCTAGATATAAGGGTTTACTACAAGCCAACGGTCTCTTAAGGTTAAGCTTATTGTCTCAATCTCAAGCAAGTAGTACAGTTACAAGATGTTTGACCACCAAATATACAATAAAAGGCGTCCCAAATATTACATATCAGCTGATCATGAAGCTAGTCATACAAAATGCTAGGACTAGCAAGAGTTAAGTCATACATGATCAACCCTAGGATTTGTTAATCATGTTTACAGCCCGTAGGCAAACAGTAAGTAAATGTGCATCGAGCTAACAGGTGCTCGTCTGCTAAACGCCTCAAAAAAATAATTTACACTAGAGTGAGCAAAATAAAACAGAAAACCCACTCGTAGCCCGGGTTCCTTCTAGTCACCACCATCGGGCTGGAGGTTCGGTAGATCCTCGGGAGCTGCTCCGAAATCTGACCACATAAAATCAGCTGGGTCAAACCCCAGAAAGAGCAAGTGCCACAAGGGAGGCCACGAAATAAGAACAAAAGTCAGCATATCAGAACATAAGAAAATGAAAGAAAAGTACAAGTAGGTAAAGAGAACAACAGGACAATAAACGACTAGGGACGTGGAACTATTCCGGAAACTAGGTTACAACCTTTAAACCAAACAAGGACCTTGGTTGTAACCCTTCGCCTGAATAGCACTCTGTCTCTACCCATTTATTGTTAAGATAAGTAAAACAATCATGTACAAGAGTAACCGGGTACAGGGACTAGACGAGACTAAGACAGGGCTGAACACCATCCATTCACAAGCGGCCAAGCAATTACTACGACTTACTACTTTAACTAACTAGGGTTATCACAATCCTAATTACTAACAAGATGTAATGAGAATTCCCCAGTCCCAAGCCCTGCAGACTATCCAGTTATCCTTCCGCGGGTTGAGAGTATGGTCGGGTACATCGCCCAGGAGACGATATACCCTTAGGTGACTTAGAGGGTGCAACACATGACAGTGTGCTAGAAATGTGCTCTACTTGTCGGCAAGCTACAAGTCCAATTAAAGTGCCCAGATAACGAGATCGCCTGTGACTGGAAATTCTCCATGAACTACAATTTGATCTAGTTATTAGCCTAATCCATATTCAGTGTGAATCCCTGACCGTGGGAACCAGGGAGTCACGTCCTAGACATGATGCAAGACAAGACAAGTGGATTGCACAAGCAAGCAAGCAGGAACACCCACGGTGTCAGAGTTGGTTATACAAGTCAAGTTAGCCGTCGCAACAGCATCAAGTCAAGTCAAGTCAGGCCGAGTCAAGTTACAAGTCAAGAGTGCGCCGCCACGGGCCACTATCAAGTTATCAGGTTACAAGTCAAGAGTGCACCCCATCGGGTCACTATCAAGAAGATCAGAAAGTACTAGGATCATAAATCACAGAAATTACGAAAAGCGTACTAGTCATAGTAAATACTGAAAATCGTGTCAGGTCGTATTGGGTCAAGATAGTCGTACTGTGTGGAACAAGATCTCAAAACCTAATCCACAAAAGAGAAGCCAAGTCCAAGAAATAAAACCAAATCATCATGGGCAAGTGGGTTGCCCAGGGGGTTGATGGCGCAGGAGATGGATATCTAGGGGTCAAATGCGCCAGGGGATGGATGGCGCAGGGGTCAAGTGTGCCAGGGGACCAGGACGCAGGGGTGCAGGGGCACAGGGGGCTAAGGGCGCAAGGGCGCAAGGGCGTATGGGATGGTTGGCGCAGGGGATGGTTGGCGCAGGGGCCGATGGCGCAGGGGCCGAGTGTGCCAGGGGAGGATGGCGCAGGGGATCAGCGTTGTTCGCCAAAGGGCGAGCTGCGCGGTCGGTACTGCGCTAAAGAGCGTCGGCCGAGGGAAGAAGGCGCAGTTCAGCGCAGCGCTAAAGAGCGCAGGCTGAAGTCTTCTTCTCCAGGCCGAGAGGAAGCATCAAGAACACACCAAAAATTCTATTCTTCATGTCTTGGTCAAATCAAAACCAAATCTAGATTTTCAAAGTTCTAACTTGAGTAAAATTGAATTCTCTTCCACATGGAAGCATCAAAACGAGCAAAAATCTAAGTTTAATAGATCAAAACCAAGAAAATTCAAAAATAGTTAACACTTAGATCTAGAACAATGGAGACTCCAAATCATAAAATGTCAAGTTCTAATGTTGTTCTCCATGGCCTAATCTAGCTAATAGACAAATAAAATGTGGTGCTTATTTGGTGGCAATGTGTACTTGCCTATGGGTGGAGAGTTGTGTGGAAGAAGGAAGAAGATGATGGAAAATTATAACACCCAGTTTTCTGAAATTGGGGTATTTTTAAAAAATTATTATTTTTATTATTTATTAATGGTATTATAGTCATGATATAATTTTTGGTGATTTTAGTTAATTTAAAACTATTTTCTAAGTCATGGCTTATGACTTTGTGATTTTACTAGTATAACCCTAGTGTAAACCCTAGAGATTTCATAACCTAGAGACTAACCATGACCAGGTAAGCCTAAACATGTGATTAGGATATCAAATTACCACTTTTTAGTCAAAAGGATATTTTGGTAATTTATTAGAATTTATTTGGATTTATGTAGTTTATTATTATTTAATTAGTTGTTAAGTGTCATGTTAGCTCCTAACCTAGTTTATCACTAATCTAGAGGTTAGCAACTAACCTAGAAGACTAATGTTAGATGTTAACTTATGTGTAAATATCTTAGGTTGGAAATATCTAAGATATTACTTTCTTAGATATTTAGAAAACCTAGAAATATCTATCTACCTAGTCAAAGCCTTAGGAGCTAAGTTAGCAAGGTGGATGAACCCTAAATATCTACCCCTACCCCCCCCCCCCCCATGGCAGCCCAACCCTAACCCCTCTATATAATCAAACCCCCCCTTCATTCAAGCTTCTTTTTATTACTCTTAAAAAATCTAGTTTTTCCTACAACTTCAACCTTCCACAACTTAGCCATTTTAGCTCCAAATTGAGCCAAACTTCTTGCATTGGAACCCCCTACCATTGAGGATGCTAAGGGGAGCTAGCTAGCTAGGTTGCATAGCATTTTGGGCACCATCAAGTGAAGAGGACACCCCCCCCTAAAACCGTATTTTTATTGAGTTTTCACTCAATTGGTAAACACTCACAAAACCTATTAAGATTGTGTTTTCTCTTCATGGTTGCATGCATATAGGTAAACCCTAACTGTGGGTCAAGTTTGGTAGGATATGGATTAGGTTTGGTGTCCGTATCGGACACGTATCTGTGTGTTTAATTAAGTGTTTGGTGAAATGTCACTATGGTTTGAAAGTTGTTGTTTTCCAAAACAAAATACATTTTTGGGTAGCCCTAGGCTTGTAGGACACAACCCTAGTTGACTGAGCACGAAATCGTATCGTGTTCGTGTCCAAATTGGACACGAACACACTGTTAAACACCACACTGTGCACACTTAGTTCCCCTGCTACCCGACACGGATTTCTTCGTGTCCACGCCACGTGGACGCGTGCCACTTGGCACAGAGGTGGGGGCACCCTCTGACAAGCCCCCCCTCGAGTTTTGTGACACATCGTGTCGTGTCGAGTAAGAAATCCGACATGTACTGGTTCAGTTTACACTGTACACAGTGTTAAAACACACACTGACACGGCCTTCATGTCGTGTCTAGACACGACGTGGACATAAAGTGTCAGGCCTAAACCCTAGCCCTAGACCTAGGCTACACCCTGACACGAGTACGACACGTATTGATGCGTGTGTCGTGTCCACGAGGCTCTGTCCTCGCTGTACGAGACCACGCCACGCGCGCGTTCAGTCCCCTGCTGTTCGGGACTCACGTAGGACACGACACGACACGTGGAGGGGTGACACTTGGTGGACACGAGGGGGCAATGTCTGCGAATATGCCCCCCAAGTTTTGTGTCTTCTAGTGCAGTATAGAACACGAATTCGTGTGTGCATCAAATTTGCACTGACAGCCCAAACGTGGAAATTGAGCTCTGATACGGGCTCGTACACGACACTGTACAACACTTGGACACGTATCAGGCTGTAGGACACGTAGCCCTATCCTAGGCGAACCTAGGGACACGACCACGAGACACGAGGACACGTGTACCGTGTCCTAGACCTAAGTGAACCTGTGCACGATGCTGTGTCACTACACAGTGTCTGAATTTACCCGATTTAGGTTTTTGACCACTGGACACGCCGTGTCGTGTCGTGGTGGACTTCTATGGACACACACGACACGTACACATGTGGGGACACGATTACCAACCACTGTATGGGCATCTTAGTTAGGTTTTGGGCTTTGAAATCGGGTTTCCCCCCCAAATATTCTCACTATTTTCAGTATTCCCAATTCAGTGTATTTTTCAGGTTTTATATTTGAATTTCAATTCAATTTTTGAGTATATATATATATGTATTTGTGTATTTATATATTGTATATGTGAGTGTATGTGTATATGAGTGTGTATGTCTATGTATAGTGTATGTGAGTGTCTATATATGTAGATATGGGTGTGTATATAAATAGGGATATATATGTGTGTGTGTTGTGTTGGTTCTCAGTTTTCTGAGAACAGAAACCCCCCTGCTGTCTACACACACATACACCACTGCTTCCTATGACCCCCCCTTCACACACACACCCTCTCACACCCTTTCACTCTCATCTTTTTCTCTCTCTCTCTCTCTCTATATATATATATATATATATATATATATATATATATATATATATATATATATATATATATATATATATTATATGTTATATATATAGTTAGCTATATATATATGTGTATATATATATTTTTATATATATATATATATATATATTTAGTTGGTTATGTATATAGATATTGGCATATGTATAGTTGGGTATATATGGTATTATATAAGTTGGGTATATGGTGTATACATTGTAGATATGTATATATATATGAGATGGCCTATGTATATATATAATGTATAGATATGAGTATATATCTAAGATACCTATATATATGTGGTAATGTCCTAGATATACTAGCCTATGGCTAATAGGGGGTTGCCCTATACTTGGCCTAATTTGCTCTTGAATGGTTGACCTAGGTAGCCATTGTTGGCCATTGTTGACCAAAGTCAACTATGGGTCAACCTTGACCTAATTGACCTAGAAATGACTTGGATGAACTTAGGAGAATTAGTTGAGTAGGTTTGACTAAACCCTAACTAGTTGATTAAGTTTGACCACATGGGTTATATAGATAGCCCTATGTAGATTAAGATATGTATGGGGTTAAGTGGAATAGTTAGGAGTTGTGTCATAATTTGTGTTAGCCTTAGAAATTGACTAGAAGTTGACCATTAGTCAAGATTGACCTAATTACCTTGTTGACTAGTCTATGTTTGACCAAAACCTTAGTTGGTCTAGACTTTGACCTAGTTTGACCATATTGACTAGTAATTGACTATTCTGACCATTGTTGACTAAACCCTAGATAACTTGACTAGTTTGGCTAGAATGTTTGACCAAGAGTTGACTTTAACCTAGATTAGACTTGTTTGACCATGTTTAACCTTGTTTGACCTTGTATGACTTAGTTTAACTTCTTGTGACCTAGTATGACTTAATTTGACTTAGTTTGACTGTAGTGTTGACCAAGTTTGACTTTGACCTAGATTGGCTTAGAATTCATATAGATTGCATCGTAGATTTCATTTACCTTCATTTTGGACATGTCATAACTGTATTGCTCTATTTTAGGACATTGTGACCCTGGTACAGACATCTGATATTACACTACTCTTTTCAGAGTATCAGGCGAGTACATTCTCTGATAGTTCTCTCATTTATTTATCGATTACTGTATTTCAGTTCTAGTTAGTTCTATATGATTCTCTGTATCAACACGTATGGATATTTCTGGATTCATGTATCGACACATACCTTACTTGTTTGCCTCTATTACTGGAGTCATTGGTATCATTCCGAAATCATTTCTGGAATCATCACGTATTGGCCAGACTCATCTCGATTCTTTTTGTCGATTTTGGATTCACTTGCTGGGTAGGGAAATATTGAGTAAGACATGTAGACATACCCCAAATCCGAAATCTTCTACTGGAATCTACCGGAAGCATAGCCATCTCTTGCCCGATCAGTGAGTGATGTGCCTGATACCTACAGCCGTTTGCATGTCGACCTCGATATTTTAAAACACACTGTTAGATCATAGTTGGACTCACCCTGGATTCATTGATCACTGTTGGACTCATCTTGTACTGGAAATCATCTGGTATCGAATTATATGGACTGGACTCACACTGGGATTATATTAGACTTATATCGTACTGTCTGGACTCGTAAATGTTATTCTAGTTCAGTTAGCTTTTATTACAGTCTTCATTTCCATGATTCTTCTCTTGTTTTAGTTATCTTTCTTTTTTTGTATTTTATTGTGTCTCTATGCCATCATTACCTGTATAAAACTGCCATGCTCATCAATAAAACTGTCTATAACTGCTTTATAGTTCTTTGTCATTTACTTGGGTTTTTCTAGATGAGTTGTACTCGTTCCCGTCCTGATTGGACCTGTTGAAAATATTACAGATGATAATCCTGAGGATACATGCCCTACTTACCATGGACCTGGCGAGGGATTAGCTACCTTTGGTTCCGACTCTCAGGAGTGATTCAGGAGATTAGCTAGTAGACTACTTTAGCTTTCATGTTTTGACTTGTTGTATTAAAGTTAAGATATTGAGTTTGTATTAAGTTGGTTTGAGATGATGTTGTATTATTTTAGTAGTTAGTTGTTGTTGTCTTTAATTCCTTAGGTATAACTTCTGTGTTTTCTTATCGTGTTTTAGACTGTGATTAAGTATATCCTATCCTTTACTTGTCCTCCATTCGGAGCTGATATCTGGACAAGTACATTTTATTTACTGCATGAGTTTAGTTAGCAACCTAGGACAGCTTACTACCGCCGACACTGCGGCGTAGACTGGACGTACCCACTTCTCGTGCCCCTATACAGGGTGCGGGTCGTGACACGTTTTTAGTGATGGCCCCATGCAGGTCTCGAGACTAAATTGTTTGGTTACGTTATTGTACCAAGCATGCCTGCAATTAGGAACTTAAGGTAATTTGACAACATTAGGAATGAGGCTTAGAACACCTAGAGGAATACGAGGATTGCAACATAGGAAATATATCACATGCTTGCTATTATAATTAGATTTTCTTGTCTATGATTGTTTTGCTTTAAGAGTCCTTATAAGTCCTTTTTTATTGTAATTAGATGGTGCTTACTTATTCATCCCGATATGTCACACCTGTGAATGGCACACTCCCCATCCAGTCAGCTGACCAATTGACTGATACACCTCCACCTACCACTTTCCCCCACTCCACAGATCCACAAACCCAGATATCTCCACCACCTTCCACCTCACAGGCCCAGCAGAACCCAATACTTCCACCAACCCCTATCACTATACCTACCCAGGCTTTCGTCACACTCGACGGGAACCAACTGCTCATTCTGATCCAGGGGTTCCTAGCAACCCATCAGGAGCAGATCACCCTACTCTGCCAGAGCATGGAGCATTTTGAGGAATGTACCGTGGTCCCACCACCTGTAGAGCCGCGGCAGAGAGCGGGGACGATCAAGGACATCATGGGTCTGAATCCCAAGGAGTTCTTAGGGACTGAGGGCATAGTAGTAGCAGATGACTGGTTAGATTCGGTAGAGAGGAAGCTCATTGGAGTTAGGATGCCGGATGACCTCTAGGTCGAGGCTGCGAGATTTTTGCTGATAGACTTGGCAGGAGTTTGGTTCCGAAATGAGTCGTTATTCGCGAGAGGAAGAGCCACTTGGGATCAGTTCAAGACCCAGTTCAAGAAGAAATTCTTCTCGACCACCGCTAGGGTAGCCATAGGGCTACGATTCCAGAACATCCAGCAGGGGACCCGTTCTGTTGACGAGTATGCGGCAGAGTTTAGTCGCCTGAGCCATTTCGCTCCTAGTTTTGTTGCTGACCCTGAGGAGATGACGCCTAGGTTTTGCCATGGTCTAGTTCCAGACATTGGCATTCTTATAGTGGCAAACGGTATGACTGACTACTACCAGAGCTTAGAGTTAGCCCGGAGTATCGATGAGCGTCTTCTGTCTTGCAAGAGGCCGTCTTCTGTACACATTGAGGGACCCTCCAAGCGTCAGGCTTTCCAGCAGAAAGTGCCAACGCTACACCAGCAGACATATCATCCTTCCACACCACATCATTCGACCCCGCCAGTTAGAGCCCCGGGACCCCGGCAGCAGAGGCCATTTCAGCAGGTGCAGCATCAATATCGAGGTCAGGACCCGAAGACGATCAGTTGTTCATACTGCGGGAAGCAGGGACACACCAGGGAGCAGTGTAGGAAGAGGCTGACGGTTCGCTATACCTGTGGGTCTGATACTCACCAGAAGATGGATTGTCCTATTGCACCTCCTTATAAGGGAGCTAGGCCACCTGTAGCTCAGCACCAGAGGGGTGGAGCTTTTGCGATGACGGTCGAGGAGACCAACGCTGCAGGTGACGGGTTAGCAGGTTTATCTTTTTTGTCCTTCCTTTCCCATCTTGTTGTATGATTCCATTAGTACCTGTCAGGATATGCTTGTGATATGGTAGATAGTGTAGTTACCCTGTTCGAGACTGTGGAATCACGACCAGTAGGACTATGATTGCATGCTATCTTTTTGACTTTGATTGACTGGGGGTTTGACCTAGGAGGAGTACGACTATCTTAATTTCGAGGACGAAATTTCTCTAAAGAGGGTAGACTTGTAACACCCAGTTTTCTGAAATTGGGGTATTTTTGAAAAATTATTATTTTTATTATTTATTAATGGTGTTTTAGTCATGATATGATTTTTGGTGATTTTAGTTAATTTAAAACTATTTTCTAAGTCATGGCTTATGACTTTGTGATTTTACTAGTATAACCCTAGTGTAAACCCTAGAGATTTCATAACCTAGAGACTAACCATGACCAGGTAAGCCTAACCATGTGATTAGGATATTAAATTACCACTTTTTAGTCAAAAGGGTATTTTGGTAATTTATTAGAATTTATTTGGATTTATGTAGTTTATTATTATTTAATTAGTTGTTAAGTGTCATGTTAGCTCCTAACCTAGTTTAGCACTAATCTAGAGGTTAGCAACTAACCTAGAAGACTAATGTTAGATGTTAACTTATGTGTAAATATCTTAGGTTGGAAATATCTAAGATATTACTTTCTTAGATATTTAGAAAACCTAGAAATATCTATCTACCTAGTCAAAGCCTTAGGAGCTAAGTTAGCAAGGTGGATGAACCCTAAATATCTACCCCTACCCTCCCCCCCCCCCATGGCAGCCCAACCCTACCCCCTCTATATAATCAAACCCCCCCTTCATTCAAGCTTCTTTTTATTACTCTTAAAAAATCTAGTTTTTCCTACAACTTCAACCTTCCACAACTTAGCCATTTTAGCTCCAAATTGAGCCAAACTTCTTGCATTGGAACCCCCTACCATTGAGGATGCTAAGGGGAGCTAGCTAGCTAGGTTGTATAGCATTTTGGGCACCATCAAGTGAAGAGGACACCCGCCCCCAAAACTTTGTTTTCATTGAGTTTTCACTCAATTGGTAAACACTCACAAAACCTATTAAGATTGTGTTTTCTCTTCATGGTTGCATGCATATAGGTAAACCCTAACTGTGGGTCAAGTTTGGTAGGATATGGATTGGGTTTGGTGTCCGTATCGGACACGTATCTGTGTGTTTAATTAAGTGTTTGGTAAAATGTCACTATTGTTTGAAAGTTGTTGTTTTCCAAAACAAAATACATTTTTGGGTAGCCCTAGGCTTGTAGGACACAACCCTAGTTGACTGAGCACGAAATTGTATCGTCTTCGTGTCCAAATTGGACACGAACACACTGTTAAACACTACACTGTGCACACTTAGTTCCCCTGCTACCCGACACGGATTTCTTCGTGTCCACGCCACGTGGACACGTGCCACTTGGCACAGAGGTGGGGGCACCCTCTGACAAGCCCCCCCTCGAGTTTCGTGACACCTCGTGTCGTGTCGAGTAAGAAATCCGGCACGTACTGGTTTAGTTTATACTGCACACAGTGTTAAAACACACACTGACACGGCCTTCGTGTCGTGTCTAGACACGACATGGACACAAAGTGTCAGGCCTAAACCCTAGCCCTAGACCTAGGCTACACCCTGACACGAGCACGACACGTATTGATGCGTGTGTCGTGTCCACGAGGCTCTGTCCTCGCTGCACGAGACCGCGCCACGCGCGCGTTCAGTCCCCTGCTGTTCGGGACTCACGTAGGACACGACACGACACGTGGAGGGGTGACACTTGGTGGACACGAGGGGGCAATGTCTGCGAACATGCCCCCCAAGTTTTGCGTCTTTTAGTGTAGTGTAGGACACAAATTCGTGTGTCCATCGAATTTGCACTGACAGCACACACGTAGAAATTGAGCTCTGATACGGGCTCGGACACGACACTGTACGACACTTGGACACGTATCAGGCTGTGGGACACGTAGCCCTATCCTAGGAGAATCTAGGGACACGACCACGAGACACGAGGACACGTGTACCGTGTCCTAGACCTAAGTGAACCTGTACATAACGCTGTGTCACAACACAGTGTCTGAATTAACCCAATTTGGGTTTTTGACCACTGGACACGTCGTGTCGTGTCGTCGTGGACTCCTATGGACACACACGACACGTACACATGTGGGGACACGATTACCAACCACTGTATGGGCATCTTAGTTAGGTTTTGGGCTTTGAAATCGGGTTTCCTCCCCAAATATTCTCACTGTTTTCAGTATTCCCAATTCGCTGTATTTTTCAGGTTTTATATTTGAATTTCAATTCAATTTTTGAGTATAAATATATATATCTATGTATTTGTGTATTTATACATTATATATGTGAGTGTATGTGTATATGAGTGTGTGTGTCTATGTATAGTGTATGTGAGTGTCTATATATGTAGATATGGGTGTGTATATAAATAGGGATATATATGTGTGTGTGTTGTGTTGGTTCTCAGTTTTCTGAGAACAGAAACCCCCCGTGCTGTCTACACACACACACACCACTGCCTTCCCATGACCCCCCCTTCACACACACACCCTCTCACACCCTTTCACTCTCATCTTTCTCTCTCTCTCTCTCTCTCTCTCTCTCTCTCTCTCTCTCTCTCTCTCTCTCTATATATATATATATATATATTATATATGTTATGTATATAGTTAGCTATATATATATGTGTGTATATATATATATATATATATATATATATATATATATATATATATATATATATATATATATATATATATATATATATATATATATATATATATATATATTTTATATATATATATATATATATATATAGTTGGTTATGTATATAGATATTGGCATATGTATAGTTGGGTATATATGGTATTATATAAGTTGGGTATATGGTGTATACATTGTAGATATGTATATATATATATATATATATTTTTTTTTTTTTGTAGTGTATACATTGTAGATATAGTTATAGATATGTATATATATATATATATATATATATATATATATATATGAGATGGCCTATGTTTATATATATTGTATAGATATGAGTATATATCTAAGATACTTATATATATGTGGTAGTGTCCTAGATATACTAGCCTATGGCTAATAGGGGGTTGCCCTATACTTGGCCTAATTTGCTCTTGAATGGTTGACCTAGGTAGCCATTGTTGACCGTTGTTGACCATTGTTGACCAAAGTCAACTATGGGTCAACCTTGACCTAATTGACCTAGAAATGACTTGGATGAACTTAGGAGGATTAGTTGACTAGGTTTGACTAAACCCTAACTAGTTGATTAAGTTTGACCACATGGGTTATATAGATAGCCCTATGTAGATTAAGATACGTATGGGGTTAAGTGGAATACTTAGGAGTTGTGTCATGATTTGTGTTAGCCTTAGAAATTGACTAGAAGTTGACCTTTAGTCAAGATTGACCTAATTACCATGTTGACTAGTCTATGTTTGACCCAAACCTTAGTTGGTCTAGACTTTGACCTAGTTTGACCATATTGACTAGTAATTGACTATTCTGACCATTGTTGACTAAACCCTAGATAACTTGACTAGTTTGGCTAGAATGTTTGACCAAGAGTTGACTTTAACCGAGATTAGACTTGTTTGACCTTGTTTAACCTTGTTTGACCTTGTATGACTTAGTTTAACTTCTTGTGACCTAGTATGACTTAATTTGACTTAGTTTGACTGTAGTGTTGACCAAGTTTGACTTTGACCTAGATTGGCTTAGAATTCATATAGATTGCATCGTAGATTTCATTTACCTTCATTTTGGACATGTCATAACTGTATTGCTCTATTTTAGGACATTGTGACCCTGGTACAGACATCTGATATTACACTACTCTTTTCAGAGTATCAGGCGAGTACATTCTCTGATAGTTCTCTCATTTATTTGTCGATTACTGTAGTTCAGTTCTAGTTAGTTCTATATGATTCTCTGTATCAACACGTATGGATATTTCTGGATTCATGTATCGACACATACCTTACTTGCTGGCCTCTATTACTGGAGTCATTGGTATCATTCCGGAATCATTTTTGGAATCATCACGTATTGGCCAGACTCATCTCGATTCTTTTTGTCGATTTTGGATTCACTTGCTAGGCGGAGAAATATTGAGTAAGACATGTAGACATAGCCCAAATCCGGAATCTTCCACTGGAATCTACCAGAAGCATAGCCATCTCTTGCCCGATCAGTGAGAGATGTGCCTGATATCTACAGCCGTTTGCATGTCGACCTCGGTATTTTAAAACACACTGTTAGATCATAGTTGGACTCACCCTGGATTCATTGATCACTGTTGGACTCATCTTGTACTGGAAATCATCTGGTATCGGATTATATAGACTGGACTCATACTGGGATTATATTAGACTTACTGTCTGGACTCGTAAATGTTATTCTAGTTCAGTTAGCTTTTATTACAGTCTTTATTGTCATGATTCTTCTCTTGTTTTATTTACCTTTCTTTTCTTGTATCTTACTGTGTCTCTATGCCATCATTACCTGTATAAAACTGCCATGCTCATCAATAAAACTGTCTATAACTGCTTTATAGTTCTTTGTCATTTACTTAGGTTTTTCTAGATGAGTTGTACTCGTTCCCGTCTTGATTGGACCTGTTGAAAATATTACAGATGATAATCCTGAGGACACATGCCCTACTTACCATGGACCTGGCGAGGGATTAGCTACCTTTGGTTCCGACTCTCATGAGTGATTCAGGAGATTAGCTAGTAGACTACTTTAGCTTTCATGTTTTGACTTGTTGTATTAAAGTTAAGATATTGAGTTTGTATTAAGTTGGTTTGAGATGATGTTGTATTATTTTAGTAGTTAGTTGTTGTTGTCTTTAATTCCGTAGGTATAACTTCTGTGTTTTCTTATCGTGTTTTAGACTGTGGTTGAGTATATCCTATCCTTTACTTGTCCTCCATTCGGAGCTGATATCTGGACAAGTACATTTTATTCACTGCATGAGTTTAGTTAGCAACCTAGGACAGCTTACTACCGCCGATACTGCGGCGTAGGCTGGACGTACCCACTTCTCGTGCCCCTATACAGGGTGCGGGTCGTGACAAAAATTAATGGAGAGTAAAGAGGAGAGAAAAAGGTTGGTCGGGATTTAATGAGTGTGGTTGTGGTGGAATGAGGGTTGAGCCTAGGCTAAGGTGTTCCATGCATATTAAACCAAACCAAACCAAACCAATCCTTCTCCACAAAATAAAACCAAGCTATGTCAAAAACACATTTTACGAGAAAACCAAAAATCTGCTAGTCGAGCCAAAAATACAATTACATGCCAGAATCTGAGAAAATAAAATATAGGTCCAAGATACATGTAGGCTTAACCAAAATATGTATTCCGAGATACGGGCATTACAACATTTGATACAGTTTTGTGAGCAGCAAGGTGGCATGAATATACCTCCTAGAGGATAGTAGATCCAACTGAAGGAGGGAAAAGGCCTCATGGTCAGTTGTCTCAGTCATCAACACTAGCCCCGATAGCTAGGGCTTTGACTATTGGAGCTCCTAGGAGGGCGACCACAGTTTCATCGGTTCAGCACTCGACACCGATGTACCCTCAACAACAGAGGCAAAAGCAGTCTTTCGCAATGGGCTGCACTAATTGTAGGAAGCCTGGGCATGTGGTTTCAGAGTGTCACAGAGCATAGGGATTGTGCTTGGCTTGTGGGGCACCGGATCACAAAATTGGGTCTTGTCCGTATAGAGCCAGTTCATCTTCATCAACCCTAACCAGTCCATCGGTTAGGGGACTAGTACTAGTGCAGCTACAGTAGCATTACTAGCCTCCGAAGCCGTTACCAACTCAGGCTCAACAGTATACTCAGGCCCACGCTCAGGTTCAGAACAGGCCGAGAGGTCACCAACAAAGGGGACCATCACCAAGAGGACAGGGTCAAGCTATGGCTCTGACGGTAGCAGAAGAATTAGCATCAGGTGAGGTCGTGGCAGGTACCATTCTCGTTAACTCTTTTTTAGCATCAATATTATTTGATTCGGGTGCATCGCATTCATTTATGTCTGTACGATTCACGACACGGATATGATTGGAGCCCGAGTCATTATCAGTAAGGCTCAATATACTTACTTGTAACGGTCTTGTGGGAGTAGATATAGTTTTTCCTCGTATTGAATCGTAGTTAGCGGTAGAGAGTTTCCCGCTAGATTGATAGAATTTCCGATGGCTGACTATGATGTGGTCCTAGGAATAGATTGGTTGAAGGATCAGTATGCAAAAATAGACTGCCATATTGGTAGGATTATTTTTAGTATCCCCGACAAAGAAGAGTTTTCATTTTCGAGAGGCGAAGTAGAACCTTCTTCGTCGATCTTGCGGATGACAGTAGCAAAATCAGTTATGTTTTCCAGGGTAGTAGAAGAATTTCCTGACGTATTTCCCGAAGAGCTTCCAGACATGCCGCCAAAGAGAGAGAGATTTCACCATTGATTTAATTCCAGGACGACACCAGTATCAAAAAGAGTCTACAGAATGGTACCATCAGAATTAGAGATCCTGTACAAGATGATTGAAGAACTCAGAACCAAGGGATTCATTCATGCTAGTGGATCGCCTTGGGGAGCCCCGATGCTTCTTGTGAGAAAAGAAGGATGGTATGTCAAGATTATGTGTTGATTATCGTACCTTAAATTTTGTAACAATCAAGAACAGATATCCCCTACCAAGTGTAGATGATTTATTCGATAACCTCAGTGGAGCGGAAGTATTCTCGAAGATTGACTTGCAGTCGGGGGTACCATCAAATCAGAGTAAGAAGCAAGACATCCCGAAGACGACATTCAGATCTAGATATGAGCATTAGGAGTTTCTCGTTATGCCATTCAGAGCGACCAATGCGCCAGCAGTATTCATGGATCTCATGAATCGCATATTCATGCCTTATTTGGATCAGTTTGTGGTAGCATTTATAGATGATATCTTGGTCTATAGCAAGAGTGAAGCAGAGCATGAGCAGCATCTCCGGGTAGTCCTTTAGATTCTCTGAGAGCACCAGTTGTACGCGAAGTTCAGCAAGTGAGAATTTTGGCTTGATTGCATTTTATACTTAGGTCACATCATCACCAGAGGTGGAGTGGAAGTAGACCCCCAGAAGATAGTAGCTATAGAGACATGGCCAGTACCTAGCACCGTCGCAAAAGTTTGTAGTTTCCTAGGATTGGTCGGCTATTACCGACGATTTGTGTCAGACTTTGCTCGAATTTCAGCACTATTGACGCAGTTGATCCATAAGGATGTGCAGTTTGCTTGGACAGCAGAGTGTCAGAATTCATTCGAGAAGTTGAAGCAAGGATTGATGACGGCACCCATTCTCACGCTTCCAGATGGGATTGGAGGATTCTCAGTTTATTGTGACGCTTCAGGCAAAGGATTGAAATGTGTCTTAATGTAGCATGGCAAGGTAGTAGCTTATGCATCACATCAGTTTCGTGATTATGAGAGGAATTACCCAACCCATAACTTCGAGTTAACAATGATGGTTTTTGTACTTAAGCTTTGGAGGTATTACTTGTATGGAGATTGGGTAGAGATTTTCACCGACCACAAGAGTCTTAAGTATGTATTTACCCAGAAGGATCTTAACATGCGTCAGAGAAGATGGCTAGAGTTACTAGTGGATTACGACATCAACCTGCAGTATCATCCTGGGAAGGCCAACGTAGTTGCAGATACGTTGAATAGAAGAATAGAAGCTTGTTTTCTAACAGCACAGCCAGAGTTATTAGCAGATCTTCAGAAGATGGAAATAGAAATAGTTCTTCCTACCAATGTGGAATTGATAGCCAGTATGCAAGTTTAATCTAGTATAGTTGAGAGAATCAAGGTAGCTCAATCAATGGATTCTAAGCTTCAGTGGCTTAGGACAGAATGTGAACGGGACGAAGAGCAGAATTATGCATTTACGGAGACGGCACACTCCGATATGGAAGGCGTCTTTGTGTACCCAATGGTGACATCAGGCAAGAGATCATAGCAGAAGCTCACAGTTCGCAGTATTCAATTCATCCTAGTAGCACAAAGATGTATCGTGATATCCGTCAGCATTTCTGGTGGAATGGCATGAAGAGGGAGATAGCTCGGTTTGTCTCTCGTTGTTTAGTTTGCCAACAAGTTAAGGCTGAACATCAGAGACCAGCTGGACTTCTTCAACCTTTACCGATCCCAGAATGAAAATAGGAGCACATTACTATGGATTTTGTAACTGGGTTACCTAAATCTCCAACTGGTATAGATGCTATATGGGTTATAGTTGACCGACTCACGAAGGTAGCTCATTTTCTTCCTTTCAAGATTGATCAATCGATGGATCATCTAGCATAGATGTACCTCAGCCAGATAGTCAGATTGTATGGAGTGCCAGTCAGTATCGTATCAGACAGAGATTCAAGATTTACGTTGCACTTTTGGTGGAGTCTTCAAGAGGGTTTGGGAACTCGTCTCATGTTTAGTTCAGCTCATCATCCGCAGACAGATAGTCAGTCAGATCGCACAATTCAAACTCTCGAGGATATGTTACAATCCTGTACACTTGACTTCGATGGTTCGTGGAAAGATCACCTGCATATAGTGGAGTTCTCCTACAATAACAGTTTCCAGGCCAGTATCCAAATGACACCATTTGAGGCATTGTATGGCAGGAAGTATAACTCCTCTTCCCGAATTTTAGTTTTTATTATTATTTTATTGACTTTATTTCTAGTTGGAAAATATGTTGTCACGACCCGCACCCATTTTTCGGAAGCGAGCTCGTGAGAAAGCCAGCTACGCATCAAGCGGACTCCAGCCCGACTCGAATACGTAAACGCTATCACGGCTAGGGTAAGCTGCCAAATCATGGCAAACAAATCTATATCCCAATCCACAATAAGAATAATAAACATGAATGAACACTATGGGTCGTGGTCTGCAGCCCACTAGCATAAATGTTCGATAAGACTCTAAAAGAAATAACAAGAGTCTAAAACTGAATCAAGAAACAGGATATCTCATGATAAGGTATGAAAGCACGAGCGAATAATAAACACGATAACGATACCTGAATCCCGCAAGCGTATCATCACATCTGTCATCCAGAACCACTAGCTAACTCCATACAATCACTAAACCTAAAGAGAACATCAGGTCCTCAGAGGATATAGCAAGATACATAATAAACATACCTATCTAACAGTTTTATCATGCAGGAGAAAATAACAAGAAGAAACAGGAACACGACAAATGACTACGAACACGAACACTAGAACACTAGAACAACTACGTATAAATGAACTGCCGGATGAACGATAAACACGAGATCAAAGGAAGAAACCAAACCCTCATCCTGAGTGTGGACGCACGGGTTTGAACTAAGCACTAACCCTCGTCCCGAGTGTGGACTCTCTGGTTAGCTCACGGCAAGACACCCTCGTCCCGTGTGTGGACTCTCTGGTGTAATTGGTCAACCCTCGTTCCGAGTGTGGACTCTCTGGTGCCAACGATCACGACAAAAACTCTCGTCCCGAGTGTGGACTCTCTGGTGCACCAAACAACCCTCGTCCCGAGTGTGGACTCTCTGGTTGTGTAAAACGATAATCAAGGCTATGGTAGTTCACTACACACACTCGTTCTATGACACGACTCAAGCAAGGTACTGGTGAGAATCTCCAAGCATGAAACACAAGACCAAATATGAACACGGCTATATGCAATGAAAACAACTCAGCAGAATATAACACGAAGTGCACATGTCCATAAACAATCAAAGACTAAAACTGAAATGAAATGCATGTAAATAAAACTGTAGAGGGAGGCAAGGTATACTTGCCTGTGGTCCTTGCACAAACCGTAGTCACAAGTCGAGGATGAGAGGATGCTGATCTAGGAGCTGTCAACCTATAACACATATCGCACCATGAACCGTGCACGAAAACTATAAATTAATTCTAATGTTCTAGTTCTAAATTCATGAAAATAGTGGCTAGTTGGGTTACTAATCTAATAATAATTAATTCTAGAATAATTCAGTTAAAAACCTAATTTAACCTAATAATAATCTGAATATAATCTAAACATTCAAGTTTGGCCATCAAAAGTCATGTTTCCAATTTTGGAAACCATGGCACGCAAATCGAGACGTGCCATTGACTATCTAGTCAAACGCTGTGAACTCTATATTTTAAAAGTGCACCTCGGTAGATTTCAGTGCCACGAGTGCGCTGCAATCAACCGTGCCGCAAAATTATGCTTTGGTCAAAAGATGTCGGCGTTATGGCTAATCGTGACCAAAACGGTGATCAACCGATCAATTCTGAGTTCAACATAATAACTAAAATACTAGATGAACGAATTAATTTCTGGAAAAAATATTTGTCGTAGAGCTCTGTGTTAGCTTTCCGAAACTTCAAACGGTTCGTGATTTCGATTTCTGGTTCTCCTGGAATCTCGAAAATACCCAAACGTGTCCAGTTTTGGATAACCGACACTCTACGAATTTTCCAGAAATTTAGGAATAATATCTATGAAAATAAATTACATATTCAGAAATTTTACCTCAATACGAATACAACAAAAAAAACGGCGCGTAAAAATCACGTCGGAGTTGACGACAATCGCTTTGGGAAGTTGGAAACCCTAGATGAGTTCTCCCACAAAAAGCTGCTAAAATTTCTAGGTTTAACGAATATAATAATATATATAGGAGAGAGAGTCGGTGGGCTGCTGGGCGCCGACAGGTGGGCCCGGTGCTGACTGTATAGCTGACTGTGCAGATGACTGTGTAATTAGTTAATTTAAATGCAGAAATCGTTAAAAACTCATTTTAACTCCAAATAACTCCAAATAAATATCAGAAAAATCCAGAAAATTTTAGAAAATTATAGAAAATACATTTAACCTTCTAGAATATAAATAAAATATTTTACCTCATATTAGTCCTAAATGGCCTCATAATAAATATTGAAAGCCTTTAAAAATATATAAACCTTAATGAATAAATACTTAAATATTGCCAAAAATTATGGAAAAATTCTAGAAAATATAAAATAGCATAATGAACCCTAGAAAAATATTTGGGGTCAATATATGCTCATAGGCTTGCACAGTAAATTCTAGAAGTCTTAAAAAATAGATTTTTCCTATATTTAATTATCTAAAAATCCCAGAAAAATTGTAGAAAAATACAGAAAATATATTTAACCTAATAAAGCCTAAAGAAAAAATACTGGGTCTCAAAATAGTCACAAATGGCCTCAAAATAAATTATGAAATTCATTCATAAATATAAATCTTTAATAAATAAATATCTAAAAATGTCTAAAAATTATAGGAAAATATAATATAGCTATAACATGCTTATAAACCCTATCTAGAGATCATGTGACCACAATATGGTCATAAATCACCTGTAGGCTTAGTCACAACTCCTATGATCATAGAAAAATTAAATGTAAACTAATCAAATAAAAAATAAAAAAATATCACAAAATTTCGGGAAGAGGAGTTACAAATCTATCCACCTTAAAAATAATTTCATCCTCGAAATTCTAATTCACATCTATTCCTTAAAAATCAAAGTCTACTATTACCTTAATCTCCTCAAATTTAATTCCTCAAATATATTTTATAACCTTCTTTAGTCATTCCGTAACTACGAAACTTCGAGGACTTCTACCCACCTTTGGTCACACTACTCCTCAAAATACAGTCACTAAAGTCTTATGGCCTTCTAACTAGTTGCTAACAATTCTACCGGCAGATATCTAGGCATATGGCATCTATACTCCCTCATATCTATAAACAACCAAATATTCAATAGTCAAGCTATAATATTATACTATAATTTAAGAATTTCTAATGAATCCTAGATAGCACGATCATTCGTTACCTCGAAATAGGAAGGGACGAGAATCAATGGTACAAGTAGGCAAGGGAGAATAATCGAGAACGAATACGAAGTTTCAAATATCACGACCCGCACCCGTTTTTTTTTTTTTTAAAACGGACACGAGACGTGTCCAAGCCAGCCTACGCCGCAGTGTCGGCGGTAGAACGCTGTCACGGCCATGAAGATCAAAATCACAAATAATGCTCATTCACATAATTAATTTAACTTACAATGATCACAAGTTTTACATTTGTAGAAAAATATAAACTTGTACAGATAAATGAATGACTACAACTCAACTATCTAGCTAGTCTCTAAGCTTTTGTTTGCAAGTATTTCCGTCACTCCCCAAGCTAAGTGAATCCACGGCTAACCTGAAAATGTTGGTTTTCAGTCAGGAATGGAACGAGCACAATTCACTGAATGCATGTCACGACCCGACCCTGTGTAGGGGCACGAGAAGTGGGTACGTCCAGCCTACGCCGCAGTGTCGACGGTAGAACGCTGTCCTAGGTTGCTAACTAATCTCATGCAGTGTATGTAATGTACTTGCCAAGATCTCAACTCCGAAAGGAGGACAAGTAAAAGATATGATATACTCAATCACAGTCTAAGCACGATAAGATAACACAGAAATCTAGATGCCAACTAACAACAACAGAAATTAAACTACTAAAATAATAACAACAATATCTCAAACAAAACTCAAATACAACTCAATATCTCAAGTTTAATACAAACAAGCTCAAAACATGAAAGCTAAGTAAGTCTACTAGCTAAACTCCTGAATCACTCCTGAGAGTCGGAACCAAAGGTAGCTAATCCCTCGCCAGGTCCATGGTAAGTAGGGCATGTATCATCAGGAGTATCATCTGTAATATTTTCAACAGGTCCAATCAGGACAGGAACGAGCACATCTCATCTAGAAATCTCAAGTAAATGACAAAGACTATAAAGCAGTTTTTAGACAGTTATACAGATGAGCATGACAGTTTTATACAGATAATAATGTAGAGAAACAGTGAGGGTACAAGGAAAGTAAAGTAACAAACAAGAGAAGAAAACATGGCAAAGAAGACTGTAGTAAACTAGCTGAACTAGAATAACATGGTATAAGTCCAGACAGTATAAAATGTAATCCCAGTGTGAGTCCAGTCCATATAATCTAATACTAGATGATTCCAGTACAAGATGAGTCCAGTAAAATGAGTCCAGAAGTGATCCATGATTCCAGGGTAAGTCCAGACTATACTCTAACAGTGTGTTTTAAAATACTGAGATCAACATGTAAACGGCTAGGGGTAATCAGGTACATCGCACACTCGACCAAGTGTGGGATGGCTAGCATTCCAGAATAGTTCCAAGGGAGGTGGTTCCAGATTTTAGGTATGTTCACATGTCTACTCAAGTATTTCCCCGCCCACAAATGAATCCATAATCCAACACTACAACCAGTATGAGTCCAGCCAATGATTCCAGAAATGATTTCAGATGATTCCAGTAGGTGATGCCAGTAGTGATTCCAGATATAGAGGCCAGATATGAATAAATGAGTGTCGTATGTAATGGATCCAGCAATACTAATCGTGTTTGTACAGAGAATCACATATAGCTAACTAGAACAGAAATACAGTAAATAACAAGTAAATGAAAGAACTATCAGAGAATGTACTCGCCTGACACTCTGGAAAGAGTAGTGTAATATCAGATGTCTGTATCGGGGTCACAATGTCCTAAAATAGAGTAATACAGTTATGACATGTCCAAAATAAAGGTAAATGAAATCTATAATACAATCTATATGAATTCTAAGCCAATCTAGGTCAAAGTCAAGCTTGGTCAACTCTACAGTCAAACTAAGTTAAATCAAGTCATATTAGGTCACAAGAAGTTAAACTAAGTCATTCAAGGTTAAACAAGGTTAAACAAGTCTAATCTAAGTTAAAGTCAACTCTTGGTCAACATTCTAGCCAACCTAGTCAAGTTATCTAGGGTTTAGTTAACAATGGTCAGACTAGTCAAATACTAGTCAAACTAGGTCAAGTCTAGGTCAAACCTAGACTAACTAAGGTTTTGGTCAAACAAAGACTAGTCAGTAAGGTAATTAGGTCAACAAGACTAGTCAATAAGGTAATTAGGTCAAACATGGTCAGACAAGTTAAACTAGTCATTTTTAGGTCAATTAGGTCATGGTTTGACCAATAGTTGACTTTAGTCAACCATGGTCAACAAGGGTCAACTTGCTAGTCAACCTAGGTCTACTAAGCCTATTGGTCAACTCCAAACTCACTAACCATAGACCATAGGCTAGTGACTTAGGTTTCCATAGGCTAGTTGTTATAGGTTTTCATCTCTATATAATTTACATATATATACACACATATATATATAACCTTATATATATATATATACACATACAACAACCACATAGGCCTATAGCCTATGTAATACCCTTACACCCTAGGTATCTATATATAGACATAATATATATAATCCTAAACAATTATATATATCATTCATATATATATATATATATATATATATATATATATATATATATATATATATATATATATATATATATATATATATACAAACTTATATATTACTCATATATAGAGAGAGAAGAAAGTGAGAGAGACTTAGAGTGATGGAGAGACATAGATAGAGTGAAAGAGAGAGAGAGAGAGCTAGACTGGACACACAGGAAAAGGGGGGTGGGGTTCTAGAATTCCTGGAACAGGAATTCAGTCCCCAAACACACACAACACAGTGCACATATACATATATATGTATATATATACACAACTACATATACACACAACTATATATCCCCAAATTCCTCCTACACACACACACACATATATATACACTATGTATATATACACTGAAAACACACCAATACATGTATAAATCATAACAAAAATAGTTTTGAAATTCAATTTTGAAAACTAGGAATATATTCCAAATCTGAAAATAAGTCACTGTACATAGGAAACACGGTAAACCCATGTACACACACCAACACGAGCTAAGACTCGAACCCAAGGGTTGGTAATCGAGCCCCCACATGTGTACGTGTCGTGTGTGTCCATGGGAGTGCACCACGACACGACACGGCGTGTCCTAGTGTTCATAAACCCAATCGGGTAAACACAGACACTGTGTAGTGTCACAGCGTCGTGCACGTGTTCGCGTGTGTGCAGGACACGACACACACATCCACGTGTCTCGTGGTCATGCACACGTGTAGCCCACATATAGGGCTACACGATAGACACACTGTTACGTGTCCACGTGTCCTACAGTGTCGACACGAGACCCGTATCAGTCGAGTTTTCTTGACTGATACACGCGGTTTACACTGCATCGTGCAGAGATGCACACGCCTCGTGGACACGACACGAGCCACGTGGGGCATCCTGGTCATGCCCACGTGTAGCCCACGTGTTGGGCTACACACTCGTGTCACCACGAGGTGTCCACGACTCGTGTCCGTACGACACGAGTCGCGTGTCAGTGAGGAAAACGTGCGCGTGCACTGTCAGTGCACGACCAGTGCATTTGTCCTCGTGTCATCGATAGGACACAAGAGTGTCTCAAACTCGAGGGGGGGCATGACAGAGGTTGCCCCCTCCTCTGTGTAAATTTTCACGTGTCCACGTGTCCAATTCGTGGAGGAAAACAGTATCGGGTAGCAGGGGAACAAAGTGTGCACAGTGGTGTGTCTAACTCGTATGTTCGTGTCCAATTTGGACACGAAAAGGACCCTAATATCAACTCAGTCCTACCAACATACAATATACATATAATAAGCTTCACAAATATGTAGTTTGTTTTGAAAACCAAGAACAAAAAGTCCTATGAGGCATTTCACCAAACACTCTAATTTAAACACAGATACGTGTCCGATACGGACACCAAACCAAATCTATTTTTCACCAAACTTAGCCAACAGTTGGGGTATACCTATATGCATGCATTTATGAAGAAAAATCAGGGTATTAACTAGGTTTGAGGGCATTTACCTATTTGTGTATTTCCAAAGGAAAATCAATGAGAGGGGGGGTGTCCTTCCACTTGGTGATGCCCAAAGCCCCTCAAATCCTTGATAGCAGGCCCTAACTAGTACCCTCTAGTGTAGGGGAGTCCAATTCAAGAAACTAGAGGTGATTTGGATAAAAAAATGATCAAGTTGTGTAGGTTTGAAGGAATGGGATTTTTCTAGGATTAAAATTCATGTAAAAATGTTCATGAATGATTTGATGGGATTATATAGGATGTGTGGCTACTAGGGGGGTGTCTTGGTCGGCCATGGCAAGGGGGTGTCTTGGCCTTTCCTTCATGGTGAAGGCAAGGACTTTCTTGCCTAGGTTTGGATATTTTGAGTAATTCATGCAAAATATCACATGTAGAAATATCTAGATATTTATCCTACTTTAATCAAAGACTAATATCTATCCTCAAGCCTCTAGGTTAGTAGCTAACCTCTGGATTAGTGCTAAACTAGGTTAGGGACTAACATGACACTAATCAATAATTAAATAATAATAAAAACACATAAATCCAAATAATTCTAAATAAATCCTACAAAATTACCAAAATACCCTTTAGGCTAAAAAGTCCTAATTTGATGTTCTAAGCCTATGGCTAAGCTCACATGGTCATGGAAACTTCTAGTTTACGGAATAACTAGGGTTTACACTAAGTTATACTAACAAAATCACAAAGTCATAAGTCATGACTTAGAAATAGTTTTAATTAACTAAATCACACCAAAAATCATATCATGACTAGAATACCATTAATAAATAATAAAAATAATAAATTTTCAAAAATACCCCAATTTCAGAAAATTGGGTGTTACAAGTCTACCCTCCTTAGAAGAATTTCGTCCTCGAAATTAAGATGGTCGTACTCCTTCTAGGTCACACCCCCAGTCAATCAAAGTCAAAGATAACATGCAATCATAGACCTACTGGTCATGATTCTACAGTCTCAAAAGGGTAACTATGCTATCTAGCATATCACAAGCATATCTTGACAGGTACTAATGGAATCACACAACAAGATGGAAAAAGAAGGACAGGAAAGACAAACCTGCTAACCCGTCACCTGCAGCGTTGGTCTCCTCGACCGTCATCGCAAAAGCTCCACCCCTCTGGTGCTGAGCTACAGGTGGCCTAGCACCCTCATAAGGAGGTGCAACTGGACAATCTATCATCTTGTGGGCACCAGACCCACAAAATAGACAAACCTTCAGCCTCCTCCTACAAGACTCCCAAATATGCCCTACCTTCTTGCAATACCCATAACTCTGCATCCTCTGATCCTGTCCTCGAGGCTGATGCTGAACTCTAACAGGTGCCTGCTGAATGTGAGGCCTCTTGGCCTGACCTCCACTGCAACTGGCTCCCTGAGCGTCGCGGCCCCTCTTGAGCTTCAGCTCAAGATCATCCTCAGCTGCCATCGCTCCTGTCAGGATCTCCTCAAAGGTGGCATTCCTGTCACTCTTGGTCAAGGACTTGACCTCCTTGACCGAGCCCTTCCTGAATCTTCTCGCCTTCGCTGTCTCGCTAAGGCCCTCCACAAATCTGCTCAACCGGCAAAACTCACCAGAATACTCCTCTACAGTCTGGTTTCCCTGAACCAGGTTCTCGAACTGGGTCTCCAAAGCACCGACTGCCTGATCCGGGAAAAACTTTCTCTTGAAGAGCTCCTTGAAAACTCTCCATGTCTGTCCTGGAGTGCCTACTCTCGGGTCCGTCTGATACCAGGTACGGGCAAGATCCCGCATCTGGCTGTTGCCTCTATCTGGAGTCCGGCTGGTATCTCCGCCAGTCGAAAAATCTCCTCAATGTGCTCAATTCAGTCATCAGCATAAAGAATCCCCTCTGTCCCCAAGAAGTCCCTGGGGTTCATCTTCTTGAACTCCTGAATGCCCGAAATCCTCTGCTGTCGTGGCTGTCCCAATCCTCCCTGTGGCTGGACAGCCAACCTTTCTACCGTCGCTCTAGCCAGCTGATGGGCCTCATCTATACCCCTAGTAAACTCTGCTGTCTGACGCTGCTGCTGGGTCTGCTGCATCTCTAGGAAATGCTGGAAGTATGAAAACATCTATGCAGCATCCACTAATCCAGATGGCATCGGCGGCTGGAACTGCTGCTGGTGCTGCTGAAACTGTGGCTGACGTAACTGTGGAAGAGGCATATCTGGGGTAGCTGGTGTAGTCCTCGAAATAGGTGGAGGAGGACTACCAAAAGTAGATACTCCTATGTGAGCAGACGTAAGGAGTGGTACAGTCCCAGTTGTAGGCTGTACTGGACGAGAAATGGCAGACCTCTCAGAATCTGTCGGCACAGAGCGATGTGACCTAGTCTCCACCATCCCGAAGACAGATAAATAAGGAAGTCAATAACGGTACAAGAATGACAGTATCAAGGGTAATACGAAAATAGATTATACAGATTTGAACAAAAATTAGTAGATTCAAATCCCTGGAAATTTTCTAGTTGTGATTGAGTATCCTCTCTCTAAGCATATTATCAAATCCTATCATAGGCTGTAGTGATACTCTAGTTCGAATACCACTACATAAACTCGACCTGCATGGGCCACCACTAAAAACGTGTCATGACCCGACCCTGTGTAGGGGCACGAGAAGTGGGTACGTCCAGCCTACGCCACAGTGTCGGTGGTAGAACGCTGTCCTAGGTTGCTAACTAATCTCATGCAGTGTATGTAATGTACTTGCCAAGATCTCAACTCCGAAAGGAGGACAAGTAAAAGATATGATATACTCAATCACAATCTAGGCACGATAAGATAACACAGAAATCTAGATGCCAACTAACAACAACAGAAATTAAACTACTAAAATAATAACAACAATATCTCAAACAAAACTCAAATACAACTCAATATCTCAAGTTTAATACAAACAAGCTCAAAACATGAAAGCTAAGTAAGTCTACTAGCTAAACTCCTGAATCACTCCTGAGAGTCGGAACCAAAGGTAGCTAATCCCTCGCCAGGTCTATGGTAAGTAGGGCATGTGTCGTCAGGAGTATCATCTGTAATATTTTTAACAGGTCCAATCAGGACAGGAACGAGCACATCTCATCTAGAAATCTCAAGTAAATGATAAATACTATAAAGCAGTTTTTAGACAGTTATACAGATGAGCATGGCAGTTTTATACAGATAATGATGTAGAGAAACAGTGTGGGTATAAGGAAAGTAAAGTAACTAATAAGAGAAGAAAACATGACAAAGAAGACTGTAGTAAACTAGCTGAACTAGAATAACATGGTATAAGTCCAGACAGTATAAAATGTAATCCCAGTGTGAGTCCAGTCCATATAATCCAATACTAGATGATTCCAGTACAAGATGAGTCCAGTAAAATGAGTTCAGAAGTGATCCATGATTCCAGGGTAAGTCCAGACTATACTCTAACAGTGTGTTTTAAAATACTGAGATCAACATGTAAACGGCTAGGGATAATCAGGCACATCGCACACTCGGCCAAGTGTGGGATGGCTAGCATTCCAGAATAGTTCCAAGGGAGGTGGTTCCAGATTTTAGGTATGTTCACATGTCTACTCAAGTATTTCCCCGTCCACAAATGAATCCATAATCCAACACTACAACCAGTATGAGTCTAGCCAATGATTCCAGAAATAATTTCAGATAATTCCAGTAGGTGATGCCAGTAGTGATTCCAGATATAGAGGCCAGACATGAATAAATGAGTGTCGCATGTAATGGATCCAGCAATACTAATCGTATTTGTACAGAGAATCACATATAGCTAACTAGAACTGAAATACAGTAAATGACAAGTAAATAAAAGAACTATCAGAGAATGTACTCGCCTGACACTCTGAAAAGAGTAGTGTAATATCAGATGTCTGTACCAGGGTCACAATGTCCTAAAATAGAGTAATACAGTTATGACATGTCCAAAATGAAGGTAAATGAAATCTACAATGCAATCTATATGAATTCTAAGCCAATCTAGGTCAAAGTCAAACTTGGTCAACTCTACAGTCAAACTAAGTCAAATCAAGTCATATTAGGTCACAAGAAGTTAAACTAAGTCATTCAAGGTTAAACAAGGTTAAACAAGTCTAATCTAAGTTAAAGTCAACTCTTGGTCAACATTCTAGCCAACCTAGTCAAGTTATCTAGGGTTTAGATAACAATGGTCAGACTAGTCAAATACTAGTCAAACTAGGTCAAGTCTAGGTCAAACCTAGACTAAGGTTTGGTCAAACAAAGACTAGTCAGTAAGGTAATTAGGACAACAAGACTAGTCAATAAGGTAATTAGGTCAAACATGGTCAGACTAGTTAAACTAGTCATTTTTAGGTCAATTAGGTCATGGTTTGACCAATAGTTGACTTTAGTCAACCATGGTCAACAAGGGTCAACTTGCTAGTCAACCTAGGTCTACTAAGCCTATTGGTCAACTCCAAACTCACTAACCATAGACCATAGGCTAGTGACTTAGGTTTCCATAGGCTAGTTGTTATAGGTTTTCATCTCTATACAATTTACATATATATATACACACATATATATATAACCTTATATATATATATACACATACAACAACCACATAGGCCTATAGCCTATGTAATACCCTTACACCCTAGGTATCTATATATAGACATAATATATATATAATCCTAAACAATTATATATATATATATATATATATATATATATATATATATATATATATATATATATATATATATATACAAAAAAATATATATATATATATATATATATATATACAAACTTATATATTACTCATATATAGAGAGAGAAGAAAGTGAGAGAGACTTAGAGTGAGGGAGAGACATAGATAGAGTGAAAGAGAGAGAGAGAGAGCTAGAATGGACACACAGGAAAAGGGGGGGTGGGGTTCCAGAATTCCTGGAACAGGAATTCAGTCCCCAAACACACACAACACAGTGCACATATACATATATATGTATATATATACACAACTACATATACACACAACTATATATCCCTAAATTCCTCCTACACACACACACATATATATACACTATGTATATATACACTGAAAACACACCAATACATGTATAAATCATAACAAAAATAGTTTTGAAATTCAATTTTGAAAGCTGGAAATATATTCCAAATCTGGAAATAAGTCACTGTGCATAGGAAACATGGTAAACCCATGTACACACACCAACACGAGCTAAGACTCGAACCCAAGGGTTGGTAATCGAGCCCCCACATGTGTACGTGTCGTGTGTGTCCATAGGAGTGCACCACGACATGACACGGCGTGTCCAAGTGTTCATAAACCCAATCGGGTAAACACAGACACTGTGCAGTGTCACAGCGTCGTGCACGTGTTCGCGTGTGTGCAGGACACGACACACACATCCACGTGTCTCGTGGTCATGCACACGTGTAGCCCACATATAGGGCTACACGATAGATACACTGTTACGTGTCCACGTATCCTACATTGTCGACACGAGACCCGTATCAGTCGAGTTTTCTCGACTGATATACGCGGTTTACACTGCATCGTGCAGAGATGCACACGCCTCGTGGACACGACACGAGCCACGTGGGGCCTCGTGGTCATGCCCACGTGTAGCCCACGTGTTGGGCTACACACTCGTGTCACCACGAGGTGTCCACGACTCATGTCCGTGCGACACGAGTCGCGTGTCAGTGAGGAAAACGTGCGCGTGCACTGTCAGTGCACGACCAGTACACATGTCCTCGTGTCCTCGATAGGACACGAGAGTGTCTCAAACTCGAGGGGGGGCATGACAGAGGTTGCCCCCTCGTCTGTGTAAATTTTCACGTGTCCACGTATCCAATTCGTGGAGAAAATAGTATCGGGTAGCAGGGGAACAAAGTGTGCACAGTGCTGTGTCTAACACTTGTGTTCGTGTCCAATTTGGACACAAAAAGGACCCTAATATCAACTCAGTCCTACCAACATACAATATACATATAATAATCTTCACAAATATGTAGTTTGTTTTGAAAACCAAGAACAAAAAGTCCTATGAGGCATTTCACCAAACACTCTAATTTAAACACAGATACGTGTCCGATACGGACACCAAACCAAATCTATTTTTCACCAAACTTAGCCTACAGTTGGGGTATACCTATATGCATGCATTTATAAAGAAAAATCAGGGTATTAACTAGGTTTGAGGGCATTTACCTATTTGTGTATTTCCAAAGGAAAATCAATGAGAGGGGGGAGGGGGGTTGTCCTTCCACTTGGTGATGCCCAAAGCCCCTCAAATCCTTGATAGCAGGCCCTAACTAGTACCCTCTAGTGTAGGGGAGTCCAATATAAAAAACTAGAGGTGATTTGGATCAAAAATGATCAAGTTGTGTAGGTTTGAAGGAATGGGATTTTTCTAGGATTAAAATTCATGTAAAAATGTTCATGAATGATTTGATGGGATTATATAGGATGTGTGGCTGCTAGGGGGGTGCCTTGGCCGGCCATGGCAAGGGGGGGTGGTGTCTTGGCCTTTCCTTCATGGTGAAGGCAAGGACTTTCTTGCCTAGGTTTGGATATTTTGAGTTATTCATGCAAAATATCACATGTAGAAATATCTAGATATTTATCCTACTTTAATCAAAGACTAATATCTATCCTCAAGCCTCTAGGTTAGTAGCTAACCTCTGGATTAGTGCTAAAGTAGGTTTGGGACTAACATGACACTAATCAATAATTAAATAATAATAAAAACACATAAATCCAAATAATTCTAAATAAATCCTACAAAATTACGAAAATACCCTTTAGGCTAAAAAGTCCTAATTTGATGTTCTAAGCCTATGGCTAAGCTCACATGGTCATGGCAACTTCTAGTTTAAGGAATAACTAGGGTTTACACTAAGTTATACTAACAAAATCACAAAGTCATAAGTCATGACTTAGAAATTGTTTTAATTAACTAAAACTCACCAAAAATCATATCATGACTAGAATACCATTAATAAATAATAAAAATAATAAATTTTTAAAAATACCCCAATTTCAGAAAACTGGGTGTTACAATGCAATTTCAAATAAAGAAAATGACTATAAAACAAATGTTAGACATTAATCATAAGTTTTGAAAATAAACAGAAAATACAGAAAACCAATAGCAAATAAATAGACACAAAATACTTTCCGCAACTGTTAGAAGTACCTTTGATATGTGATCAGTCTGGGACACTACACCGCACGGTCTACGAGGTCTACTTGCATGAAAAATAAGCAATGTCTACGAGGTCTACTTGCAGAAAAATAAGCACTGTCTATGAGGTCTACTTGCAAAAATTAAACAATGTCTACGAGGTCTACTGCATAAAAATAAACAATGTCTACGAGGTCTACTGCATAAAAATAAACAATGTCTACGAGGTCTACTGCATAAAATAAATAATGTCTACGAGGTCTACTGCATAAAATAAACACGGTCTACGAGGTCTACTGCATGAAAATAAACACGGTCTACGGTCTGATCACACATCCTTGGTACTTCTCATTCCCGACTCAACGATTTATAATAGAGTATAAAAATCACATAACCAATGACTAATCAATGAAATATAGTAAAGATCAATATCGAAATACAGACAATAAATTGTACTCGCCTGTGGTCCTCTGCTGGTGAAACCGACAGTCTGAACTACTCAATATGCCACAATAGTCAAAACCCGTACAACAGTCTCCTGAAGCTGAAATAGACAATACCAATGATCTCAGAATAGTCCAATTAGCTAGGATCGCCTGTCCTTAAGTCCAATTCTGGACATAGGGGTAAAACGGTAATTTTGGGCAAAAATGATGTCCGCCGTTGGACTCGCTTTGCACCGAAAAGCGTGCTAGAGTCAACGGTCTCTAAAGTCATCAAACTACATGTCTACGGATCCAGTTTTCAGATACGAACCCAACCGTATGTCCAAAGTTGGATTCCGGCGGGTCGTGCACAAAATTGCCCGTTGAGTTGGACCGTGGGGCCCGTAAAATGACGTACGATTCAACTGTCTAAGAATTGGACCAAACTTGGCATACAGGACCAAAAAAATGATACGGTCCTGCTGGCGCAAGTTTCGTCTCGATCTGACGAGCGTGCACAAAGTAATTAGAGAATTTGCAAAGT
Source organism: Iris pallida (assembly GCA_029216955.1). NCBI lineage: Eukaryota > Viridiplantae > Streptophyta > Magnoliopsida > Asparagales > Iridaceae > Iris > Iris pallida. Next base: position 270,275 of record JANAVB010013602.1, on the reverse strand, counting down.
GCACGATACGGTGAATTTCGATGGATACACATCAAATTCATCACGCACACGCGACCAATTTGAATTTCGTCAAAGTCCACACGACCACAAAACCGTTACGCAGCTTTCGATGCTTTCGGTTCGCGACCACGTCGCCCGGAATGGCGAAACGCACGTCTTGTGGATGGATTTTCTAATTTTAAAAACAGATTTTTGGAAAACTTTGAAACTGAATAATTTTACATATAGTGAACAAAAACTAAATCTACGAGAAGGGACTTAATCTCTTACAGGTTAGCTATAGATCTGTTTAAACAGATTTTGAAATATCGCCTTATTCTGGTCGAAATTCGATCACAAATATGGGGGTTTGGGACAGTTCTATGGACTGTTCAAGAACAGTTTTTTTGGCAAAGTTCGAGCCGATTTTCTGGGCAACCTAAGTCGTTTAAATAGAAACCACTTGAAGGGATTAGAAGGCGTACATGTTGTCATCATACCTGAACAAACGGCTCGGAGATTCGTCGCCCATGCGCGAAGATTTCTCGCGGCAAAGTTGCACCTCCGTGCTACTGCTGCTGTTCTGTTTTAGCACGCGCCGGTGCGCGCGCTGTGTTTCGGCTCTGCTGCGGCTGCCTGGTGCGCGTACAGCGGTGGCTCAGGCGGCGGGTGGTCGCCAGCATCCTCCCGGCGGTGGGGGTCGACCCTGGTGATGGATTAAGGATTAGGGTTTTCTCCGAAATCTCTCTATGTATACCTATATACGCGCAGGTCTGTTGCCGTGAGGAAAAAATTAAGTATGGCTCGGTTTGGGAGCTCATTGCTCGGGCCTGGGCCCCAGGGCTTGGACTTGGCCATCTAGTTCTTACATAATTCTGTGAGTATATATTTAATCCATATATATACATATGTGTATATATATATATATCTATCTAACTTCAAATACTCATATGTATAACTACGCGTATACATATATACGAATACATATATATACACATATACACGAATACAAATTTTATGTATATACACACAGGTATTTATATATATATTTATATACCAACATATATACACATGTATATCATATATATTTATATACTACCATATATATTTATATACACTCATATGTATATCTTATACACACACATACATGTACACATATATATATATTATATTCATATATATACACACATATATACATATATAATACATTATATATATATATATATATATATATATATATATATATATATATATATATATATATATATATACAACTACACATTTATACATATATGTTTATATATGTACTTATATATATATATATATATATATATATATATATATATATATATATATATATTCCTATATATATTTATATAATCCTATCCATAAACTTAAATAAAATCCCAATATATTCTTTTATAGGGCCTATCAGTATAAATACGAATATATATATATATATATATATATATATATATATATATATATATATATATATATATATATATATATCGTTTATTTGACAAATAATGTTACCAATAATAGTAATAGTATTATATATAATAACCTTGATACTAAAATAATAATAATAATATAATAATAATAATAATAATAATAATAATAATAATAATAATAATAACAATAACAAAAAAAATAATAATAAAAATAATAACGAAATTCGATAAACCGAATAAAGGCGTATATACTAATATGTACAGTCTAAAATCTCCAAAATATACGAGGGCCTATTTTATACAAAAAGTCACTGAATAATACTAATAGTAATATTTTTAATATTTAAATTACGAAAACTTAGGAAATATTCATTAAACCATTAAAATAAAATGCAATACCCTCATACCAAATTCTATTGACACAAACGTCATTGGACGTGCCGCATGACTACATGGGCTTGGTCCGGTCCGGGTCCAGTCCGGACCAGTCTGGTACAACCGGATCACTTAAACGTCAAATAATAATAATAATAAATAAATAAACTATTTATAATGGTCATGTCACAACTTGGCCTAATTTTCCTAGTTAGGACATCACTATGGCTCGGTCTTCCTTGGCATGACTAATACACTAGTCAAGGCACGTCACTGCACTATCCGTGCCATGATTCCTAGTCGTCTGGTACTTCAAAACTCCATCATGGCTAAAGTCATCCACCGTAATAATTAACTATTTAATTATTTATAAAAAAAATTCTAAAATCACTATTTAAATCAAATAAATAATAAAAAAATATTTTGAAAATTTTCGGGAAGGGAGGCTACATCAAAGACGGTAGAGAAATTTCTAGGAGAATTTTCAAGACATAGTGGATTGAGATTTCTAAGGTTTAGTCATGGTCGCAGGCTCGTATCAGTACAGTTGCGTAACCGATACGATATGCTCTGACCTGCATGGGCCACCAAAAAAACTTGTCACGACCCGCACCCGCTTTTCTGAAGCGAGCTCGTGAGCAAGCCAGCTACGCATCAAGCGGACTCCAGCCTGACTCGAATACGTAAACACTGTCACGGCTAGGGTAAGCTACCAAATCATGGCAAACAAATCTATATCCCAATCCACAATAAGAATAATAAACATGAATGAACACTATGGGTCGTGGTCTGCATCCCACTAGAATAAATGTTCGATAAGACTCTAAAAGAAATAACAAGAGTCTAAAACTGAATCTCATGATAAGATATGAAAGCACAAGCGGATAATAAACACGATAACGATACATGAATCCCACAAGCGTATCATCACATCTGTCATCCAGAACTACTAGCTAACTCCATGCAATCGCTAAACCTGAAGACATCATCAGGTCCTCAGAGGACATAGCAAGATACATAATAAACATATATATCTAACAGTTTTATCATGCAGGAGAAAATAACAAGAAGAAACAGGAACACGACAAATGACTACGAACACTAGAACACTAGAACAACTATGTATAAATGAAATGTCGGATGAACGATAATCACGAGATCAAAGGAAGAAACCAAACCCTCATCCCGAGTGTGGACGCACGGATTTGAACTAAGCACTAACCCTCATCCCGAGTGTGGACTCTCTGGTTAGCTCACGGCAAGACACCCTCGTCCCGTGTGTGGACTCTCTGGTGTAATTGGTCAACCCTCGTCCCGAGTGTGGACTCTCTGGTGCCAATGATCACGACAAACACCCTCATCCCGAGTGTAGACTCTCTGGTGCACCAAACAACCCTCGTCCCGAGTGTGGACTCTCTGGTTGTGTAAAACGATAATCAAGGCTATGGTAGTTCACTACACACACTCGTTCTATGACATGACTCAAGCAAGGTACTGGTGAGAAACTCCAAGCATGAAACACAAGACCAAACATGAAAACGGCTATATGCAATGAAAACAACTCAGCAGAATATAACACGAAAAGCACATGTCCATAAACAATCAAAGACTGAAACTGAAATAAAATGCATGTAAATAAAACTGTAGAGGGAGGCAAGGTATACTTGCCTGTGGTCCTTGCACAAACCGTAGTCACAAGTCGAGGATGAGAAGATGCCGATCTAGGAGCTGTCAACCTATAACACATATCGCACCATGAACCGTGCACGAAAACTATAAATCAATTCTAATGTTCTAGTTCTAAATTCATGAAAATAGTGGCTAGTTGGGTTACTAATCTAATAATAATTAATTCTGGAATAATTCAGTTAAAAACCTAATTTAATCTAATAATAATCTGAATATAATCTAAACATGCAAGTTTGGCCATCAAAAGTCATGTTTCTAATTTTGGAAACTATGGCACGCAAATCGAGACGTGCCGTTGACTATCTAGTCAAACGCTGTAAACTCTAGATTTTAAAAGTTTACCTTGGTAGATTTCAGTGCCATGAGTGCGCTGCAATCAACCGTGCCGCAAAATCATGTTTTGGTCAAAAGATGTCACCGTTATGGCTAATCGTGACCAAAACGGTGATCAACCGATCAATTCTGAGTTCAACAGAATAACTAAAATACTAGATGAACGAATTAATTTCTGAAAAAGATATATGTCGTAGAGCTCTGTGTTAGCTTTCCGAAACTTCAAACGGTTTGTGATTTCGATTTCTGGTTCTCCCGGAATCTCGAAAATACCGAAACGTGTCCAGTTTTGGACAACCGACACTCTACGAATTTTCCAGAAATTTAGAAATAATATCCATGAAAATAAACTATATAGTCATAAATTTTACCTCAATACAAATCCAACAAAAAAAACGGCGCGCGAAAATCATGTCGGAGTTGACGGCAATCGCTTCGGAAAGTTGGAAACCCTAGATGAGTTCTCCCACAAAAAGGTGCTAAAATTTCTAGGTTTAACAAATATAATAATATATATATAGGAGAGAGAGTCAGTGGGCTGCTGGGCGCCGACAGGTGGGCCCAGTGCTGACTGTACAGCTGACTGTGCAGATGACTGTGTAATTAGTTAATTTAAATGCATAAATCGTTAAAAACTCATTTTAACTCCAAATAACTCCAAATAAATATCAGAAAAATCCAGAAAATTGTAGAAAATTATAGAAAATACATTTAACCTTCTAGAATATAAATAAAAATATTTTACCTCATACTAGTCCTAAATGGCCTCATAATAAATATTGAAAGCCTTTAAAAATATATAAACCTTAATGAATAAATACTTAAATATTGCCAAAAATTATGGAAAAATTCTAGAAAATATAAAATAGCATAATGAACCCTAGAAAAATATTTGGGATCAATATATGCTCATAGGCTTGCACAGTAAATTCTAGAAGTATTAGAAAATAGATTTTTCCTATATTTAATTATCTAAAAATTCCAGAAAAATTGTAGAAAATACAGAAAATATATTTAACCTAATAGAGCCTAAAGAAAAATATTGGGTCTCAAAATAGTCACAAATGGCCTCAAAATAAATTATGAAAGTCATTCATAAATATAAATCTTTAATAAATAAATATCTAAAAATGTCTAAAAATCATAGGAAAATATAATATAGCTATAGCATGCTTATAAACCCTATCTAGAGATCATATGACCACAAGATGGTCATAAATCACCTGTGGGCTTAGTCACAACTCCTATGATCATAGAAAAATTAAATGTAAACTAATCAAATAAAAAATAAAAAAAATATCATAAAATTTCTGGAAGAGGAGTTACATATGTTGTTATCATAATTTTTATATATTTGTGAAACTATTTTCGTACGATTTTTATAAACGATATATTTAGACATGTTAATTATTCTAAAATATGTTTCAAAATATCCTTTTGTAAGAGTATTATTTCAAGGGATTATTTTAAAGTATTATTATTTACAAAATATTAAGTTTTATTGGGCTAACTGTATTTTAATGTTATTAATAATAGCTAGTATAAATTTTAAATCATCATAGATTGACTTTGATTAAATCTAGAATTTATTTGATTCAATAATTATTTTGCTTAATCCTAAAAGGTTTTGTCCAAGTTGTTTTGAAATAGATATTATCGAATATATATATTTTAAATATTAGTTCAAGGAAATATATTCATTTTAAAAATAGTTGTTTGATGGCAATGAATATTATTTTGTAATAATTAGTTATTTAATGCATTCTTCATATCAAGTTAGATTAGGTTAAATATTTACTGGATAATACCAAAATTGTGATTTAAATTATTTAATGCATTCATTTAAATTAGCACTGATTCTAATTAGCTATTAGATATTGAACTACGTTGATTTAAATATTAATTATTTGATTCATTTATATATATTAAAAATTAAATAAGTTCTAAATATATATATATAGGTGGTACCTATATAGATAAACATATCTCTGTCAAACTTCCAAATCTTAAGTCCCTCTTATATCCAACTAAACCAAATCCTAATTAACGTAGCCTTATCTCTATTCCAATCAAATTAATATATATGCAGGATACAAACAAATCTCTTTCTTCCTAATCTCTTTTACAATCAAAATATATCCATGATTGAGAGTATATAAGGGAATTGACCGACCCTTCCCAAACGCAACACCTCCTTCCCTGTCACCCCGACTTCTCTCCTAGCCGACCACCACGCCGCATTCCCTGAACGCCCACCATGTCAACCCCATCGCACTCACCACTGCTACCATCAAAACCATCGCCACCACAACACAACCAACAGCATATTCTTGTCCGGTTGTGTCTCTGTGTCCACAACAGAGAGTATAATATCATTCGTGTCCGGACCCGTGCGTCCGTGTCCCATCAATCTTTTTCCACCATTATAATTCAATTACCGTGTCCGTGTCGACATGCCGACACGGACGTCCCAACTACCAGCACAGAAGGAGAGGAAGTCAATGGAAAACTGTCGAACAACTCACCCGAAGCCGTACGTTCCTCTGCCCCTTTTTCGTCCAAGCCGTGCCGTCTCCACACGACTCCATCGGGTGCCCAAATCCACGGGTCCAGCGCCTCGTCACCAGCGTCCGGGCCCGACCGCTCCACTATAGCGGATCGCAGCTGCGAACCACCGGCCACACGTCCCGGTCGGAGACCTCCTAACGCCGCGCGAGTTCCCTCGCCGAGCCGTCTCCTATGTTTCTGGCCAGACTCCGCTGACGAGGCAGCACCGCGACCCACCGGATCCCCAGCTCCCAGCGGTCAGATCTGTCGACAACCGCCCCCTCGTATAACCCCATGTTCCGGCGAAAGCCTCCGTCCAGCAACTAGTCGGCGAGACCCGCGCCTAGCAGCGCCCGCCGCCAGGTGGGACATCCCCTTCCCTTCGACGTCGCGAGCCGCCACTGCTTTCGGCGCCGTTCGACGACCTGCCCCTTCTCTACATCGAACAAACCACCCGCGGCTGAGCCATTGACCTAGTGTTGCCCCGTGCGCGACGGTCACCGCACGCTTGTAGCTGTGAACGGGATTCTGGCGCGCCCCTTCGCCAGCTCCTCGCCGAGGCTGACCCGGCCAGCTTTGGCCCAGCACAGCTGCCAAAAGTCCGGTAAGCCCATGGCCACCTCTCCTTTTCTCTCTCAGTGAGGGATATGAGAACCCTCCATCTTTTCTAAACATCTACTTTTCTCTCTTTTCCAAGCATATACAGTAGTGGAAAAGGGGGGGTATTTGTTTTATTTTATCATATTATTATTATACTATTATTAGATCTTGTGTGCTTCTGTTGGTTTCTATTTTATTTTACAGTAAGAGCAATGAATGCTCAGGACAATGAATGGTAGTGAATGGCTGCATTTTCATTATTTGTTTAGTATTATTTGTATCTAAATATCAGTAGGTATTATAGTCAGTATATAAGTATAGTATATTATACTAGCTACATTAATGTATATGTATAAGTATATAATACTTTCTATAGTATTGCTATTATTTGGTTAGTATTTTGCTTAATACCCTTAAGTATTTTCCCATGTATATTGTTTTATTAACATAGTAAATGATTTTCCAACCGTTATTTGTGATAAAGATATTTTATTAGGATTGTCCTTATACTTGTTTTCAAGTTGGGTCTCGAAGCCTTAAATATTTTTATATATTTTATAGCAAAGTTTGACCAAAAGTATATTTAACAAAATTGGAGTTTTAGCCTTGAATGATTATTTAGATTTTCAAAGTATTTGTTTAAATATATTCTACTAACAAAATATAGCTCCAAAACATCATAGATATTTTCTAAATTATAAAATATTCATTATGACAATTTCTACCAACATTATTATAATAATTTCTATATAGTTTTGTTCTAAACCTGATTTTTCCCTAGTTTTTCGAAATTTTTTGATTAGTTTTCCAATATCAAAACGTATTTTCTAAAATAGATTATAAGTAATTTATATATATATTCTCTTATTAAAGATTTCCTTTTAATAAACCAATTTCTCTTCAATTTGACCCTGGTTAGTCATATGTTCCTATTTTTCGTGATTCTAATTACTTCATATCAACCCTAGCTAACTGGACTATTCTGGACCCAACGGAAATATCAGTTTCACCAGCACAGGACCTCAGGCGAGTACATCTCTGATAGTATTGTATTTGATTATCTCTATACTTCCTGTATTTAATAATGATTTACATTGATATTCCATTAGTTCTTGACATGCTTCTCACACGAGATAATAGTTATGGATTCTTGCATGTTGTTCGTGACCAATTTATTTTCGTGTTCGTGACCTTTTTGGATCCATAAGTACTGGTCGGGCGGGAAAGTACATTAGTAGACATGTAAACATACCCAGAAACATCCCAGGATGTCTATTCGTGAATAATAGCAGCTGTACACGACACGTGTAGGGTGCCAGATTTACCCTTTAGCCGTTTACATGTCGAAAGTGTATTTCAAATCACTTGTTAGATATAGTCTTGTTACATTACAGTTTTTTTGTCATTGCTTGTCTTGTGTACCATGTCTCACTGCTTTTACTCGCATGATTCCTGCCATGATTCCCTGTTTATCTCTTATCATGTATCTCAGTATTATTACAGATTTATGGATTTCGTCATTTATTGGTTCTGTTGTGAGAATGTACTCGTTCTATTCCTGATTGTAAACCAACATTTTTCAGGTTAGCCGTGGCTTCACTTAGCTTTGGAAGATACGGGTGTACTTGCAGACAGAAACCTAGAAATAGATAGCAGTTGTATTATTTTAATTAATTGTGAGAACTTTGTATTTTTCTTTTATTATAAATGTTGTAATAAATTAGAAATGTGAATGAGTAATAAAGTTGTTATTTTGTGATTTTGAGCATCATGGCCGCGACAGCGTTCTACCACCGACTCTGCGGCGTAGGATGGCTTGGACACGTCTCGTATCCGAAAAAGCGGGTGCGGGTCGTGACAGGAAGTGCAGATCACCTTTAGACTGGGATGATGTAGGCGAGAGGCAGATGCTTGGTCCAGAGATGGTTACGCAGACTATCGAGGTGGTCAGACAAGTTAGAGATCATCTTCGAGTTGCACAAGATCGTCAGCGCCATTGGGCCGATTCTCATCGGCGTTCACTTGAGTTTTCTATCGGCGATCACGTATTCCTTAGGATCTCATGTACCCGTGGCGTCATTTGATTCGGCGTACGGAAAAGCTTAGTCCTAGGTATATAGGGCCATTTAATATTCTCGAGCGAGTAGGTGATATGTCCTATCGTCTCGCTCTTCCACTATCGTTACATGAGGTATATGACGTATTCCATGTATCCCAATTGCGACAGTATATCCCAAATCCGAGCCATATCCTTGATCATTCGAAATTGGTTCTGTCACGATCCATACCCTGTGTAAGGGCACAGTACGTAACAGCACCCAGCCTACGCAGCAGAATCGGCGGTAGAACACTGTACAAGGTTACTATCTAAACAACTCACGCAAATATATAATGTACTTGTCAAAACTCAACTCCGAACGGAGGACAAGTATAAGATATGATAATACTCAATCACAGTCTAAGCACAATGCGATAACACAGAATCACAAAAGCTATACTAACTCCAAAACAACAAAAACTCTAATAAACTACTAAAATAATAATATCTCAAACAATCTCAAAACAAAGTCAAGATCTCAACTTATTACAATATAAGTTCAATATGAAAGTCTAAAACAAGTCTACTAAACTAATCTCCCGATCACTCCTGAGTGTCGTGGTCCAAGGTAGCTATACCGTCTCCGGATCCCAAGCAAGTAGGGCAAGTGTGCTCAGGGCAAACATTTGTAATATTTTTAACAGGTCCAGTCAGGACAGGAACGAGCACAACTCATCAAGAAATCCCAAGTAAATGACAAAGAACTATAAAGCAGTTATAGACAGTTATATTGGTAAACATGGCAGTTTATACGAGTAATGATGTAGAGAAACAGTTAAGGTACAAGAAAAGTAAGATAAATAAACAAAAGAAGAAGCATGGCAATGAAGACTGTAAAATACGATCTAGCTGAAATAGAGTAACATGATATAAGTCCAGACAGTATAATATGAGTCAAGTGTAATCCCAATGTGAGTCCAGACAATGTAAATCTAATACCAGATGATTCCAGTACAAGATGAGTCCAGTCAGTAATCAATGATTCCAGGGTGAGTCCAGACAATGTAAATCTAATACCAGATGATTCTAGTACAAGATGAGTCCAGTCAGTAATCAATGATTCCAGGGTGAGTCCAGACAATATACTAACAGTGTGTTTTAAAATACAAAGATCGACATGTAAACGGCTGTAGGTAATAAGGCACATCGCACACTAGGCCAAGTATGGGATGGCTAGCATTCCAGTTTATTCTAGTAAAGGGGTGGTTCTAGTAATTAGGATATGTCTGCATGTCTTACTCAATATTTTCCCGCCCAACAAGTACAGATGAATCCAGTATCCGACACTAATACCAGTATAAGTCCAGCCAGCACATGAATGATACTAGTAAGTGATTCCAGGGTGATTCCAGTAGGTGATGCCAGTAGTGGTTCCAGAAATGGAGGCCAGACATGAATAAACGAGTGTCGTATGAAATGGATCCAGTAATATCAAATCGTATTTGTAACAGAGAATCAAATAGACTAACTAGAACTGTAGTACAGTAATCGACAAATAAATGAAAGAACTATCAGAGAATGTACTCGCCTGATATCCTGAATGATTGGTGTATATCAGATGTCTGAACCGGAGTCACAATATCCTATATAGAGCAGTACAGGTTATAATGTTTTTAAAATAAGATAAATAAATTTTTTGATGCAATCTACATGATTTTTAGGTCAATCTAGGTCAAAGTCAACTCTTGGTCAACTCTGGGTCGAACCAAGTCAACATCTAGTCAAACTAGGTCAACAACAAGGCTATCTTGGTCAACTGGTCAAACTTTGGCTAGCAAGGGTCAATTGGTCAAACTTATGCTAGTAAGGGTCAATTGGTCAATGGTCAACTATTAGTCAACTTTAGGGTTTGTTCAAACTCTAGACTATTGGGTCAACTCTAAGATAACTAACTCATATTCCTAGTCATAGGCTATTACCTACAACTCTACTTAACTACACTCAAAGATACCTACCAATCAATTCATATATGCAACTTGATTCCCAACTCCTCATTATTAAGACACACTCATATAGGTACCTCTTTATGATACATATTAACACATCCTTTTCCTCACACACAATACTATACCAACATCACCTATACCCTATACCACTCTATCCCATCCATCCACATAACGTTATTTCATAAATACCCCTATATGCAATCCCACATTATGGTATCTAATGCTATATAGCCTCCTTATCACTAACATCCTATATCCTATATAAACATATAGATATATCCCATATCTATAATACCTTATAATATATATATGGTACATACTCTAGATATGGACTTAACTGTTATACCCCTACATATATATTTATGAACATTCAAAAGCTAATCAAATAGGAAATGAGACTCATTACTCCAACCTAGACAGAACAAGAGGTTGCAGCACTAAAGTAAAAATGCAATGACTTGACTATGCTATGGTGTCCAGACATCCTGAACTAGATGAACTTATGACCACCATTAACAGTTGCTACCCAAACCCATATCACACTTACACACACACACACACACACAGATATATATATATATATATATATATATATATGTATATATATATATATATATATATATATATATATATATATATGTTCATCTAGTCCAGACATCCTGAACTAGATGAACTTATGACCACCATTAACAGTTGCTACCCAAACCCATATCACACTTACACACACACACACACACACACACACACACACACACACACACACACACACACATATATATATATTTTATATATATATATATATATATATATATATATATATATATATATATATATATATATATGTATATATATATATATATATATATATAACACAAACCCCAACTGCATTTATTTTCTCATATCAGCCTCAAATTTCCCTTCCCACATGTCCTACATCCTCCTCTCGTATCACCTATAAAAGGATACTCAAGATGCATTAAGGATACATGTATCCTTACTATCTATATTACAACCAGTCCTAAAGCCCTGCTACTGTTCTACAGAGATACCCTCCTATAGCCTCTCTCACTTAGGATTCACCCCTCAAGTATAACTAACATACACCAACTATATATCCTAACATCTAACATATCCTATATAAACCCCTAAAACTCTCTCTCCTTACCTGGTATAGAAACAACCATCCACCTAACATCCTAAACATGTAATCAAATGATCATTCAAACATCTGTACTTGAAACCCAATGAACATGTAAACCATTGTTCCTGAAATCAATAAACAGTAATTAAAACCCCAATCACAAAACTGTGAAAAATAAATATGAATAGTGAACTATGTGGTATATATAAATATTCATCAACTTAAGGTTTCAAAAACCCAAATCGAGTACAATACCTAGGCACTGGAAGCCTAAAACAACATCAAAACATCATCCGAACATTATCAAACCAAATCGAATTCCAATTCTCAAATACTCTAAATCTGTCAAGAACTGAGAACTGAAAGTGCTCATGGATACCCAATTCCGAAACAAAAATTAAGAAGTAAACTCGAAAACAATTAGAGACACATAGTGTACAGAGGTTGTGCCTAACACTACGTGACCTAAGGAAGCCAACGTATCTAGCAAAACAGGACACAATGTGTCAAAATATGCAAATTAGAAAGTATCAGAAACTGTGCATTGGGCTGCCTCGTACGGCCATGTCGTATCCGATTGGACACGACACAGAGCTCGAGACGAGCCGAGCTTGTGCACACATGTTCGCCAATAATAGGGCTACATGTTAAAGTGTCTGTATCGAGTAGGGTCATGTCGTGTCATCACACGAGATCCGTATCAGTGGCTCAAAATTGGGATATACATCACTGTACAAAATCAGTGCGGGTCGATTTTCTTCGTGCACACTCGATGAGAACCCATGAAATTTTCTAGGTGTCGTGTCAGACACTAGGCCCACTTTTCTATGAAGTTTCATGGCATAAGGTGTCGTGTCGTGTCCTGTGTCGACCCCGAGCAGCAGGGGAGCCGTACGAGCCCTATGCGGTGTCTCGTGCTGCGTGTCCGTGTCCTAAAACAGTATCCAAACATGTGTAAAATCGACTCAGTCAATTTGATATACAATATAGACCTAATTAGCTACAAATACAAGTAATTAGTTTTGCAAATTACTAAAATCCATTTCTATGTGGCATTTCACCAAACACTTCTTTAAAAATACTGATACGTGTCTGATACGGAGACGAAATAGACACGAATTCCTACCAAACTTGGGATACCCCTAGGGGAACCCTAAATGGATGCATCTATGTAAAGAAATTAGGAATTCATTAGGGTTTGTAGGGTTTACCTGTTGAGAGTTCAAACTCAATGTAAAGAGCCTCGAGTTGATGTCTTCCTCAATTTGCTATGGTTCAAACGTCCTCAAACCTTGCTAGCAAGCCTCCACAAGTCTCCTCTACTGTTGGGGATGATGATATAATTGATTTGACTCAATTTGGACTCAATTTGGATCAAATGGGAGAAGTTTAGGGAAGAACAAATTAGGGTTCTTTTTAGGTATTAAAAAGAGACAAGGGCTCTTAAGTGTGATACTTATAGGAGGGGGGCTTGTATGGCTGGCCACTAGATGAATTAGGGTTAGATTTAGATGTGGATGAGTGGCTAAGGCTTCTTCACCCAATTTCTAGTCCTTCTATTGGTTCAATTAGTCATAAGACTTCTTTATACAAATATCTTAAAGAAGAAATATCCTACTTAGGAATATCTGGATATTACTAACCTTGGCACTTAGTAGGAATGTTCTAACCCTGATTCTAACCTCAAGACTAATCTAGATTAGGTTAAGCTTTTAGGTTAGTCTCTAGCAATTCAATTAGCACAATATTTAATTAATGTAAATTATAATTTCACAAAATTGTCAAAATGACCAAAACACCCTTAGACTAAAAAGTTGTAATTTAATCATCCTAATCACATGACTAGGCTCCCTTGGTCATGGTTAGTATCTAGGCTTAGCAAAACTATGGTTTAACTAGTTAACCATCAAAATCACAATTCAATATTTTTAAATAGTTTTAAATTAATTAAAAATCACCAAAAATCACAATATAATATAAATATCATTATTAAATGATTATAATTACAAAAGTTCAAAATAACCCTTATTTCTGAAAACTGGGGTTGACAGGTTGTTGGTACCAACCTTTCGTATGAGAAAATGCCCGTATCCATATTGGACCGAAGGAAGAAGATACTCAAGAACAAGACTATTAGTTTAGTCTGTATTGCTTGGGGTCATCACTCTTTAGGTGAGTCAACTTGGGAACGTGAGGATGATATCCGATCGCGATATCCACACCTGTTTGACTCATAAGATATAATGTCTTCCTTATGCCTTATCCATTTAAATCCTTGCTTGCATGAATGATTGCTTAATTAGCTACTAGTCGTAGATTGCTTGTAGTTAGTGTAGTCTGCCCCGATATCTCTAGTCTTTTGATTAAATTTCGAGGATGAAATTCTTTTAAGGTGGGTAGATTTGTCACTCTCGTTTTCGATTATACGTATTTTCAGTATACGTGTACGAATTTCTGACATTTGTAAAGTGACCCTTGTTTTGACTTTTTTTGCTTAGCTTTGGCTTGATTTAGTTTGTTTCGACTTGGCTTGGCTTTTCTTGGTTTGGGTTGAGATGTAGAGGTTGATATATAAGTCAACTCCTCTCTCTCTCTCCTCCATTACTTCTTATTTTTTCCTCTTTTTCTTCATTTACTCCTCTCCACCTACAAAAAACCCTAAGCAATTGCAACTTGCTTCATGATGGATCTCGAGTTTTAATATTCTATTCTCTTCTTTGCAAGATTCTAAGTCTCTTTAGAACTTAACATTTTTGGTTTCGTTGGGTACATTTTTGTAGATCTAAGTTTTGATCTTTTCTTATTTTTCTTGATTTTGATCTACTAAAACTTGGTATTTTCGAAAACTAGTTGCTTCATGTTGTAGGAAATCTCGTTCTACCCAATTTTGACCTTGAAAAGTTAGATTTTAACCTGTTTTGAGGAAGTTATGGACCTTGAAGTTCATGGCTCCAACCCAAGCTTTTAGTACTGGTTGGGGAAGAAGAACAGTTTGCGAGCGCGCTCAATAGCGCCACGTCATCTCGTGTGCGTGTGCGCTCATTTAGCGCCGCGCCATCTCTGTTGTGTGCGCTCTTTAGCGCCGCGCCATGTTCGCACTCTTTAGCGCCGCACCTTTCAGCCAGCGCTCTTTAGCGTCGTGCCATCTCGTGTGCACGCTTGCTCATTTAGTGCCGTGCCATCTCGGTTGCACGTGCTCTTTAGCGTCGTGCCTTTCAGCCGACGCTCTTTAGCGTCGTGCCATCTCGTGTACGCATACGCCCCTTGGTGCCGCGCCACCTAGCTCACTTGGCCCAACACCACTTGCCCTACGCAACCTAGCTCACTTGGCCCAACGCCACTTGCCCCGCACCACCTAGCTCATTTGGCCTAGTTCCATTCTTGCCTTGATACCCCTTGTCCCATATCTCCATGCTAGTTCATATAAGTTCTTAGTGTAATGCCTTGACCTTGCATGCATCTTGTACTTGGCCTAACTTGCGACGACCCAGCATGGTAACTTGTTAATATTGAGCACAATAGAGTTTGAGCATGTTTATGACTAGCTAGTATTGAACTTGACTTGACTTGGACATAATAGCATGAAACCCTCTTGATATTCGTGATAGTGGCCCATCGAGGCGCACTCATGACAAGTACTCTTGACATGACAAGTAAACCAGACATGATATGTATAATCTTGATTGCTGTTGCGACGACTATTCCTGTCTTGCTAGTGTAACTCTTGCCTTGATCCCGTAGTTGATTGTGCCTGTACAAGCTACATGTCTCATCTTGCATCATGTCTAGGACATGGATTCCTGGTTACCACGGTCAGGGATTCATAATAAATCTGACTAGGTTGATGACTAGATTGATCAAGAAGTTCATATAGAGAGATTTTCCATTTACATACGATCATGTTCTCTCGGCCACACCTGTGGACTTGTATCCTGCCGACGAGTAGGGCACATTTCCAGCACACTGTCATGTGTTGCAAATCTTGAATCATAAGCACAAAAGTACACCAGTAATCTTGATAACTCTTGTAATTCTTGTAACCCTCACCTGGATAACCTGGATAGTTTGTAGGGCTTGTGACTGCGGGAACATCTCATTGTATTTTATTAGTAACTAAGCTTGTGATAACCCTAGTTCGCTAACAATAGCAAGCCGTAGGACTTGATTGGCCGTACTTGAATGAATTATCTCATGATTAACATGGGAATTATATTCCACCTCTTGTTCCTCCTACTGCAAGCTAATGTTTTATGTTAACTAAGTCTCTCATGTTATTTAACTATGCTCTTTTATCAGTTCTTCTTTTATTATATGCTGGTTTTAGTTCCTAAGTAGAGCGTCCCTTGTGGTACTTGCTCTTTCTGGGGTCTGACACAGCTGGTTTTGTATGGCAAGAATTTGAAGAAGCACCCGAGGATCTACCTGCTTTTCAGCCATATGTTGAACACCAGACGTAATTCTGGCAATGAGTGGGTTTCTTATTTTGC
The DNA here is from genome assembly GCA_029216955.1 of Iris pallida. Classification (NCBI taxonomy): domain Eukaryota; kingdom Viridiplantae; phylum Streptophyta; class Magnoliopsida; order Asparagales; family Iridaceae; genus Iris; species Iris pallida. The sequence continues at coordinate 253,626 of JANAVB010013602.1, read as the reverse complement.
TCTCCCACTCTATTGTAAATTATTCTTTTGAGGCATTTAGCCGCCGAGCAAGTGTTAGCTCGTGTTGAAACTTAATCTCTGTTTGCCTAAGGGCTGTAACATGATTGACAAATCCTATGGTTGATCATGTATGACTTAACTCTTGCTAGTCTTCACATTTTGTGTGACTAGCTTCATGATCATCTAAATATGTAATGTTTGGGACGCCTTACTTTGTATGTCTGATGATCTAAACATCTTGTAACATTTACTTGCTTGCTTGAGATTGAGACACTAGGTTTGTTCTTGACCATAAGAGACTGATGGTTTGTAGATAAACCCTCATGCATCTAGACAGCCATGACCGTATTGCGAGGTGGGTTTCACTTCAATGTACGTAGCTGGCTGTGTCTGTCCTCTGCTCTCTAGTATTCTGGTTCTGGGGTGTGACAACTTCTATGGTCTAACTATCTCACATAACCATCCTAGAAGTCATCAAAGCTATGCACCCATTAAGTACCGAATTATTCTAATAAAATATAATATCTATAGTTACTAAATATCTAATATAAATTCTGGAAAAACAATGGAAAAAACTTTCAATATAATTTTTATAGGCTATTTACAAGAAAAACTCATGAACCAGTTACTAGTTCAGTTGGTTCACACAACTTGCCAATTTATCGACAAAATGGGTCGACTCGATCATAACAAAGATAAGTTTGTATATTTTAAAATGATTGTTTCAATTCCCCATGTCCAAAAATTACTCCAAGGGTTTTTTGGGTTTTTAACATCGCGAAGTTCAATAGCAAGATGACATACAATCAAGAACATTGATTTCCTACCAATCGGTCGATTACATAGCAAAGTTTGATATCAAAATAATATGAAACTTTGCCACAAGATTATGTAAGTGGAGAGGGATAAAATGAGGGTTATTTGGATGCTTACCAATGGTTTTGGAACCGTCAAATATCTCCACAAAGGCTTGTGAACAGTAACTATTCTCGATAGAGTAGAATCTGGACACCATGTCGTAAAATGGCCACGGGCAAACCGTTGCGAACTATATGCTAAAATTGTGAGAGATGATATAGGACATATAAATATTCAATTTAGTTTTTGATTTGCATCAACCGGACAAAAAAAAGTGGATAAAACCCACTCGGGAAATGACATACTTGCTGTGTGGTTTCAGCCCACTTCAATCGACTTTGGGTTGGCTTCTCAGCTTGGTGCCGACCAAACTAAGGTTGTGGCAGCCTGAGGGCTTGCTGAGGGGTTAGATGTGAGGTGGTGGAAGGGTGGAAGGAGGTTTGGAGTGGCTTGAGAAAGGAATAGGTTGAATACGAATTCAACCTGGACACCTCTGATGGAGGGGTTGTTTTGAGGAAGTTAGAATGTATTTTAATGGAAAGTTAGTTAAGAGTAAGTGTTGAGAACATGGAGAGGAAGAAGTGTACTGAATTTGAGAAAAAAATACTTAATGTGGAGGGAGATATGGCCGGATTGGTAAAGACTAGTAGTTTTAGGATTCAGTCTAGGTAGGGGTGGATAGATGGAGGTGTGGAGGGAGATGGAGAAGGTTTTGAAAAATAGTTTGTGCAGAGAAGTTGTTTGGAAGAGGGTTAGAAAGAAGTTTTGTTCAGGTGGATTGAGGTAATAAGTGAATGGGAGGTCATGGGGTGGCCGTTTACTAAGGGGGAGGTAAAGAGTTAAGTTGAATTGTCATAAATGATGAGGGTTATGCATGAGAGTAAGACCTCTTAAATTTTGACATATTTTATAAATATATATATATATATATATATATATATATATATATATATATATATATATTATTTGAATTATATATTGGTTAATATATATTTTCCCACTTTTATTCATGATCATAACATACACTTTTTCGTAGCTTTGATTTTTGGAGCACAAGAAATGCTAAACTCTAGAAACTTCCTTCATGAGTTTTTCGATTTGGTATATCCTGTCCCACTCAAATATGTCTTCTTGTATTCTATTTGCTTCGCACAACTTCGGGTCTATCGTGAGACTTGTCGTAACTTCCAACTTAAATTTCGGACTCGACGTCGATCCAACCTAAATGAACCAATATATGATTTCGACTATCTTTGAGGCTACTACACACATGCCTAGGGTGTCCCACTCAATCGATGCCCCATGTGCTAATTAAATTCAAATGGAACATAAGACCTTTTGTGTGACTTTTAGAACCTATTTCCAATTCGGGTAATTTTTTTGAGCCTAAACTTGTCCAACAAGTTGTAGGAGACTTGTTAGGTCATCCCTATGTAGAGAGGCCATCCTGGATATTTAATTCTGATTTATTGGAATTTAATTTGGGTTAAAACCTAACAAGGAAATCCTATTAAGCTTGGGTTCTAAATTAGGAAACTTACAGATTCCATTGTCAATATTTTGAGTTATTGGACTCTAAAACCTACCCAAACTCACCCGAAACCTACCTATAACAGCCCCTTAACCGACCTCCTATCCAAAAACCAATATATATATCATCACCTAGCCGAAACCCTCTATCAAAAACCCCTAACATCCCATCCTCTATTGCCGACTGCTGCTGCTTGTACCTGTTGTTGTCGCTATTTTCTCCATTTTCCACCACTTCCAAGACCATCCAAGCCATCAACGATGTGCCTAGGACCCCCCCCCTCTATCGTCCCAAGGACTTTTGAGGCCTAGCATAGCCCCTACGAGCCGTGACAGTCGCTCAAAGTTGACCCCAACGTGCTGTCCGAAAATCACAACAGGTAAGCCATATTGCGAATGAGTTTTCTCAACTTCTCAACATAAAAACTTCATGGGACCAAAATTTTTGGGTTTCCCTATATGTATACTACCATCATGTAAAATTTTATGTCAAAATTCTTCATAGATTGGTCGGGGCACACATTTTAACCAAGTGTGTCCAGAACTGGCACTGTTCATTGCGGGGTAGATTTGGACTATATAGATTCATCTTTACCATCGATATCATATATGAAAATTCTGTCATAAACGAACTATCAAAATTGTCATCTTATGAGCCCAAAAATATTTTTGTGTGCAACCAATGCTCCATATCAATGATCCTGGACTCATGATCATGAATATTTTTTAATTTAGATAATTGATTACCAATTATTTCAGATTATTCAAGTTATTTTTATTCATGATTAAACTCGTTATAATAACATTGATTTTATCAATATGGATGTTAGTTTGATCATAAAATAGATTCTAAATAATTTTTAAATAGTTTGTATGCAATATTAATAATATAATATTTATTTCTAAAATATTAATGATTTATGTAAGAATTAATATGGAATATTTATACATATATTTTGTGGATTTTGTTAGTCCTAATAAGAATATTATGACTAGTATTGTTATTATAACTAATATATAGTAGATAACCCTACTTAGTATGCATAGATAGATATGTCAATGATAGTAATAACGTTAGAAAGATTATTAATATTAGTTGTATAAATTTATAGGAGTTCGTGAGACCGTGACTGTGGAGGGTGACGTCAGATCAATACTTTATTATTTTGCTACAAATCCAGGCAAGATACCTTACTACCACTCTTGTTCTATTTAAATACATGGTTTGTTGTTATGAATAGGAATATATGGGTTAGTGGTGTGCGTCCAAGTGTGACTAGGGTGCTATTGATGGTTCATCGATATAATAGTGCGTGTGTGACTTAGAGGTTTAGAGGACTCTTCTGATTAGCAATGAAGTTATTTTCTATGATTTCTATGACTGGACATATCTTATGATATGACACTTTGAGTGAGTTACATTGTGTTGGCACGAGCCTACATATCTGGCTAGCTACCAATACGGGTGGGTCATGTGATGATTCATATATTAGTTAGAGTGAGTCTAGATAGCGACTTGCATTATGATGTGGAATGCTAGAGTCATGGATGTGATTCGAGCAGAACACGGGAGGGGAAGACTATTAGTAGACATATAGGACAAACACTTGCATATTAGCCTCAATACGCCATGTTATAGGATATACTAGTGGATATATCTGGCAGCGACTACAGACTAGTATCCAGTACGGTCGAAAAAGTATGCTAGTATATGTTTCAACATTAGTTAACGCTAATGCTACTCCCTTACCTACCCATACTGCCCAAAGTTGTCTTCGACATGCATTCACATAGATGGATAGTTTATCCAGTTTATTTCTTGTATTTATTTCATTACATATTGTAACCTGCTATTTTGTAACTTGTTATGTCCCCTAAGGACCTGGCTATTTCTTATATCCAGACGAGTATCTTTATCCTACAGTCTATGGACCAGGCAATGAGCCCGGCTATCGTGTAGAGGACATAGAGGTTGTGCCGGAGGAGTTTCCCTGATCCAGGGGTTGACGGATAATTAGAGTCATGGACATTTTATCTAGCTAATTATGTCCTGACTATTTCTTTATTTTGTATTTTACTATTCCAACATTGTACTTTGATTCAGTGGTTATATTTCCACCAGACTTGATTATCTCAGACAGATTTTGTATTTGATTATTTCAGACTTATATTTTATTTCAGTCAGACATTTATTATATTTTTTACATTAATGTTATTGTTCTGTGAATGAGATTCTAGTGTGTTGTTATGGAGATATAAGTTTACCTGTGACTATTGTACTGTAGATATAGGATTCAACGTACTACGATTAGGATAAGTCCATTAAATTGGGAATACTTATTATAGTCGTACAGCTAGCATGCTCATGTCTTGGGTTCCGATATATTTTGGAACTGGAGCATAACAATGAGTGAGGAAGTGAAGAGGTAGGAGGTTACGGGTTAAAGAATATGAAACGTAAGGGGGTTATTATTAGGGTTATATACTAAAAGCATCACTTTTGTATTAACTATATTTTGCTATTATTTTTGAATGAGAATCATATGAGCAAATGTTGGCATTTTATATTTGTTATATGTTAATGCAAGTGTCTCATAATCTATATTGTAGATAATATGGTGTGTGGTGACACACAGATCAAGGTCATATTATTAGTCCCTTGTAGAATATATAAATGGTTCACAACTAGATGTATTTGGCGAAATCATTGGTAAGATTGCAGTGTAATATGGTATTAGCCTATCTTGACTATAGGTTTATACTAGTGTACTTTGTGTGTGTTGAACAAGACCACTTGAGGTTGTTCTCTTTGTACTGACTACATAAGAGAACAAATACCTTAGTTATTATGGATGCTTGTACTTTTAATCCAGATATAATAACAGACATGTATATGTAGTATGTATTACTTTGATTCATAAAAGAGTGAGATTCATAATGAGTCAATAACCTCTACGAATTGGGTAATCGTATTATGTGTATAATAGACTATTGATTATAAGAGGAATCTATGTCCCGATGTATCGGGTTGATGACGTCCCCATAAGGAACTCATATGGATTGTCATATAAATTCTGCAGGTGGATTATATCCCACATGACAAATAAAGTTGAGTGGAACTATTTAAGGATAAAAAAGTCGATCAATGTAGTTGTCAGTAACTTATTTTGATTGACGGACATTCAATATCTTAACATAAGGAGATAAACAAGCATATAATAAGAAGAAGCCCGTAAACATAATTTGGGACTAGGAAGGTAATACAACAGTAGCTCTTTAGTGGACCGAGCTATTATTAACAGGCCTGGGTTGTGTGCTCGGACTAAACACGGGATATCCAGACCCGGTAGGAGACCTAAACCTAATTTCTTCTCAGGGTCCCTGCCGTAGCCTATATATACTCTCTATTCTCGGGCCGTCATATTGTCATGACCCCCACCCGGTATAGGGCACGAGTCACGTCCAGCCTACACCGCAGAATCGACGGTAGAACGTTGTCTAGGTCGCTAACTAACAACCTCACACAAAGATATAATGTACCTGTCATAGATCTCAACTCCGAATGGAGGACAAGTATAATAATATGGTAAATACTCAATCACAGTCTAAAGCACGATAAGATATCAAAGAAGTTTAAATAACTATAAAGACAAAACAACAACTCTAATACAATATCAAAATCCAAGTCTAAAATTTAAATAACAAAATCTCCATTATTACAAGTGAAAAGTTCTAACATAGAATCTAAAACAAGTCAATACTAGAACTAGGTCTCTCGATCACTCCTGAGAATCCAGACCCATGGTAGCCATCCCTTCCTCGGATCCATAGTAAGTGGGACACAGATCTCCTGGACAATCATCTGAAAAATATATCCAGTCAGGATGGAACAAGCACATCTCCTCAAGCAGTTCTAAATAAATGACAAAAACTATAAAACAGTTATAGCAAGTAATACTTGATGAACTTGAAAATATTGAGACATGAAATGAAATAGAACAACAGTTTAATTAAAGAACAAGGAAAGTAAATACAGTGAATCAGAAGAGCATGACAATGAAGACTGTAAATAAAGATAACTCAAATAGAGTAGAGGTGATATGAATTTAGACAGTATAACATGAGTCAATGTGAGTCCAGTACAAGACACTAAACCAGTTTGTGTGTTTTGAAAAACCGCTTTTGACATATAAACGGCTAGGGGATAAATACGGCACATCGCACGCTTGACAAGCGTACGACGACTATCTTTCCAGATTAGACCATTAGGAGTGGCTCCAGTACGATTGGGAATGTTTACATGTCTACTCGCGTATTTCCCGCCCTGACTAGTATAAATGAAGCCATATCCCGACAAATAAATAGAGTACAGGTCCAGCCAGAAAGTAAGTGGTGCTAGTAGGTGATTCCAGTAGGTGGTTCCAGATGTAGGGGCCAGACAAGTATAATACATGTGTCGCAAGTGAATAATCTAGAATATCAATCCGTGTTGTGTCAGAGAGTCGAATAGAACTATACTAGAAGTTGAATCATAATAATCATCAACTAAATGAAAACTATCAGAGAACTGGACTGTCCCTAGTGGCATCATCCGCTGCCGCCGTGGACCAACTAGCGCCTCTCCCTGGTTGTGCGACTCCTGTGCCATCCGAGGTGATTTCTGTTGGCCCCCCCCGCGCTCTTTGTCTAGGCGCCTTCTCCGGCCAGTGACGACTTACTCGTGCTATTCCCTGAAGTGCGCCATGTCCTGGCGTGATCTATCCTAGCGCTCCCCTCTGGAGTGCGTTCTGTCGCTGCCCGTGGTAGCCCGGCCCCTCCTACTGCCGTGCACCCTACTAGTTGTGAGCAACCCTCTACTGGCGCCACCCAGACATCGAGCGATCTAGCCCGGACGTATCCTGGGTCCATGGGCGATCCCAACACCCACGTCACCCCCTTATGCCATCTTATGCTGATAAACTCCGTCCAGATTGCGCTTCCAAGCACTTTCAGCCTTTCTCTGAGGTTGAGCTGCCTGAGAATGAATACGCTGGCCCGTCAGATACCCAAGACACTGAACCAGTGTGTGTTTTGAAATACCGCTTTCGACATATAAACGGCTAGGGGATAAATACGGCACATCGCACGCTTGACAAGCGTGCGACGACTATCTTCCCATATTAGACCATTAGGAGTGGCTCCAGTACGATTGGGAATGTTTACATGTCTATTCGCGTATTTTCCCGCCCTGACTGGTACAAATGAATCCATATCCCGACAAATAAATAGAGTACAGGTCCAGCTAGAAAGTAAGTGGTGCTAGTGGGTGATTCCAGTAGGTGATTTCAGTAGGTGGTTCCAGATGTAGGGGCCAGACAATTATAATACATGTGTTGCAAATGAATTAATCTAGAATACCAATCCGTGTTGTGTCAGAGAGTCGAATAGAACTATGATAGATGTTGAATCATAATAATCATCAACTAAATAAAAACTATCAGAGAATGTACTCGCCTGTCGTCCAGAGCATTGAATGAGGATCGATGCCCAAAGTGGGGTCACACAAACCTATATATGAGATATACAGGGTTATTTGATGTTCTAGAGTAAGAGTGTATTTAAATGCACTATTTGTATGCTTCTAGGCCTATTCTAGGTCAGTGAAGTCAATATGGGTCAACACTAGTCAAACTAGGTCAAACTTTTTTTTAGCTAATTGGTCAACTTGGTTTATTTTCTCTAACATTGGGTATTGGGACTATTTACAAAGTTCTAGGTCATAATTTAGATAGGATGTAATTGAACCAATACCATATCTTAATCCTAGATTTAACATATCAACATATACTACATCCCAATATTATACTGGAGGATGCCACTCCAAATTCCTTATCCATTTCTAACATCAGTATATATATTTATTATATATATATATTTTTATTATATATATATATATATATATATATATATATATATATATATATATATATATATATATATATATACAATGTTTTTTCCATCATTAAAAAATATATTAATATTTTTTTTTTCCATTTCCATTTCCTCCCCTTTTTTTTTATATATAATTGCAAAGTCCGCAGCACATTAAGAAGATACAAAAGAGGCAAACATTACAAAGGAACCCACCATCCATCCCACCACTTGTTAGATATTTTTTTTCCCAACACCTACTCCTAATTTTACATTCCTCCCCACCTGGTTCCTAAAAATGCAAATAAACCATAAAAAAGAGGGGAGATTTGTAATTAAATTCTTCACTCATGCGCCCATTCCTTGCCAAATTTGCTAACTTCCTCCTCTCTTCACTCATCATCGTCATCGTCCTCCTCTTCATCCTCTCCGGATTCATCATCGTCCTCGTCGTCATCGTGCACTTCGGACTTGGATTTGTCAGACTCGTCCTCCTCTTCCTCCTCTACTTTTTTCTTGCTAGCGCCATCGGACTGCTTCTTGTTGTAGGCGACCATGGTCTTATTGTACTCGGCCTTCCTTTTAGCAGCCTTGGCTTCATAGGGAGCCTTGTCTGAAGCAGACATAGATCTCCACTTATCACCAGCAGCCTTACCAACAGCAGAGACGGATTTGTTGCTAGGGTTCTTCTCCTTGAATTGTTTCCTGAACTCCTCCATGAAGACGAAGAAGGCGCTGGGGGGCCTCTTGGGCTTGTTGGGGTCCTTGGCGCTCTTCGCCGGCTTCTTGCTCGCCGCCTTCTCCGTCGCCTTCCTCTTCACCGACAGCTTGGCATCGGCCTTCTTCGGCGCTTTGGACTTCGATTTCCCTCCTTTCATGGCGGAATCTAGGGTTAGGGTTAGGATTAGGGGGAGAAGGAAAGGGTTGGGTAAAAAATATATATATTAATATATATATATATATATATATATATATATATAATATATATATATATATATATATATATATATATATATATATATATATATATATATATATATATATATATATAAAAATGTTTTTTTCCATCATGCTCCTGGCTCTCTGCGGCTCTTCGCGGGGACCCTCCGTTCTTGTCTAGTCTTCCTGCCTCTCCGGCAGGCACGCCGAGCTTGGGCGACTCCTTCCCTCCCCCTCCCCATCCTCCTCCCTTGCGTTCACCTCATGTCTTCGCTCCCTCGTCCCTCTCAGCGGTGGCCGCCTTGGCCTCTAGATCTACTTGCTCTGCTAGGGCTGCCGCTCGACCCATCTCAGGCCGCTCCTCCGCCCTCCCCTCCCCAGTTCTTTTATCGTCTGGCTCGCCCGACCTTGGCTCTCCCACCTCTCTTCTTGCAGGATCGACGATGGGTGGCCATGCCTCCAATGTAGCAGACACCGTCGAAATTGGTGGCTCCGCTCCGACTGGCTGCAGTCCCCATCCCCCCCCTGATCTTCCAGCCCCGGCGCCGGCTAGCGGTGTTGTTTGGGCTGGTCCTTCGGCCCGGTGGGAAGCGGACGCTCTGTCCTAGTTCCCCTCGGAAGCCACGCCTTCTGATGCCTCGTTTACCCCGCGGGCTCTTTCTTCGAGGTTATCCGCAGTTCAAATTTCAAAAGCCCCTCCCTTGGACTCATCGATCTAGGTGCTTGCTTATTTTGGTGGTTCACCTGACTGGCGCGACCCCTTAGCCTAGTCGGATGGCACACACTCGGACGCGGTGCATTCTGCTGGAGTTGCTGCGGGCCCCGCGGGCTCTAAATTTGGTGTGCCTCTATTTCAGTTGAGCAGCGTACGTTGGATTGCGCCAGCCCCAGCCTCGGGTGGCGCTCATGTTATCCCAGCGCTAGTGAGGAACGCGCTTGTCAGCATGTGTGCCCCCTCCTCTCCTGAGGCAGCCCCGGTATCTTTTTCAGCATCCATTGATCTCCTCTTGGCTGCGCCACCTACGCCCGGTCTAGTTTTATCGGCTGACCTATTGGCCATTTTGAATACTTCTCCCCTCCAGTCCGCCTATTTGCTTGTACCAGATGGCGCCCGTGCCTTTGCTCATCCGCCAACTGGACTGTCCCTAGTGGCATCATCTGCTGCCGTCGTAGACCAACTGGCACCTCTCCCTGGTTGTGCGACTCCTGTGCCATCTGAGGTGATTTCTGTTGGCCCCCCCGCGCTCTTTATCCTGGCGCCTTCTCCGGCCAGTGACGAATTACTCGCGCTATTCCCTGAAGTGCGCCATGCCCTGGCGTGATCTGTCATGTTGCTCCACTCTGGAGCACGTTCTGCCACTGCCCGTGGTAGCCCGGCCCCTCCTACTGCCGTGCGCCCCACTAGTTGCGAGCAACCCTCTATTGGCGCCACCCAGACATCAGGCGATCTAGCCCGGGTGCATCCTGGGTCCATGGGCGATCCCAACACCCACGTCACCCCCCTTGTGCCATTTTATGCTGTTAAACTCCATCCAGATTGCGCTTCCAAGCACTTCCAGCCTTTCTCTGAGGTTGAGCTGCCTGTGATTGAATACGCTGGTCCATCAGATACCCAAGAGATTTTGGTGTCGTTCTCTCCCTCAGAAATTGTAGAAGCATGAAAAAATGGAGTTCATGCGGATTATCGTTTATGCATTATGCGGCCAAATCGATCCGGGCCACAGAAGGAAGGCTCATATGACAACTCTACGGCCAAATTGATCCAGGCCGCAGAAGGAAGGCTCCTATGACAACTTTGTAGTCAAGTTGATTCAGGCCGCAAAAAGAAGGCTTCGATGACAACTCTGCGGCCAAGTGAATCCTAGCCGCAGAAGGAAGGCTCCTGAGACCACTATGCGGCCAAAGTTGATTCAGGCCGCAGAGTAAGATTCCTGTGACAACTATGCGGCCAAGATGAGGCAAGGATGTCCTGCGGCCAAGGAAGATTACGACCTATTTTCGAGCCGCATAAGCCTTATGCGGTCCAAAATTCTCCAAACTCCCTCAACAGATTAATTCTACTTTGTGGTTGGACACATGGCGAATTGAAAAAGTTTCGAACCACCCAGATATATTGCAACAAAAATCTCAATAGACACCCAGATGGCAGCTAAAGACTGGGTCTTGGTGCACTGTTACGGCCACGTGGCTACTTGACCACCTATGCGGCCCAAAATATGCCTCATCCAGAAACCTCTATACATAGTAGGGTACCACACCCATGCAAAGGTGCTGGAAAAATCAAGAGCATTTTCTCAAGAGCAAAGACTACGTCCGATAGTCCAAGGATTAAGGCAGAGTTTCTACACTTCTCCCAAGCCTCCACCGTCACCCCCTGAAACTAAAATAAACAATTATACTTAGATTGTCTCCTAGGATTTCTTTCTAGACTCTCTTTTGTACTTGCGAGTTTGCAATCAAATCCAATTCCTCTGTAGTTCTTATTTTTTGATAATTAATAACAAACACGATGACGACTCTGGTGGGGACGACTTTCTCCACCAATGAGATATTAGTGACGCAATTTGACACGTCCAAGCTTGGCTCTACGCAACAGATGCTTGTTGTTCGCCTTGATTAATAAGCATTCGAGGAAATGCTCTCTGAAGGAAGCACCAGCCCAGCACAGAAGTGAGCGAACCCGAAAAGAGTCCGCAGGACACGGAGGCCCAAGACCACTACCCCTCGTCAGGCTCTGGAAGGAACTCCTTTTGCCGCTCAAGACGGCGACCAAAGCTCCCATACGGTCTCGTTTCGAACCGCAGAGAACCCCGCTGTCCCCAAATCTAGCAGAGAAAAATACTACGATGCTGGACTATCGGGGGCACAGGGGAAATCCATGCGATCAAAGAAGAGACCGCATGAGAGCGGCGACCGTAGGTAGGCGGCCCATGCGGTAGCCAATCCTGGCTGCAGACAGGGTACCCTATGCGGCCCCGATAGAAAATCCGTCTTCGATTACATCTCACGCGGGCCAGACCCCATGCGCCCCACAGAGAACATTGAAGGTTCCAAGTTGGACTCTTCCTACTACGCACCTTTGGGTGCTAAGTCGAAGAAGTCTAGGGCAGTACGGGCTCAACAAGCCCAGCCAACTGTCCAATCTACTGACCGTTAGCGGGTACCTTTAGTCGTTACACAGGTCCCTGATGGAAAGTTTTACAGAACCTCCCACGCCCAGCCCTCAATGGCAAACGAACATGGTAGGTCCCAAGACTTTCCCTACAATGATCTAGAGCAAGTGCTTTTACTAGCCTAAGATCAGGGATCAAACATGATACCTACGCACCCGTGTGCCCGGGATACCCGGGCCCATAAAACAGATGCAAAGGTAGATCAATCTGCTCTCGACTTGCGAGAGGTTCTCATCCACAAACACAAGGAGATAGAGGCAACCTTGGCGTGCGGTGAGCCCTCTCTAGGACATCATTGTACCCAAGTCATCATCAACTGCTGTTGTAACAAGTCGGCTGCACCTAAAGACCGGCAGTCCGTCTTCCAATGACTGCACCAGCCAGCACCTGTCCGACGATAACTCGGGAAACAAGTACAAATTTTAGGAGAAGAGGAATTTTCTTTCGCCTCCTGTAATTCGACTCGAAAGGTTCCTGCCGGCAAGGGAGGAAAGAAGATAGGCTCCTCCAGCTCGGCAATCTCAGCCAGCACGACAAGGAAACTCTCATCTGAAGGATTGCCGCCGACGATCACAGGGGGTGTCTACCAAGGCACCATTCAAGAAAGAGGCTTCCAACACCCGGGGGTTTATCCTCGACGTCTCTGGGGGTGAACGAAGCCGGGGGTAGTAGTGCCCTGAACGTATGCGACAACCCGGTGTTCTAAGAGGATGCGCAGGGGGTAGCGATCCACTGGAATTATGCAACAGACTTGGAAGTCCCCGAGGGTGACCGCCTTCGCCAAGACGACGCAGCTTCATGCACAGGGGTAGTACCCCTTCCGAGTCCGAGGAGGAGGACATTCCGACGTTCCCCGATGATTTCTCTGTACGAGGGTACGACACGAAAAGCACATCCTCTACGGTCCCCTTCGTCTCTCCCCATGTGTGGACAGTATTTATGGCAGGAGATGATCATGAAAGGCCTAGTGATCGACAACGTCTAGAAGTGCTTGAAGCTATGATACTAGCCTTGGTCAAGTCAATAGACTAGATCGAGGCTGCCTTGCCGACTCAACCAGCAAGGACACCTAGGCAAACAAGCTTGGGCCCCACAGTCAACACGGACTCAAACATGACCGCTCCACCTCTGGGCGACAATCCTCCTGGAATATCCGCTTCCTCAGCTGTAGACGAGGCCAAGGAGGCAAGGAGAGAAGTCCAGGAGCTTCGAGCAATGTTTAATGCCCGAGACTCCCCCCGGGACCTCAGAATACGGCAGCCGTATCCCATTGCATGGAGAGACGTTCCTTTTCCTCTACGATACAAACCGTTTCATATCGATTCATATGACAAAAAGACCTCTGCTAGCGGATACATGATTTAGTTTGGGGTCACAACAGACCACTTACCGCATAATAACGCCATCCTCACACGACTATTTATCGAAGCATTAGAAGGAATCATGTTCGACTGGTACCACAACCTCCCAGACAACTGCATCCATTCCTTTGATGGCTTCAAACACATGTTCCTGGAAAGGTTCTACGAAGTATGGCATAATGTGATAATGTCGTCTCTCATAGACGTCGTTCAGGGAGAAAGGGAGCTGACAAGAAACTACACCGAACAGTTTCGCCAAACCGTAATGAGATTGCCCCAAGGCAATCCGGAAAGCCCTTTGATTGAAATCTGCCAAAAGAAGTTGCTCCCCGCAATCAGTCTCTGGATAGGCGAAGATCAATTCAGAGATTGGATAACTTTCATCATAAGCGCTACAAACATGGAGACAAAGTTAAAGAAGGCCCGCCAGCTGGGATTACACATCCCAGATGGAGAGGACAAGGGAAAACGTCCTAGTACCACCTCCAATAACAAACAATGGTGGCGGCACCACCAATAATCAGGACACCAAAGGCAAGCAGGCCATGGTCGCTGGTACAACCAAAAAGCCTGAACAAAAGCAAGCAGAAGTTTCGAGGCCCAAGGAGACATACTCTTTTGAAGATGGCCATGTCAAGCCTATCTTCGACATGCTCCTGCAGGCGGGTAGGATCTGACTCCGTGATGTAGAGCACGAGCCTCGAGCGGCAAAGATCGAGGATCCAAAGTATTGTCACTTCCATCGCTACGTTTACCACCCCACATAGGAGTGCTTCACATTAAAGCGGTACATCCAGAACCTCATCAAGTCCAATGCACTGTCGCTGGATTTTGATGAGGTTACTGTGGCTGCAAATATGGTATCCGTTCAGTTCGGCAACTTCCCCCCAACGAAAACTCAAGATGGGATAGTACCCGTTCTCCAGGCAACGATGGAGGTTACTAACCTTCCACTTGTCCGGGACTAGATGACTGGATTGGTGCCTCTCACCACATCACGAGGAGAGGTCTTGTGGGTCCACCCGTACGTAGTGCCCGAAGTTACCCAGGCGGTACCATCCTCAACTAGCAAAAATAAGGGCGGGAAGTCCAGATCCTGCCATACAATCTCGGCCGAAGATGAGGAGGCGGCGGCCGTTATTACCCGGTCTGGCGCACAATCCTAGCCCACTCTGTGTAATTCAGTCGAGGACCCTCAGTCGACAATGATACCTGCTACCGATGTTCCGGGACCATCTCAGCCTTCACCGGCAGACAAATCCAAGCCGAAGGAAACCCGCTTCGACAGGCCGCTCCGTAAGGACACACCTCAGGGGCTGGAGAGACCTTACAACTTTGACATACTAGCACAACTGGCTAATACTCCAACAAAGTTGTCATTATACGAGCCCCTAAGGCTCTCCAAGGATATTCGCGTCGCATTGAGCGAAGCACTACAGAATGCTGACACCTACTTAGCTCAGGTCAAGCCTACAGGGTAAGACTTGTCAGCAGATCTCCAGGGCATCAATTGTACAGATGCAATACCCAACATCGTATTTACCCCACAGGATATGTTAATCAAAACCAACTTGTATGATCGCCCTTTGTACTACACTGGATACATAGGCGATATCAAGGTGGATCGGATGTACATCGATCCTGGCTCGTCAATAAGCATCATCCCAAAAATCTTGCTTCAACTCCTGGGCATCCCTATGCATCGGCTAGCATCGACCAACACTGTCATTAGCGGTTTTAACTCGGGAAGAAGCTATCCCCTAGGAAAGATTCATTTGAAATGTCAGATCGGCGACTTGAAGATGGAGGTTACCTGCTACGTCATAGACGCAGATACATCATACAATATCCTCTTGGGGCATCCATGGATACATGACTATATGATCATGCCGTCCACGCTACACCAGTGCTTCAAGTGTGTCAGTAAGCACGACTTCGTAAAGATGGAATTCGCCGACGTCGATCCCTTCAAAGGGGTTGAGTCTTACTACTCTTCTGAGGCTTGTCTATATGAGAAATCTAAAAAGCACACAATTGACGAGGGGACATAAAATGAATTGGAAGCCACAACAGGTTAGAGGAACCTCTAAAAATTCATCTCCAGGCCCGCAAACCGGGCAAAGCCGCACCCCTTGTCGCAACTTTGCATTAAGAAGTGCTCGGTTCCCCGCCCCAACTGCGCAGTTGGAACCGATGGTCATTCGACTCCCGAGGTCTAGCCAGGAGCCAAAACCCGTCGTGGAGCCGATGGTGATCCGATTGCCAAAATCCAATCCAAGGCGAACAGAAGATGCAAGGTCCTCTATGGAGCCGATGGTAATCCGATTGCCGAAATTCAATCAAAGGCGAACGGAAGATGCAAGGTCCTCTATCGAGCTGATGGTTATCCGCCTCCCCAAGATGAGCCGACAGCCAAGTATTGATCCGAGACCCTAAGATAAGCTAATGCCACGAGCAGAACCCTTGGTGGTCAAGATGCCCAGAATGTCGCCCCAGCCTTTGGTCACGCAGGGGGTAGCTGAAAAGGAGGCTGAACTGGCAAAATATCTAGTTGTACACATTGATAGTCCCTTTGCCGATGATGTAATTCCGATAAGATACCTTATTTCATCAATAAAAGGTTACCTTTGAACTATCCTAAGCGCAATATGCTTAATCTGATGTATGCTATAGAGCACAGTCTGGGCATTAACCTGCACACACAGGTGACAACCGTCTATACCGCGAACCGACTTACTCCCATTAGAGGTACATACTTCCTAGTCCCAGGCAGAAGAAAAGACGATCACATAATCATCTTCGGCCTAAAAGAAGGTCCTCAACCTTTCATGCTAGAAGAGTTCAATTTCAAACCCGACCCTGGAAGATGGCCGCTCTACCTGTATAGTTCTTGAGCCAAGTACTTCATGCAAAAATAGGGGTACGATATGGAGACTACCCCAAGCTTGAACTATGGTAACGGTCGGCGATTACCTCTGCAGTTGCCAGTCTCAACTGAAAAACCTCGGGATTATTACAGCAAGTCCAGGCACGGTCTAGGTTATGTTACACCAGCAACAACGCCCGAGAGCTCCGATGAGGAATGCGAGTGGCATTCTCACTCGTCCGAATCACCCACTTACGATTCCGATGATAGCATTGGGGATATATTCATGCAAACACTATCTGTTAACATGGCATCCGCCGACATTCAAGAAGAAGACGAAGATCTACCCGAATTCCTTGAATTGGAGCCATGGGTCCAACAGCTAGGTGTACAATAGGAGAAGCGCTTTGAACAACGAGACCCTCCCACTGAAGATAAGGTCATGCAAGTTGACCTCGACGAAAAATCCTCCTCAAAGCCAATCTTTATCAATAAAAGCCTGACGGACGATGAGCGATAGTCGATGTTGCAACTCGTCAAAGAATATATCAATGTCTTCGCTTGGAGCTATGAAGACATGCCAGGGCTAAACCCCGTGATCGTACTTCATAAGCTCAATATTCATCCAGACGCAAAACCAGTCAAACAACAGCAACGGCAGTTCCGTCCAGACATCATAAATTCTATCAAAACTGAAGTAAACAAGCTTATAGCTAGCGGCTTCATCCGCGAGGAGCAACACCCAGACTGGGTAGCTAATATAGTACCCATCATCAAGAAGAACGGGAAGATCCAAATTTGCATCGACTTTCGCAACCTGAATACGGCATGTCCTAAGGATGAATTCTCTCTTCCCATCACAGACATAATGATCGATAATACGTTTGGCTTCGAGCACATGTCCTTTATGGATGGCTTTTCAGGATATAATCAAATCAAAATGTCTCCGAATGCTGAGAAACATACGTCATTTTGAACACCGATCGGCGTATATTTTTACATAGTCATGCCCTTCGGCCTAAAGAATGTCGGTGCTATATATCAATGAGCTATGAGTGTCATCTTCAGAGACCACTTGCATAAGATGGTGGAGTGTTACGTTGACGACATCGCCGTCAAAAGCCGCTCCAAGGATGACCGCTTACATGATTTGAGTACATTGTTCGACCTCATGCAAGCGCACAATCTGAAGATGAATCCCACTAAATCCTTTCTAGGCGTGTCCAATAGAAAATTCTTGGGCTTTGTCATTATCTCTCGGGGTATTCACATAGACCCCGATAAGACAAAAGCAATCCTGGAGATGAGTCCACCGAGGAACCTCCGCGAACTCCGAGGCCTTCAGGGAAGACTAGCCTACATCAGGAGGTTCATATCTAACCTCTCAGGACGATGTCAACCATTCACACAACTCATGAAGCAAGGCATCTCTTTCGTATGGAATGAAGAATGTCAATGCGCCTTTGATGACACTAAGGAATACCTGTCGAATCCGCCAGTTCTGGTAGCCTCGGTCGCTGGAAAGCCCTTCCTGCTCTATGTACGGGCAATGGGACACACCCTCGGTGCTTTACTGGCACAGAATAATGACGTGGGGCATGAACAAGCTATCTATTACCTCAGCCGAATGATAGTGGGGGCGGAGCATAGGTACACCGCCGTGGAGAAGGAATGCCTTGCTTTGGTGTTTGCCATTCAGAAAATACGACACTATGTGACATGACAGACCATCCATGTTGTCTCACGAGTCAACCCCCTTAGGGTTCTCATGACCAAGCCAGGCGCACTAATTTCTTGTCTAGCCACCTGGGCAATATTATTGTTCCCCTACGATATGGTTTTCGTTCCGCAGAAGGCTGTCAAAGGTCAAGCCTTGGCCGACTTCTTAGCAGCCCATCCAGGCTCAGAAACAGCCAGAATCTATAAAGAAATCCCAGACGTAGTCATCAACTCAAACATGACTTCACATGATGCAGTTTGGCAAAATTTCTTCGACAGTGCTTCAAGAACGGGACCCCAAAGTAATATCGTTGTTGGAGTCGGGATAGTATTAATTTCTTCCTCTGGATTGGAAGTCAATCGGGCGTACTCTCTCACAGAGTCCTGTTCAAATAGTGTGGCCGAATATAATGCTCTGGTCATCGGGCTCTGACTCGTAAAAGAAGTAGGGGTCGAATACCTAGAAGCGTATGACGACTCGCAGTTGATTGATAATCAAATTTGAGGCTCATACGAGGTCCGCAACGAGGACCTGATTCCTTATCATCAGACAGCGATTACCATCATTGCAACCTTAGAGGGATTCTTTATAGAGCATGTTCCTAGGCTCCAAAATATTGAAGCCGATGCCCTAGCAGGCCTCGCCACCTCCTTGGCAGTTCTAAATCATGTTCATCATCTAGTCAACGTGATAGGCCATGATCTGGTCTGTCCCAAAAACAATGTTCAACTAGGCATGAGTTACTCCACCCGGATAATCAAAGACATACAGGACTGGAGACTCTCGCTCATCGACTTTGTAGTCTACGAAACCCTGCCAGAGAATGTGAAAGAAGCAACTTCAATCAGAAGGCGTTCTCTCAAATTCTTTTATGATACAGAAACAAAAATGCTATATCGATGATCCTACGATAGACTACCACTACGCTGCCTATCAAATGCAGAAGCCAAAGAAGCCCTACACGAGGCTCACGATGGCGTTTGCGGGACTCAACAACCTGGCCCAAAGTTACAGGACCGTCTCCACCAGATGGGCTGTTACTGGCCTACAATGGTAGCAGATACGGTCGATTATGCAAGGAATTATAGAGCTTGTCATATCTACACAGACTTCATACATCAACCATCCAAATTCTTGCACCCAACAATAGCCTCTTGGCCATTTGAAGCATGGGGAATGGATATTATCGGCCCAATCACCCTGCCGTCATCCAAGGGACACCAGTTTATACCTGCAATTACCAATTACTTCTCCAAGTGGGTGGAAGCTGTTCCGCTTGTAGAGATAAAGACATTAAACGTGATTAGTTTCGTAAATCATCACGTTATCAACCGTTTTGGACTGCCCAAGAGGATTATTCATGACAATGGTCTGCAATTCGCAAGCCAGCTTCTCTATCGATTTTGCGACAAAAATCGGATTCAGAATGTGGCACGACATACAATCCATCGGCTAACAGTCTGGGTAAAGCTTTTAACAAGACTATAATCAAGCTTCTCAAAAAGTTTGTATCTTCGAACAAGCGCGACTGGAATGAAAAGCTGGGCGAATGCTTATGGGCGTACCGCACTACAATTCGGATGGCTACAGTAAATACACCGTTCTCTCTAGTTTACGAGAGCGAGGGAGTTCTTCCATTGGAGACCTAGATCCCCTCGCTTCGCGTGGCCCTTACTTATCGATTAACGTCGGATGATAACTACCGCCGACGGCTAGAAGAACTAGAAGCAATAGACGAGAAGCATTTACAAGCTCAACAAAGCATCGAGCTCTATCAAGCATGCATCTCTCGAGCTTTCAACAAGAAAGTCAAGGATAGAACATTCCAAGTAGGCGATCTCGTCTTCGCTGTTCGCAGACCGATGGTCATGACGCACAAAACCGCCAGCAAATTATAGCCCAAATGGGAGGGCCCAGTGGATTCACATCGCATCTCCCTGGGTGACAAGTCACTTCGAGTGGATTCACATCGTATCTCCCTGGGTGACAAGCCATGTATACTAATACCTCTGAACTTCCACTCTAATGCTTCACCCCGCCGAAGTCTACAGGTTTTTTTTTGACGCCTCTGAGAAAACTTCCTGGTTTTGATTATCGTATATCACGTCCATATTACCTCTGATATAGATAATCTCCTAACTTAACACATGTACCCAATCTGGGATAAAGCTACGGTGTTAAGGCCACAGAACCTGTCACGTCCATATTACCTCTGTTAGGTTTTGTTTCAAAATCTATTACTCGCACCATCGGTGCGCAAAAGGGTAATAGGTCCAACCAAAATCGTTAAATCTATTACTCGCACCACCAGTGCGCAAAAGGGTAATAGGTCCACCAAAAATCGTTCAAATCTATTACTCGTACCACCGGTGCACAAAAGGGTAATTAATATGTCTACCAAAAATCATTTAAATCTATTACTCGCACCACCAGTACGCAAAAGGGTAATAGGTCCACCAATAATCGTTCAAATCTATTACTCGTACCACCGGTGCGCAAAAGGGTAATAGGTCTACCAAAAATCGTTCAAATCTATTACTCGTACCACCGGTGTGCAAAAGTGGAATAGGTCCACCAAAAATCATTTAAATACAGCAGTGACAGTCTGGACAGCCTAGATAAGACTTTCCTGCGGCTCAAAATCTTATGCGTATCTTCATGCTTCTTATTCAAAGTATTCCAAAATTTGTAATTTGAAAACTTTGAAGGAGGTCTTGTAGAAGCATAAAAAAAATAGAGTTCATGCAGATTATCATTTATGCGTTATGCGGCCAAATTGATCCAGGCTGCAGAAGGAAGGCTCCTATGACAACTCTGCGGCTAAATTGATCCGGGACGCAGAAGGAAGGCTCCTGTGAAAACTCTGCGGTCAAGTTGATTCAGGCCGCAAAAGGAAGGCTCCTATAACAACTCTGCGGCCAAGTGAATCCGGGCCGCAGAAGGAAGGCTCCTGAGACCACTATCCGGCCAAAATTGATTCAGGCCGCAGAGGAAGATTCCTGTGACTATGCGGCCAAGATGAGGCAGGGATGTCCTGCGACCATGGGAGATTGTGACCTATTTTCGAGCCGCATGAGCCTTATGTGGTCCAAAATTCTCCAAACTCCCTCAATAGATTAATTCTACTTTAGGGTAGGACACATGGCGAATTGACAAAGTCTCGAACCACCTAAATATGTTGCAACAAAAATCTCAACAGACACCCAGCTGGCAGCTAAAGACCGGGTCTTGGTGCACTGTTACGGCCACGTGGCTACTTGACCACCTATGTGGCCCAAAATATGCCTCACCCAGAAACCTCTATAAATGGCAGAAAAAATCAAGAGCATTTTCTCAAGAGCAAAGACTGCGTC
The DNA here is from genome assembly GCA_029216955.1 of Iris pallida. Taxonomy (NCBI): domain Eukaryota; kingdom Viridiplantae; phylum Streptophyta; class Magnoliopsida; order Asparagales; family Iridaceae; genus Iris; species Iris pallida. Next base: position 231,916 of record JANAVB010013602.1, on the reverse strand, counting down.
CGATAGTCCAAGGAGTAAGGCAGAGTTTCTGCACTTCTCCCGAGCCTCCACTATCACCCTCCATAATCTAAATTAAACAAATTGTTCTTAGATTGTTTCCTAGGATTTCTTTCTAGGCCCTCTTTTGTACTTGCGAGTTTGCAATCAAATCCAGTTCCTCTGTAGTTCTTATTTTTTTATAATTAATGAAAAACAGAAATCTCATCCTTGTCGGCCTCGTTCCCGTACACGTTTGTTCTTAAGTTCTCTAGTGGATGCCCGAAGCTGTCATGGGTCCAGGAAGTAATCGCCAGCTGGGGTCTCACTTTGGGGTACAGGGTTGCGCCCATGGATCCTAAGCACATGTTCCTTCATCTCTCTTCGGAGAGTGATCACAATATGGTCTGGACTAAAGGCATAGGCAGGATAGATACTCACATCATGAAAATTGTGAAATGGTCCCCGGACTTTAACATTAAAGATGACTCCATGATCGTTTTCGCGTGGGTTACCTTTCCGAACCTTCCCCTAATTTGTTTTGCTCTCACAGCTCTGAGGAGGATAACCAGCTCAATCGAGACGTTTGTGGCATTGGCGGAAGAAACTCGCAACCTCACTAAGGGAAACTATGCCAAAATCTGCTTAGAACTTGACTTATCGAAGGATCTCCCCAACCACATCCAAATCTTGCTCGGCAACAAGACACACACCCAACAAATTATATACGATAACAATATTATATTCTGCAAACACTGTCATATGAGTGGCCGCTCCACTGAGCATTGCTTTTATGTGCACCTAGAACTGAAGAAGAAGGTGATCCGAAAGGTGGCACCGACACAAGCGCCCAGAAAACACCGTCAATCACCCCTCCTACCTTTACTCTGAAGTACGCGTAGGCAACTCTAGAGGGGGGTGAATAGAGTACGTGTGTCAATAATGATCAATTAAAAATTTAACTCTATTCAATCCCAACTAGCAAATAATTAATCAGAGTATAAGTACAGAAAGTAAATGAAGATCAGAGAGCATATGCAGACACAGCAGTTTTTAACCTGGTTTCCCTCGTGAAGGACGAGTCCAGGCCTGGGAACTTTAGCTCAGTATTGAAATCCACTATTTGTGAAATAGATTTACAATCACGTGCCTTTACTCAGAAGAGCACGCCAACTTCTTAAAAGATCGCTGAGGCAAAACTTGAAATTTTCCAAGTGACTTCTTCAAGACTCTTGCACACAAACTTCTAGTCGACTCGTACCGAGCACCTTGTAGGTTTAGGAAGTTTTGTCGCTAGTAGATGAGAAGGGTATAACTCTTTTGGATGTATAGGCTATAGGAGTAGAAGAGAAAAGAAGATTGGATAATTTGAAATGAGAGAAATGGGTGCCTATATATACTAGTTCAGGGAGGCAGAGTTCGACCAGAACTCTGTCCAAAATATTCATAAATTTGGCCGTTGGACAACTTGCAATAAGCAATCCCTAAAAATTAGCTCCTGGAAATCAGGGGACAGAGTTCGGCCCGAACTCTGCCTTCTTGGAGACTGAATGCTCATGGGTAGTTGTAGGGCTTTGGTAGTTTGGCTTTTTGTTTGGAGCTTTGGGTTATCTAGTCTATGGTTGAGGTACTCAGTACGATTCAACGTACAATAGCCTAGACTCAATAAAAGTGTAAAAAATACAGACTTTCGATTACAAGTTACAACAGTATTTGTCGAGCAGTCGTCGATGATGATTGTCTAACTTGATATGTGATAGTCATCTGATTTGTAGCTTGATGTAGATTTATGTGTCGAGTTGGATCATGCCAAATATCGATTTGTTAATTATCAAGATTAGGTTGACTGTGATCCAGTTTGGGTCAACAATCTCTCCTATTTTGATAATTGACAATTTACGATATTTGTGTGTCGCAACATTCATACCTGGACACATATATAGCTCCCCTTTAGATGGACATTTTGGTTCCCCCGTAAATAGAGAAGTCCTGATACTAGTCCAAACAATATAACACATAGCACAAGTATTTATCCAATGCTCAAGCAAATATCACATATTCTCACTCTTTGGCAGTTAACAAAATAAAATATATGCTCCCCCATAAAAAATAACTACGGAGAAAATATGCAATCACACAACCAAAGCTCAAATCCAAAGTAAGATATAACTAGCAAATAATCCAAACAGAAGCTACATAAGCATAAAGTCGTACAAAGTAAAGAGTTCAACTACATAACAACTGAATGAAACTGCAAAGTGCATAAACAAAGTAAGTCCTAAGCATCAGCAGCAGCATCATAAAAGGGGACCACGGCCGTCACAGAGCTCGAAAAGGTCCAGCAGAATCATATGGGCCACTGGCAGAGCGACGTGGATTAATAAACGCTGTATCTGGATCTAGGTACCGCCTGATCCAAGTGTCGTCGATACAGAAACCTTCGCAAGAAGGGTCCCGTACCATGGGGTATGACACTGTAGGATGAGTTGCCAGGGAGTACTGGATATCATGCAGGATTTTGCTGATGGCCGTCATCTGTAGGGTAGTACGGTAATCCATATGAATCCAAAGATCGTCCTCCAAGCAGAAATGATCTCGCATCATAGTCTGAATGGACTCAAGGGTAGCAGGTAGCTCGGGCTCAGGGTGGCCAAGAGCAGGAGGATCAGCACGAGCATCAGACTCGGAGTGCTCAGACTCAGCAGGGAACTCAACAACAGCTAGAAGCCTCTGTGTCATAGACAGATAGGCAGGGGCAGAGAGAAACTGACACTCGTCAAGTGGAATATGGAACGCACGAAAGATTATCGACAAATACAGGGTGTACACTACACCATAATAGGCGATTACCCACGGTTATTACCGTGACAATTATTTTTCGTCACGATAATAACCGTTACTAGTAGGGCGTGGTTATTATTTGGTCACGGTAATAACCGTTACAAATATTTGTTTTGGTCAAGGTAATAACCGTTACAAATATTTGTTTTGGTAACGGTTATAACCGTGGCAAATATTTGTTGTGGTAACGGTTATAACCGTGATCAATATTCCATTTGTCACAGTTATTAATGTGGCAGTTAGTTTGTTTTGTCACAGTTTTTACTGTGACTACATTATTTTTTTGTTACTATTCTCCACTAATTGTCATAGTTATAACCATTACAATTGGACTATTTAAATATAAAAAAACTACATTCAACTTGTAACTAAACAATAAATAACATATCCAATTTCATAATATTTTACTTTCATAATAATTCAACCATTCCAAACCAATAACTAAACCACAAAATTTTCAATAACAATTCCGAGCAAGTAACTAAACCACATAATTTGCAATAACAATTCAACCATTTCAAACTAGAAACAAAACCATATAATTTCAAATAACAATTCAACCATTCAAATTAGTAATTAAACCACATAATATTTGAAAAATAAGCAAATAAACCACAGGATGTTCAATAGCATCCATACATTAATATTTTAGTAAGGAAATATTCCATTGTTGGTTTCAATGACAACAAAACAAGGCTCTAGATGCATGAAGCAAACCATAAAACATTTCAAACTCTTGTGTTTTTGGATAATCAAGACGAGGCGGCTCTCTTGAGGAAGAATGAAAGTGCTTGCATCCATGCTAAAACTGTACATATTCCTGCATGTAAGAGTAAAAGAAGTATCAAATTAAAAAGCATGCAAACTAGTAAAAGAAGTTTCAGGAAAAACATACATGTGAGCACATGTTCTTTGCACATATGACAAACTGTAAATCTGTAAGAGTAAAAGAAGTTTCAGAAAAAAACCAGAAACCTGTAAGAGTAAAAGAAGTTTCAGAGTAAAAGAAGTTTCTTTGCACATATGACAAACATGTAAGAGTAAAAAAAGTTTCAGAGTAAAAGAAGTTTCTTTGCACATATGACAAACTGTAAATCTGTAAGAGTAAAAGAAGTTTCAGAGTAAAACAAGTTTCTTTGCACATATGACAAACATGTAAGAGTAAAAGAAGTTTCAGAAAAAAACCAGAAACCTGTAAATCTGCAGATAAGTTCTATCCTAGAAAGGAATGGTGGTCACCAGTTTTGGTGAGGGGGTGATTTATATCTGTTATAGTCTCACTCCAATATTGCATCATAGTGTGTACACTTGTCGTGTTTACTAGAAAGGAAATTTGGTTGCAGTTTTTGTGAGGGTGTGTGAAATTTCTTGTACCCTCCAATATTACAAGGAATACCTGATAATATCCTGTAATCAGGTAAAAAAAACTAGAAATACAATCTGCGGATAAGTTCTATCCTAGAAAGGAATGGTGGTCACCAGTTTTGGTGTGGGGGTGATTTATATCGGTTATAGTCTCCAATATTGTATCGTAGAGTGTATACTCTAGAGTGTATACTTATTGGTTTTTTTGTGTATACTTGTCGTATTTACTACCATTACACTCTATCCTAGATAGGAATTTTGCCAAGAAGACATGAAATTAACAATGTAAGAGAATACAGGTCATTTTTAAGTATTAGGATCAGTAAATTTATGAGGGAATTTTGCCATTTACCATAGAGAGCTTATGGACAAGGAATGAGGTTTTCTACTTGTTAGTTCAGTATAACTACAAAGCCCCCAAATATTCCTTTAGGAAAAAAAATGAACAGAACATCAAAAACAGCTTTCCACAGTGACAAAAAACAAAAGGCCAAAGAGCCTGCAGCAATTCTATGCTCATCATTGGACAAAAGTATATATATGGCACGCATGTAAGTGACTACAAATCATTTGCTCGGGAAGAGGTCAGTAAATTGACAAAGGAATTTCTGCAGGTAACTTTTGAGAGCTGTGGACAAGCAATGTAGTTTGCATTGCCAGGGCTATAGAACTGCAGAAAGCTACTTATTAAAGCTGCTTATTAACCAGGGCAAGAAGAATTCTGACAGAAAAGGATCAAAATGCATGCATCTCCCAGTCTATGCCCTTGTTTTGAGAGCTGCTTATTATTTTCCTTCATTCCCCAGTCTATGCCCTTGTTTTGACAGAAACTATGGACTAGAGATGTATCATAGCATAGCCTAGAATAATAGGAGTGTGGATGGTTTCAGTCCATCTCATGGACCTAATGCATCCTTGATCAGTGCACAAAGCAATGTACTGACCCACAAAACTTGGTGACCAGGCCTGCATCATGTTTCAATCCATAGGAACCTGTTGGTCTTGAGTAGCAGTAGTAATTGTAGTAAAGGGGTTGGTTCCTGTAGACGAGAGTAAGGTAATTCTGTGATAATACATGTGCAGCCCCTGAGGTTGGCATGTATCAGCCCAGATGTACATATTGGTTCAGTTCAATATGTTGAAGACAGGGATACTAAGGTCCAGTCCCTATAAGGTTAGCAGACCTTTATAGCAGAGAATTGCTATTAACACTGGCAATGTCACCTGACATACACCATATGGTTCGAGCCTGTGTGTAAATCCTTGAGTATCTAGCAGGTTGCACATATCCTTCAATTGCCAAGCCATGTCTAATATAGCAGCATACTGCTGGCAAGCATAAGTTCAAAAACCATCTCAATTATATAGTGGCCTTGGTATCCTATAGCTGGTAAGTCAAAATTAGAGCATATTGCTGGCAAGCATAAGTTCAAATGCCATAACTTGATTTCCCAGGTTGCACATATCCTGCAATTGCCAAACCATGTCTAATATACTACAACTCCTAGGAATACATTGTGTTTCACTGAACATCATTCCCTGCATTCATACCCTGCTACATGCTGCATATCTCTCGTACAGGCTAAGAGGATGGGTATCAGTAATATTTGCCTGCAGTGATGTGTAATAAGAGAGAGATATTGACTAACGAGTACAAGTAGGCTTGGAAGACCCATGAGTACAGTGGGTGAACAGAGGGTAACAACCTAAGAAGATTGCTTGAGTTGATGGCTAAGAGGATGAACTTGCAAAGAATCCATTAACATAAGAAGATGTTGCTGAGATGTGCTTGCTAATTACTTCAGGTTTTGAAGTAGGATTTGTTTGATTAAGTGAACCTTTCTTTTTTTCTAACAAATACAACAAAATTTGTATGCATAAAGTAAGCAAAACAGTAACATTCTGGTTGTGCTCACCAGAGATTCCTCCGTAGCCTTCGAGTTCAGAACACTCTTGTGCACTTGGAGAAAGGAATTTCCCTCCAAATTTTCACTCCCAATTCTCTCATGAAAGTACTTGGCTCCCAGTCCTGAAATTGTCATTGTGTGCATATTATTAATTCATGATCCAGTACTTGTTGAATTAATCTGTACATATAGAATATATATTTATATACCTTCCCAGAAGCTAGCAAGCTTGTCCAAGTTGGCAGCAGTCAGTTTGTTGAGATCCTCACCAGTCCATACTGGGAACACAAACATGGAGGTCATGAGGCAGGCTGCAACACCAAGGCAATGGTAGAGAGCCTCTTATGCGCCATCTGCATCATCTCCTCCACCCGATAGCTCAACACCGCCACCAGGCTAATGTCAGTATGAATATCGTCACCCCGTAGTCATATCTTACCTTGATCTCTGGGAGGAACCGGGAAAAGGTCACAGCAACAGCTGCAAGAAGAACATCAGTTAACAGATGCTCGATCAACAATGTATATGAAGCCAATTGAACACTCTACATTACTATAGTATTTGCCCAAGTACTGGCTAGCTTAATTACCTAGTATGAAGACGAAGATACCAAGGAGAATCGGTTCTCCTCTCTGTCCCGCATGAAGACGAAGATACCAAGGAGAATCGGTTCCTAGTTCTAATTTAGATAAAGAATTACCTACAAATGAGCCACCAATGGAGCTCTGACTTGAACCTGCTCTTAACAATCACATTTTAACCTCAATTCAATCCAAGACTAATATGACCAGAGTGATGTATCTCACCATTAGATGTTTCCAATGCAAGCAACTATTGGCATCATTGCAATCCACCAATGCAAACAACTATCGGCAGCATTTGTGATGCCAAACTGTTGTATCCCACCATTAGATGTTTAAGGCGAAAGCAACGTAACTTCAGCCACTGTTTTAATCTTGCACACATCTATTGTATCCTTCTGTGGACCACCAAGGGGAGATTACTGAGTATCCTTTTAATTAAGAGAGAATGAGCATAGTTAAGGTACCACATGGACAACAAATTGAGTTCCAAATAGGAAAAAAACTCAAAAAAATTATTAAGACAAAATATTATCCTTTAAAGATGAGAGAAATAGTAAAGGTAAGACATGGACATCGAATTGAGTTTCAAATAGGAAAAAATTAGAAAAAATGTTGAGGCGTAATATTATCCTTAAATGATGAGATAACCAACATACTCAAGGTAAGGACATGGACAACAAATTGAGTTTCAAACAGGAAAAAAAAGATAAGAATATTGTTTAAGACATAATTTGGAAAGAGAAAAAAGTCAAATAGTCAGAAAATATAATTTGTTCAAATGAAAAACTAAAACTTGATTACACTCTTGGTTTTAGTAGCATAAAATATTCAGATTTGTTATGCTTGCAGAAGTTTAATGAAAGCATAAGTGGCTTTTTGGTTTGTTGATGTATGTTTTTTGCATAAAGTATATGTTGCTGAACTCAGATACTTGGAGTATTGTAACTGAAATATGTTAAAGGCGACTAATAAGTATCATCACCCCTATTCTCGAGAATATGAAAAAGACAATAACCACAAACTTTCTGTGGACAGGTTCCACAAGGATATTAACAAATACTGAAAGACAAGCCTAAATTGTCGGCAATTCTGTAGGGATAAAGAGTAATATGATGAAATTATAGTGCAAGATTGTGAAGTTACCCTTCTCTATATATGAATAATTGTAAACAAAATATCAATTAGTCGAGGACATTAGTAGGCGTTGATGTAACAAACTAGTTGGTTTCATAATCGTAATAACTTGCATAAAAGAAATAAAAATAAAGAATAAGCAATGCTCAAGCATCTTGGTTCCAGCAAATATTACATTTTCTACATTGATACTAGTCTCGTGAAGAAGGGTACAAATACATGACAGATCTACTTCCCATCCCAGCATATCCCGAAGGAAAAGAAGGAATTTTTAAGATGATAATGGAATTAGTACCCAAACTATAAGTCTCCGTTCTACTAAAGGCTATAAGTAACGTCATTCTGATTTCAAAGCAATATAACAGGATGGTATATTCCTATTTTAAATACTTGTTTATTCATACTTTTGGTTCTGAAGTAAGACAATATCATCAAACTATTTCTTGAGACTAGTATATGTAGAATAGTAGCTAGTTTTTAAAAAAATTTAACAAACATATTATTGTGCAAAAATATTACCCTTTCCAAGATCATCGGGATCAACATGGACGACAACAGCCCTCCCAATGATGGAATTTGGTCCAGTGAGTGGAATCTGTGATAGAAAGATGATAAATAAATATATAAATAAATAAAGGCTTTGAAAGTAAAAGACCCACTAAGCATTCTATAAAAGATGTTATTTCAGGGTCAGAAAAAAATTGAAGGGTCAATATACCTAGCTGTCAACAATGGTAAATTTAGCAGTCCCTGAAGAATGACAAGAAAAGGAAGATACGTTACTGGAAAAAAAATATGAATTATAGGTGAAAGTTGGCTTGGCCTATAGAGGAGCTACGAGGTGTAACGAGGGGGCTCAGTATCTACTCATAAAAAGACATTATCAAAAATAAAAAAGAAAAGAAATTATACCATCCTTTTCAGCCTTTACACTGCCAAGATCACCAGCATGGCGAACCTCCTCATCAGGAGTTCCATGCTCCTTTCCAGCAGGATTGAAATGAGCCCATGTATTACCAATGATCATTATTTACTGTGACAGAAAAAAATTTACTTACAACCAAAGGTTTTCTATGGAAGTTTCCTTTGAACCCAAAATAAAATCAAATTACTAGTGGACAAGCAGCCATTTGTAGTATCGCCAAGGGCATGAACATGGAAGCCATGAAGACCCGACTTCAGCCCAGAGATACTCCCTGATACTATAGTTGGACATGAAAATAGTGAATACCACTCAATAATGTATATGTCGTATGTAGATAAAAAATACCAATTTTGGATCTGATTAAACAAAAGAAGTACCTTCACAATATTGTCTAAATATTGCATCAGTCAGGGCACGAGCAAGCTAGTTGATCCTAGATTTAGGACAACCAACCATGCCGTATCGTATATCCATTGAAGAAGCACTGCCACCAAGGACCTCTGTCAAAAATCCCACTCTAAAGGCATCCCGTAGTAACTATGCCATATTAAATATTCCTCCAAACCTGATACGGTATTTGGCATGAGAAAAAGAGTACAACTCATTTTGCTAATAATAAAGACATTTGTTTTCATTGAACTAAAAGAAGCCAAAGATAGTTAACATTAGTATATAGTAATAACATTGAACATTATGCCGGTAAAGGTTGTCCATGTTCTTCGTCATGAGGTTTTATGTATAAACTCCACCAAGAGAAGTAAAGATTGTCCCTATTTTCAGCTCCTATATAGTAATACGTGCTAAAATTAATTATCTTGCTGGAATTATCAACTTTAAACCATAATTTCAAAGATCAAATACTTGATCTAGAGTAATATTAACATTACAGTTTATTTAAGTCACAGAACAACGCCTTCTCCAAAATCGGCTAATTTTCTGAATCGATAAAACTTTAAAAAACTAATCAACATTAAATAATAATTTCACAAAGTAAATTAAAGATCGGGACTTAAAACTCAAATTACCAAAGATTCTAAGCTAAAAGTTCAAAGAAATTAAGAAATCACCTATGGATCGTCTCTTCAGTCTTCTTCTGCTCTTCCTATTTTCTTCTTGAAATCCTTAGTGTCGATAGAATTTCTCTGAATTCTTTGATTAAATCTAGATTTCTAGATCAAATTTAACAGAAAATAATAAATCAAACTCTAAATCGAGACAAAACCTTAATTTCAATGGAATAATAATATCTGACCTAGAGAGAATGGCGTTGGCTCGAGATAGACGATGCCTCTCGCTTTTTTCTCCAATATGAGTGTGTCAGAGCCCTTTTTTCTTTGACTGTCACTCCCCTTTGTTTTCGACGTCAACAAGGACTGGATCGGAGACTGGGAAGCTCAAAACCCTAATTTTTACGCTTTGATGTCCTAATTTTTTGTGGAAAAGAAGAATTTTTTTACTCTCTGATGTCGAAAGCACCGCAGTGGAAACGAAAAGGAGGAGGAAGGCATATGATTTCTCGTACTCAAGAGAGAGAGAAGGAATGCTGAAAAGGGAACGCTCGAAAGAGAGAGCGGGAGAGGGGGGGTGGGGAGAGGGAATAATGAAAATTAGTGCGGGAAGGGATTTTTGTTAGTAACACTTTAGCTTTCTTTTTAAATTTTGTATTAAATTATGTAACGGTTTTTAGGGTCACAAAATTATAAAAATAATAAAAATAAGAAACTAAGAATTTTAGTAACGATTTTTTAGTTATTGTAACAGTTATTACTGTTACAAGATTGTCACGATAATAATCGTTACTAATTGTAAAAAAAATTGTGTTACAAATTGACTATTTTGGTGTAGTGGTAGACCAATGATCGGGGTCTCGTCAGTACACGAATCATCCAGTCCATCATCATGCACGGAAAGTTGAATGAGACATGGAAGTGGAGAATATAAAGAGCAGAAATCTCAAGGTAGGATACTTCATCTATCGATCCCGCTTTGGGTAAGATCGTGGAGAAAATAATTCGATGAAGTTCATAAAAATACGGGTTAAGAAATTTAGCCCGTAGCTTATGGGGACGAGTGTTAGGAGTACACAAGTCATCCCTGAAGCTCTCAAGTGAAGATCCATCGGGAAATTGAAATTGTCGAGTATCGACAAGTTTCTCCCAAGAATTGGGTTTCGGGATCTCAAGATAGTCCGCAAGCTCAAAGTCTTCAAACGAAATATCGATACCGGCGACACGGGAGTTGTCACGACCCGCACCCTAGAGTAAGGGCACGAGAAGTGGGTACGTCCAGCCTATGCCGCAGTATCGACGGTAGAACGCTGTCCTAGGTTACAACATCTAACAATATAATGCTAAACAGTTTATACTCCCCGAATGGGGGTGACATAGCAGAATGTAAACTCAATCACAACTAAGGAAGAAAAAGCACGATATGATATAGAACTCAAATGAAATACAGATGATCAGAAGAGTCTAAGTGTCTAAGATAACATCTCAACAAACATCTAGAAATACAAGTCTCAACTACTGAATATGAAAGAATATATACAATCCAGATCTCAAATGACAGATAGAGCCTAACTAAACTAGTCTAAGCAGTATGGATGACGTCCTCAGCTAGAGCTGGATCCTCATGTAGGTCTAACTCACAAGTATCGTCTAGATGGGCTCCATAGTAGGTCGGGCAGAAGTCCTCGGTATCATCTGTAATATTTTCAACAGGTCCAGTCAGGACGGGAGCGAGCATAGTACATCTCATGCAGTTCATATCATGGCAGAAAATATAAGCAAGCAATAGAGTAAGATACATGAAACGCTGTAAGAAGATGTACATAAAAACAGAAGAGATATTTGATAACTGGAAATATATACATGATAAGTAAGAACTGTAAGTGACTAGTGATTTAGAGTACGAGATGGCATGTAATTGGCTTAGGTTGTACATGATAAAATATGAGAAGTAACAGAGTGGACATGATGGGTAAATCACATGACCATTTATACTCACCCCTACCCACAATCAATACATAAGGATCCAGTCAAGTTATGTTATGGACATGATGTTTTGGTTACACACGAAACACATGAGGAAACATGAACGTATATGAGAGCACATGAAAGTACATGAGCATACATGAAAGAACATGAGAAAACATAAGTGTACATGAATAACGCAAGAGCAAGGAATACATGATGTACATGAAACACATGACATAAAGTATCCGATGTGCCCGCTAAGGGGGATAACATCCCAAGAAGAGATCCATATAGTACCAATCCGTGATGATAACATGACAGCATCAAGTAAAGTAATCTAGAGCAAGAATATAAGTTATGACAAGTATGAAACGATCAGAGAATGTACTCGTCTATGGTCCTGAGCTGATAAGGTGAACAGACGCTCAGAGTAATCACAGACCTAAAATAAGATACTATGAGTCAAACAGGGTTTTATACTGAAAAAGAAAACTATTTTAAGTCATAAATGCAAGTCTAAGTCAAAACTAGGTCAATCTAGGTCAAACTGAGTCATACTAGGTCATACTGGTTCATACCAAGTCACTGAGAGTCAATCCAAGTCAAACTAGGTCAAACGGGGTCAAAGGTTGACTTACAGTTGACTTTTTGTCAACTGGTCAACCCTGGTCAACTCTGGTCAACTCTAGGTCAACCCTAGGTCAAACTAGTCTAATGTTGACCAACTGTTGACTTTCAGTCAACTGGTCAACTCGGGTCTGGTTTCGGTCAAATCTAGTCGCTTAAAGGCTAAGTTTGACTCTCGGTTGACTTTTGTTGACTTTTGGTCAAAATGGTCAACTGAAGTCAAAACTAGTCTAGGAGCACTATATTTGATCATTACCAACCAAAGAAACCAAGTTCTAACCATATCTTGGACTCTAGACTCCAATACCCTATTTCTAGGTAAAACCTACATTACCTTACCAAGGTAAATCCCGATACCTTGCCCAATACAAAAGAAACCCCGCTAATACCCAAGATACTAGCCTAGGCACCTTAGGGTAGCTAGATACTATCCTATCTAAGGTTTACCTACCAAGAAATATGGGTATCCTAGGTATCTAACCTATTTTAGAACATAGGTTGGTTTTACCCTCATTACCCTACCAAGATATCCTACCCCATTCTCACATCATCCTAACACTCACCCACACAACTCACTCACACACAACACTCTCATATATCACTCATGACACCACACTCATAGGCTCTCACCTAGGCTTAGATATAGGCTAACCTATAGGCACACAACACAAATACATATATAGGGTCACACACACACACATACCTAGGCTCACAACCACACACATCAAGCTCACATACACACACACACACAAGCTGAATTTGTGGACTGGATATAGGCTGGAAGGAGGGTTAGATATAGGCCAATATGTGTGTCAATTGGGGGTCCTAAATAGGGCTGAAATTGTGTGTACATAGGCTGCCAAATGGGGACAGGTTTGGGACTGGTTGGCTGTCCAAAATGGACTGATATTGGACAGGAATTGGATGGTTTTGTGACAGGTTTTTGGGGCAAGTTTGGACAGCTTGTAGGCTGTCAAATGGGGTAAACCCTAGGCTGATTTGGGGGGTACCAAAGGGTGGTTTGGGGCTGCATATATGGCTGTGTTATGGACAGGTTTTATATGGTTTTAAGGGACTGTTTTGGGCTGTGTTAGGAGCCTGGTTAGGGACAGCTATATGGCTGTCCATAGGACCAATCATGTGGGCTGAAATCGGATTATTTGGGACTGGAAATTTGGGACAGCCATGGGGTGATATTAGGACTGAATATGGACAGCCAAATAGGCTTGCTAATGGCTGAATGTTGGGGCATGAATGGGATGGTTTTTGGACAGGAATGACAGCCAACAAGTGGACTGAACTGGACTGAATGTTGGGGCTGTTAGGACTGGTTTAGAGTGAAATATGGACTTAAATTATGGACAGTATATAGGGCTAACCATGGCTGAACTATGGACTGTTTAGAGGGTGGTTAAATGACAACAATGTGGACTGATTTAGAATGGTTTAAGGGCTGAAATGAAGGGCAGTATATATCTGTTGTTTGCAGCTGGGTATGGGTGTTTTCCTCCCTTCTAACACTCACTCACCACTCCTTAATTCCTCCCTAAACTCCACACAAACAAACTCTCAAAATCCTCTCTACACCATTCACTCAAACACCACTCATACACATCACTCCAATACTTGGCCGAAATCCTCATACCCACAACCAAACACAAAATTACACATTTACATACCATATTATATACCATAGTATATATACATATATATATATGAGCCATGATATATATATACATATATATTTATATAGAGAATAATATATATACAACCATATATATACGTATATAGATTAAATAATATGATACAATATGATACTTAGGAAAACACAACTCTAAACACATAGAAAATCTGAGATTAAATATTAAAACAACATCTAATTAATATATAATAAATCCACATGTGTCCTATTAGGGATTTTCCCACTAGGACAGGATCCTACACATATGACACATCTACAAGTCTCTAAATGGACATGAAATGGACACAAATGGAGACACAACCATGAGGGTCATCTCTATGGGTCAAAATCAACCTAATGCATGAGAAAAATAAGAAAGAGAAAGGGATTTATACCTCTCGGTAGATCGAATCGAAGGAAAGGCCTCCCGATACGCCACCGACACGTAGGAATCCCAAACGGACACGAACGAGCTCCGAATCCTCTCAAACTTGGGTAGCTTCCTCCTTGGCTTGAATGGAGAAGGAAAGAAGAAGGTTGGATGGAAAAATGGAAGAATTTGGTAGAGAAATGATAGAGATTTGCTCTCTAGAAATTTGGAGAAGAACAAGAGAGAGAATGGAAGAGGGGATAATGATGAAATGATGGAGTCTATCCACACCATGTGGCCGACCAAAGAGGGGGCTAGGTGTCCACTTATGAAAAGTCAAAAAGCCCCTACACTAATCTATTTGTTAATACATTGGAAAGGGTTTAAGTCGGGGGCTAGTTTAGTCATTCCTAAAACACTAATCACACTAATCCTATCCAAATAAATTAGCCTAGTCACTAACTAAAATAATTTGCATGTGGGCCATGGCTAACTAGTGTGTAGGCCCCACTAGAGTCAAAACTACCCCGGGTCCCCGTTTCATGTCGGATTGAGCTAAAATTCGAACCCGACTCAATTAACCCTAAAATAACATTATAAATAAATAAATAATTTCAAAAATATTCTAAAATGAAAAATGACAAAAATATCCCTGTTTCTGAAAACTAGGGGTTACAAATCTATCCATCTTAAAAAAATTTTGTCCTCGAAATTAAAACCAGACAATAGTAAAATATCAAAATCACAAGTCTTGGCTTAAAATTTAAAATGATTAAAATCTCCAAAATTAAAGCATGAATTAAATGACTAAAATTATAAAATTTAAAATTACTCTCAAATAGAAACTGGGTGCTATAAGTCTATCCACCTTAAAAGAATCATCCTCAAAATTTAAAACAAAGTAAATACTGAAAAAAATCATGCAAATCGATAATCGCATGCGTCTGTCCAATCATCATGATACTCAGAATCTCAGTCATGCCAGTGAGCAAGGCTACGATAATCACAGAGTCTTCAACTATGGTACATACCTCTAGAATTATGGTATTTAAATTTTTTGCATTGCCGTATGCTTGGCAGCGAAAACCTTATATTACCACACCCGAGAAATACGTCCATAATCCGACTATATGTCCTTACTATACCTGCTAGCATGACCCTAGAGTATTCTAAAATCTCATAATCGAGGCGTCCTAGTCCATACGACTTATCTCAGAAGAAAATTATATCACAAGAACAAATTTCATCACACGATCAAGGAACAGATGGAATTGAATTTCAAGACAGTTTATAAGAAGGCAAATGCGGAAAAGAGATTCGAAATATTGGAACCTGCTATCTGCTCTGCTACTGCCTGAGCATCCTCAAATGTCATGGCGTAAGCTCGCCCTTGCTGGTCTCCTCTAGCCTGCTGCTGGCCTACTGGAGCCCTGGCTCCTGCTCCCTGAGCTGTCCGTCCCGCAGACTTGGGACACTCTCTCAACTGATGATCTGATGATCCCAGAGTAGGTACTTGCCTAGCCTCATCCGACATTCACCCCAATCGTTCCCTGGTTTTTTACAGAAAGGGCAAAAGATAACATGCTGCTGTCTCTGCTGGAACGGCTGCGGCTGGAACTGCCTCGGCTGTTGGTGCTGAAAGTGAGGCCTCTTGGCCTGGCCTCCGCTGCTGCTGCCTTTAACAAGGTCTTGCCCCCTCTTGAGCTTCAGCTCAAGATCGTCCTCAGCCAATAAAGCTCCCGTTAAAATCTTCTCGAAAGTTGCATCCCTGTTGCCCTTGGTCAAGAACTTGACTTCCTTGACCAGACCCTTTCGGAACCTCTGGGCCTTCGCCGTCTCGCTCAAGCCCTCTACGAATCTGTCGAGGCGGCCGAACTCCCCAGTGTACTCCTTTACTGACAGGCTCCCCTGAACTAAGCTCTCAAAATGCGACTTCAAGGCTCGGAGCGCTGCATTTGGAAAGAACTTCTTCTTGAAGAAGCCCTTGAACTTCTCCCAGGTCTATCCAGCTACCCCCACCCTAGGGTCTGACTGATACCAGGTATGAGCAAGATCTCGCATCCGGCTAGCTGCTGCCTCTATCTGGAGATTTGTTGGTATCCGGGCCAGGCGGAAGATTTCCTCTATATGCTCGATCCACTCGTCAGCATATAAAATCCCCTCCGTCCCCAGGAAGTCTCTAGGGCTCATTTTCTGGAACTGCTCTATCCTAGGTGTCTTCGGCTGCTGGACTGCTGGTCGAGTTGCGACTGTCGTAATGGCCAACTCTATGCCCCAGGCCTGCCGAACCTGCTGCGCCTCCATAAAATGCTGAAAGTAGGCGAACATCAGAGTCGCGTCCACGTATCCTGTAGGCGGCAGCTGCTAGAAAGGCACCTATGGGATGACTGGGTCCTGCCTCCGAACTGGTGGAGGCATACCCCCTGCTGCTGGTGGAGGGGCTCCTCCGAATACAGCTGAAATGCCTACCCCAGATGGCATGAATGGAGCTGCGGTACCAGGGGCTGGCTGCTGGGTATGAGAGGTGGCAGACCGCTCATCGGCGCCCCCATGGCCTTGGCGATGTGATCTTGTCTCAACCATCCTGGAGACAGATCAAAAGAAACAATTGCTGAGAATGAGTCAAAATAGCAAAGGAGGACAGTTATATTCAAAGGAAATCAATATCAGCAAGAACTGAGATGGTATGAATTAGATAAGAGTTTTTTCTAATGTAATTGAGTACCTTCAAAATATTCTAATCCTACTGCAGGCTGTAGTGATACTCTAGTTCGAATACCACTACATAAACTCGACCTGCATGGGCCACCACTAAAAACGTGTCATTACCCGCACCCTAGAGTAAGGGCACGAGAAGGGGGTACGTCCAGCCTACGCTGCAGTGTCGGCAGTAGAACGTTGTCCTAGGTCACAACATCTAACAATATAATGCTAAACAGTTTATACTCCCCGAATGGGGGTGACATAGCAGAATGTAAACTCAATCACAACTAAGGAAGAAAAAGCACGATATGATATAGAACTCAAATGAAATACAGATGATCAGAAGAGTCTAAGTGTCTAAGATAACATCTCAGCAAATATCCAGAAATACAAGTCTCAACTACTGAATATGAAAGATTATATACAATCCAGATCTCAAATGACAGAAATAGAGCCTAACTAAACTAGTCTAAGCAGTATGGACGACGTCCTCAGCTAGAGCTGGATCCTCCTGTGGGTCCAACTCACAAGTATCGTCTAGATGGACTCCATAGTAGGTCGGGCAGAAGTCCTCGGTATCATCTGTAATATTTTCAACAGGTCCAGTCAGGACGGGAGTAAGCACCGTACATCTCATGTAGTTCATATCATGACAGGATATATAAGCAAGCAATAGAGTAAGATACATAAAACGCTGTAAGAAGATGTACATGAAAACAGGAGAGATATTTGTTAACTGGAAATATATACATGATAAGTAAGAACTGTAAGTGACTAGTGATTTAGAGTACGAGATTGCATGTAATTGGCTTAGGTTGTACATGATAAAATATGAGAAGTAACAGAGTGGACATGATGGGTAAATCACATGACCATTTATACTCACCCCTACCCATAATTAATACACAAGGATCTAGTCAAGTTACGTTACGGACATGATGTTTTGGTTACACACGAAACACATGAGAAAACATGAACGTACATGAGAGCACATGAAAGTACATGAGCGTACATAAAAGAACATGAGAGAACATAAGTGTACACGAATAATGCAAGAGCAAGGAATACATGATGTACATGAAACACATGACATAAAGTATCCGATACGCCCGTTAAGGGGGATAACATCCCAAGAAGAGATCCATATAGTACCAATCCGTGATGATAACGTGACAGCATCAAGTAAAGTAATCTAGAGCAAGAATATAAGTCGTGACAAGTATGAAACGATCAGAGAATATACTCGCCTGTGGTCCTGAGCTGATAAGGTGAACAGACGCTTAGAGTAATCACAGACCCAAAATAAGATACTATGAGTCAAACAGAGTTTTATACCGAAAAAGGAAACTATTTTAAGTCATGAATGCAAGTCTAAGTCAAAACTAGGTCAATCTAGGTCAAACTGAGTTATACTAGGTCATACTGGTTCATACCAAGTCACTGGGAGTCAATCCAAGTCAAACTAGGTCAAACGGGGTCAAAGGTTGACTTACAGTTGACTTTTGGTCAACTGGTCAACCCTGGTCAACTCTGGTCAACTCTAGGTCAATCTTAGGTCAAACTAGTCTAATGTTGACCAACTGTTGACTTTCAGTCAACTGGTCAACTCTGGTCTGGTTTCGGTCAAATCTAGTCGCTTAAAGGCTAAGTTTAACTCTCGGTTGACTTTTGTTGAATTTTGGTCAAAATGGTCAACCGAAGTCAAAACTAGTCTAGGAGCACTATATTTGATCATTACCAACCAAGAGAACTAAGTTCTAACCATATCTTAGACTCTAGACTCCAATACCTTATTTCTAGGTAAAACCTACATTACCTTACCAAGGTAAATCCCGATACCTTGCCCAATACAAAGGAAACCCCGCTAATACCCAAGATACTAGCCTAGGCTCCTTAGGGTAGCTAGATACTATCCTATCTAAGGTTTACCTACCAAGAAATATGGGTATCCAAGGTATCTAACCTATTTTAGAACATAGGTTGGTTTTACCCTCATTACCCTACCAAGATATCCTACCCCATTCTCACATCATCCTAATGAAGAACAGATGGCAACTCTAGAGGGGGGTGAATAGAGTTATAGTAATAATAACCAATTAAAAAACAACTCTTTCACAATCTAAAATTAATCAGAGCAAATGCGAAAAATAAATAAGGAGCGAGAGAGCATACGCAAATACAGCCGATTTTAACCTGGTTTCCCACGTGGAGGACTAGTCCAGGCCTGAGAACTCTAGCTCAGGATTAAATCCACTATTTATGAAATAGTAGTTACACCCCGTGCCTTTACTTCAGAAGAGCACGTCAACTTCTTACAATGGATCGCAGTGGCGATGCTTGGAATTTTCTAAGCTACTTCTTGAACTCTTGCACAAGACTCCTAACTGAGAGATGCTGAGTACTCGAGACTTAGGAAACTTGTGGCTAGTAGATAAAGAAGGGTATGGCTTATATTGAGCTTAAGAGAGAAGAGAAAAGAAGATTGGATAATTGAAAATGAGAGAATTCTTGGCCTATTTATAGGTTTTTATCAGGCAGAATTCGGCCAGAATTCTGGTAGGAATTTTCAAATATTTGGCCGTTGGACAACTAGCAACCAGCAAGCCCTAAAAATTAGGGTGCTGATTTTTAGGGGACAGAGTTCGGCCCGAACTCTGTGTGGAGGCAGAGTTCGGCCCGAACTCTGTCTCCAGAGCACAGAATGGGTCCAAGGGTCCAGTGGACTGATTTTGGATATGGAGCTTTATGGATTTGGATAGGTTATGGGTTGAGTCTCAAGAGCCCAGCATAACTCAGCTTACAATCATTCTAGACTCAATAAAATATAAAAGTACAAACTCGAAAAATGATTCGCATCTATAAAAATGAGCTGTCGTCTGGCTTGAACTGGATGTAGTCGTCGTGTGTCGTATTGAATTATCACAAGTATTATTTAGTCAATGTTATCAATATTTGGTTGACTGTGACTTTGTGTCAACAATCTCCCCCATATTGATAATTGATAAAATAATAATTGTATATTCAATATCCATACCTGGACACATATAACGACATAGCTCCCCCATAATTTGTGCCGATCTTAAGAATAGCTCCCCCATAAACAATATTGTGAATCTTGTTGGCCTGTTAATAATATTCTTCCAAAAGCACATATAAACCAAACAGAACAGAAATATACACATATCTCTCCCTTTTGGCATTTAGCAATATGAGATATATAAATGATAACTGGCAAACACACCAAAAAGAGAAGAAACTGCATATAAACTAAGATAATAACCAAGAGTCATAAGAACAAGGAAACTGATAATAGTACTGCCAGAGTCTCAAAAGCACAACTCATAAGAAGTCTACTACAAATCAAGTACATAAAAGTAACTAAAGCAAAATGCATAAACATAATCTAAGATCAGCAGTAGCAGCATCACAAGTGGTGCACATCCATCATCGAGCATGAGAGGGCCCGGCGTCGTCCGAAGCATCAGTAAAGGAGCGACATGGGTCCACAAAAGCTGCATCCGGATCCATGTAGCGACGAACCCAAGGGTCATCGATACGAAATCCCTCACGACCTGGGTCTCACTCCATAGGAATGGGCATGGAAGGATGACGAGACATGGAATACCGAATATCATGCAGCGAGTTGCTGATAGCACTCATCTGCAAGGTAGTCCGATAGTCCAGCTGAGTCCATCGATCGTCCTCTAA
This sequence comes from Iris pallida, assembly GCA_029216955.1. NCBI lineage: Eukaryota > Viridiplantae > Streptophyta > Magnoliopsida > Asparagales > Iridaceae > Iris > Iris pallida. The sequence goes on along the minus strand of JANAVB010013602.1, from coordinate 211,120 downwards.
AGTGAAGCGATCTCGGAGCATGGCCTGAAGAGACTCAAGAGTGGCAGGAGGAGGAGGAGGATCCTGTCCGAGAGGAGGGGCCTCTGGCTCATCATCAGAATGCTCAGACACTACTGGTGAGCCGATGGCCGCCTGAAGCCTCCTTGCCTTAGAGAGAAAGGTAGGGGCAGGTAAGAATGGACACTCATCAAGGGGTACATAGAACGCACGAAAGATCGTAGGAAGGTATAATACATAAACCAAAGATCTTGGTTTCTTCCTACAGTTGATCATCCAATCCATCATTGTGCGTGGGAGGTTAAAGGGAACATAGAAGTAGAGATGGTACAATACTGAAATCTCAAAATAAGTGACTTCATCGGTAGACCCGCTTTGGGTAGAATTGTGTTGAAAATGATCCGATGAAGCTCATAGAAATAAGGATTGAGGAATTTTGCCAAGAGCTTACGAGGACGTGTGTTAGGGCTACACAGGTCGTCCTTGAAGCTCTCTAGTGAAATCCCTTCGGGAAAGATAAAGGATCTAGCTTCAACAAGCTTTTCCCAAGAATTAGGTTCTTGAAGCTCAAGATATTCGGCCAATTCAAAATCATCAAAGGAGATATCAATTCCCGCAACTCGTGAATAAATATGAGTGTCATCATGGGTCGAGTTGTAGTAAAACATTTGAATGGCACTACGATAAATGATCGAATTAGAAGTAACGAGTTCATCAAGGCAAAGGTCATGAAATAGTGCATCATATTGTGAGAATATGGTAAAGTTGATGGGGTGTCCCGCAAATACTTGACGTGTCCGAAAATCACTAAACCAATCATTTGAGGCATCTAGTGATACAAAAATTCGGTCGTCGTAAGTGTTTGGATCATTGGGACGTGGAGGATTGAACAACGGATGGATTTGTTGTTCAATGGCCGGTGCAACGGGTGGTGCAACGGGCGGCTCAACGGGAGGAGAAGTATTCGACGAGGATGCGCCCTCAGTCCGAAGTCTCTTCCCGCGATTGAGCAATCGAGGGGCCATAACACAATAGATAATAAAAGAAATTAAGATATAGAAAAGTAAGGAATTATACCTCAAACTAGTGATGAACTATGGAAGAGAATTGAAAAATAAGTCTTCTCCTTGAGTTTGGGGAAGAATGGAGCACAAAAGAGGAGAAAGTAGGGTTAGGGTTTTGATAGAATTGTGTTTGAGAAGGTGGAAAGGTGGTAAGAAGGAAGGAGATGAAAGAGAAACTGAATATAGGGGAAGGGTTTCTCTTGGTCGGGTCAAATAATGACCATTGGATCAATATTTTGATCAACGGCTGGGGCTGTTCCCGGTTCTGGAACAGTCGGGCCGAATTCGGCCCGAACTCTGCTAGGAGCAGAATTCGGCCCGAATTCCGGATCCTGGTCACAGAATGGGAATCAGGCAAAAACAGGAAAATATTGGTTAAGTAATAGAGAAACCAATATCAGATATGAGTATAAAGATAGGAAAGACCCAAATAGTAAACAAAAGAATAACAGAAATTGATTCTGAAGCAACAATATGAGAATGAAATAATAGTATTTCAGCATGTGATAAATGAGAATGAACCATATAATAAATAAGGAATTATATCGTAATTCAATATTTTGAAGCTGCCATGGGTTAGCTGCAGGGGTCGGATCCCAGCTAGCGGTAGTCCTGAGGACTAGTGCACCGTGTCGCTTAAGCTTTTACGCCTTATTGTCAGAAGGACCCTTTCGGCTTGTACCCATAGCAAGTTCATCATAATAGAATCAAGATATACTCGATATTTACGCAGGTTTATCTTAATTTACAACAGCTTCATCTAAGATTCCAAGTTCACGACAAAAAAAATTGAAGCGCTCTTCGAATAATGGTTTTATGAAGAAGTCTGCTAACTGATGATCAGTGTCAATAAATTCTAAGTTAATCGTGCCATTTTGCTGATGATCATGCAAAAAGTGGTTACGAATTTCAATGTGTTTCGTGCGTGAGTGACAAATGGGGTTCTTAGTCAAGTTTATAGCACTAGTGTTGTCACAAAAGATTGGAATATGCATGAAAGATAAATTATAGTTTTTAAGGGTTTGCTTCATCCACAGAATTTGTGCACAACAACGCCCAGCTACGATGTATTCAGCTTCTGTTGTGGATAGTGCGACAGAATTCTGCTTCTTGCTAAACCAAGAGACTAAAGCTTTTCCTAATAAATGACACGTACCGCTCGTACTTTTACGGTCGACCTTGCATCCGGCGAAGTCAGCATCATAGTAACCAATGAGGTCAAATGATGTTGACTTGGGATACCATAGGCCCACTGTAACCGTACCCTTAAGGTATCGAAAGATACGCTTAACCGCGGTCATGTGTGATTCCTTAGGATTTGCTTGATATCTAGCACACAGGCAAACGCTAAACATAATATCAGGGCGACTTGCAGTAAGATAGAGTAGACTGCCTATCATACCTCGATACTTACGTTGATCTACGGGTTTGCTACTATCATCTGGTTCAAGTTTGGTTGAAGTAGCCATAGGAGTGCTGATTGGTTTGACGTTATCAAGGTCAAATTTCTTTAGCATGTCCTTTGTATACTTCGACTGACAGATGAAGGTTCCATTTGACATTTGTTTGACTTGCAGCCCAAGAAAGTAGTTGAGTTCTCCCATCATGCTCATCTCAAACTCGGTCTGCATATACTTGGCAAAATCTTGACAAAGAGTTTCATCAGTAGAACCAAAAATAATATCACCTACATATATTTGTACTAAAAGAATAGTGACTTTGAAAGATTTTATGAAAAGTGTAGTGTCAATTTTCCCTTTTGAAAAACCTTTCTCAAGCAAGAAATTGCTTAGCCGTTCATACCAAGCTCTAGGGGCTTGTTTGAGGCCATACAGCGCTTTCTTTAGCTTGAACACGTGGTCGGGAAATTTGTGATTTTCAAAGCCAGGGGGTTGTTTTACATAAACTTCCTCATTAATAAAACCATTCAAGAAAGCACTTTTAACATCCATTTGAAATAATTTGAAATTTTGAAAATTTGCAAATGCACAAAGCATCCTAATGGATTCTAATCTTGCAACAGGAGCATACGTCTCATCGTAGTCGATACCTTCCTCTTGGTTGTATCCTTGGGCTACTAGACGAGCTTTGTTGTGTGTGACTGAACCATCTTTATTCACTTTGTTTCTAAAAACCCATTTAGTACCAATAATCGAGTAATTAGCCGGTCTAGGAACAAGTTTCCATACTTGGCTTCTCTCGAATTGGTTGAGTTCCTCTTGCATAGCAGAAATCCAAAATTCATCATTGAAAGCTTCTAAAATGTTTTTAGGCTCAATTTGTGAAATAAAGGCAGTGCTAGCAATAGAGTCTCTTAATGATGATCTAGTAGTTACTCCACGTGAAACCTCGCCGATTACCAAATTTTCTGGATGTGATGGCTTGAAAGAGAATTTCTTAGGCAAGCTTTCGAGAGAATTTGTTTCGGTTGTGGTGTTCATTGGAGTAGACGTTGATGGCTCAACATCATCATCAAGAGTAGGTGCTGTACTGTTATCTTTATCAAAAGTCACATTTGTAGACTCTTCCACAATTAATGAGCGTTTGTTAAAAACTCTATATCCCTTACTCTTGGCAGCATAGCCAAGGAAAATACCATCGTCAGCTTTGGCATCAAATTTGCCTAAGTTGTCTTTGGTGTTAAGGATAAAACATCTACAAACAAAAACTCTAAAATAAGAAACATTTGGGGTTCTTCCGAACCAAAGCTCATAGGGTGTTTTCTTCGTAATATGACGAATAAGTACCCTATTTAAAATGTGGCATGCTGTACTGACAGCTTCAGCCCAAAAGTATTTCGGAAGTGAGAACTTGTTCAACATGACTCTAGCCATATCGCCAAGAGTCCTATTCTTCCGCTCCACAACACCATTTTGTTGGGGAGTTCTTGGACAAGAAAACTCATGATCAAAACCATTGGAATCACAAAACTTTTCAAAATTAGAATTTTCGAACTCGCCTCCATGATCACTTCGGATTCGAGTAATCATGTAGCCTTTTTCGTTTTGAATTTTCTTGACAAAAATCTTGAAAATCGAAATAGCATCACTTTTATAAGTAAGAAAGAAAATCCAAGTAAATCTTGAAAAGTCATCAACAATAACAAAGGCATAGAGTTTTCCACCAAGACTGGCTACTCTACTAGGGCCAAATAAATCCATATGGAGTAGTTGCAGGGGTCTAGTAGTGCTTACAGAGTTTATGGAATGAAAAGATGACTTGGTTGCCTTATTCAACTCACATTCGGCACATACGGTGTCCTTTTTGAATGTGATATCGGGCAAGCCTCTAACTAGCTTCTTGGTCGATAGCCTGGATATAGTATCCATATTGGCATGACCAAGACGCTGGTGCCATAGTAACCGTTCATCTTTATGAGCATATAGGCATCTACCTGCATTGTTAGTGTCTATAGACAAATAGAAAATATAAATATTGTCCTCTCTTATCCCTTCAAAAGCAATGTCTCCTGTTGACCTATCATAAATAAAGCATTTGTATTGTCCAAAGTTAATGTCATAACCATGGTCAGCAAGATGACTGATGCTGAGCAGATTATGCTTTAACTCGGTCACTAGGCAGACATCCTTTATTACGGAAGATGGAGGATAACCAATAATACCATTACCTATAATATAACCTTTTAGGTTGTTGCCGAAGGATACATATCCTTCTCTCTTCATCGATAGTGATGCGAAAAGGTTTGCGTCTCCCGTCACATGCCGCGAGCATCCACTATCGAGAATCCACTTACTCTTAGTTGAGGAGGGAAGGTCCACCTACATCAAGAGTAGATGTGACCTTTGGTACCCAAGTTCTTGAGGGTCCTGAAGAGTTAGTTTTTGGAAACCATGCATATATCTTTCTATCTACTAATCTTCTAATTCTACATTATGGTGAAATGTGTCCATGTAAACCATAATAAGTACATGTAGCATTCCTATTTACATTAGGAGCATGCTGATGATGTCTATAAGCAGAATAATGAGGAGAAGTGTGATGATATGTAGATTCAGCATGGTGATGATGACTATGTGGAGTGGCATGGTGATATTGTTTATATGGTATGGCATGATGATATTGTCTATATGTAGAGTGATGTTGATTGTGTATTTGTACAACATGGTGATGATTGTATCTATGTGTAGCATGATGTTTTTGTGACATATGATGATTATTTCTACGTGCATGTGGTTTGTGTCCTTTGTGAAAGTGTTTGTACATGTAAGCATGATTGTGAGCATCATGAGGATGACGTGGTTGACTAGTATGAGTGGTGTCATACTTTGTCTGTGTCTCATGTGATTGGGTTTGAGGTTGAGCAACCTGTTTTCCCAATTTAGTCTCTAGTTTCTTAGAGACAGCTAGCAATTCAGTAATCTTAGCATTCAAACCATGCATCTTAGTAATAGAAATCTTGTGTCTGCTCTTTTCTTCTGCAAGCTCCGTGTTGAGAGTTGTCATTTCTTGTGTTTGTTGCTCAATACGTGCCTCGGCATCATGTAAGCTTATTTTATGCTTAGATACCTCATCAGTGACATCCGTGGGTGTAGTGTCTCTAATATTATCAAGTAATAGAGAAAGTCTTTGTATTTCGACTTCATGACTTTTGATTTTGTCCTTGGCATGTTTGTTTTTACCAATGACCTTTTTGTGATCACTAAGTAAATCGGTGAAATCATCGCCAAGTTCATCAAAAGTGAAGTCGTCAAGAGTTTCGTTTGATACCTTATCGGACGTCGCCATTAGGCACACATTAGCCGTATCTTGAAGAGAGTTCTTTTCTTCCTTGGAGTCACTAGCTTCGCTTTCATGCTAAATGCTTGTGTTGGCATATTTCTTTGAGGAGGTCTTCTTGTGTGGTTTCTCATAGCGGTTGCTCTTCTTTAAGAATGGACAGTCTTTTCGGACGTGTCCCGTCTTCTTGCAACCGTAGCAAGTTGGCTCTTCTTCTTCATCTTCTTGTGGTTCCTTCTTTCTTCGATTGAAGCGAAGGAATCTCTTGAAGTTGCGAACCATGAGGGCTTGATCATCATCTTCTAAGTTGTCGTCATCCGTCTCTTCGGGTTCAGCCCTCTGTCGTTGAGCTTTGAGTGCGATCTCCTTAGCCTTAGGAGCAGGCTCTTCGAAGTCCTTGAGGTCAAGCTCATGAGTCATTAGCTTTCCCATCAAGGTCTCCATAGACATGGTTGTGAGATCATTTCCTTCTATGATGGCTGTCACCTTAGGGTTCCAAATTTTTGGTAGCCCCCTAAGTAGCTTGCGAATCTTCTCGTGATTTGAATATTGCTTCCCAAGCGAAGATAGGGGGTTGATGATGTCGAGGAATCTTGTGAACATTTGCGTGATTGTCTCGTTTGGCTTCATCTTGAAAGCCTCGTATTCTTGAGTGAGACGGCTTATTTTTGATTCCTTGACTTGGGTGGTTCCTTCATGCGTCACTTCTAGAAGTTTCCATACTTCGTGGGATGTGGTGCATGTAGATACCCTGTTGAACTCATTCTTGTCTATAGCACAGAATAAAGCATTAATAGCTCTCGCGCCTAGACTTGCCTATTTCTTCTCCTCGTCAGAATATTTGTCATGTGATTTCTCAATGAGATCGCCATTGACAACTATTCTGGCGGGCTTTTTGTAACCATCAGTGACGATAGTCCACAGGTCAAAGTCTAGCGACTTGCGATAAAAACTCAACCTAGTTTTCCAATACGTGTAGTTAGTTCCATCAAATAGGGGAGGCCTATGAGTGGACTGTCCTTCACCATGATTGGAAATCAAGGATTGTGTGGTTGCCATGGATCAGCTCTAGGATGTAAGTCCTTGTTAAGAGAACAGAGCTCTGATACCAATTGAAGAACAGATGGCAACTCTAGAGGGGGGGGTGAATAGAGTTATAGTAATAATAACCAATTAAAAAATAACTCTTTCACAATCTAAAATTAATCAGAGTAAATGCGGAAAATAAATAAGGAGCGAGAGAGCATACGCAAATACAGCCGATTTTAACCTAGTTTCCCTCGTGGAGGACTAGTCTAGGCCTGAGAACTCTAGCTCAGGATTGAATCCACTATTGGTGAAATAGTAGTTACATCCCGTGCCTTTACTTCAGAAGAGCACGTCAACTTCTTATAATGGATCGCAGTGGCGATGCTTGGAATTTTCCAAGCTACTTCTTGAACTCTTGCACAAGACTCCTAACTGAGAGATGCTGAGCACTCGAGACTTAGGAAACTTGTGGCTAGTAGATGAAGAAGGGTATGGCTTATATTGAGCTTAAGAGAGAAGAGAAGAAAAGATTGGATGATTGAAAATGAGAGAATTCTTGGCCTATTTATAGGTTTTTATCAGGCAGAATTCGGCCAGAATTCTGGTAGAAATTTTTAAATATTTGGCCGATGGACAACTAGCAACCAGCAAGCCCTAAAAATTAGGGTACTGATTTTTAGGGGACAGAGTTCGGCCCGAACTCTGTGTGGAGGCAGAGTTCGGCCCGAACTCTGTCTCCAGAGCACAGAATGGGTCCAAGGGTCCAGTGGGCTGATTTTGGATGTGGAGCTTTATGGATTTGGATAGGTTATGGGTTGAGTATCAAGAGCTCAGCATAACTCAGCTTACAATTATTCTAGACTCAATAAAATATAAAAGTACAGACTCGAAAAACGACTCACATCTGCAAAAATGAGCTCTGGCTTGAACTGGATGTAGTCGTCGTGTGTCGTATTGAATTATCACAAGTATTATTTAGTCAATGTTATCAATATTTGGTTGACTGTGACTTTGTGTCAACACCTAACACTCACCCACACAACTCACTCACACACAACACTCTCATATATCACTCATGACACCACACTCATAGGCTCTCACCTAGGCTTAGATATAGGCTAACCTATAGGCACACACACAAATACATATATAGGCTCACATGCACACACACACCTAGGCTCACAACCACACACATCAAGCTCACATACACACACACACAAGCTGAATTTGTGGACTGGATATAGGCTGGAAGGAGGGTTAGATATAGGACAATATGTGTGTCAAGTGGGGGTCCTAAATAGGGCTTAAATTTTGTGTACATAGGCTGCCAAATGGGGACAGTTTTGGGACTGCTTGGCTGTCCAAAATGGACTGATATTGGACAGGAATTGGATGGTTTTGTGACAGGTTTTTGGGGCAAGTTTGGACAGCTTGTAGGCTGTCAAATGGGGTGAACCCTGGGCTGATTTGGGGGGTACCAAAGGGTGGTTTGGGGCTGCATATATGGCTGTGTTATGGACAGGTTTTGCATGGTTTTAAGGGACTGTTTTGGGCTGTGTTAGGAGCCTGGTTAGGGACAGCTATATGGCTGTCCATTGGACCAATCATGTGGACTGAAATTGGACTGTTTGGGACTGGAAATTTGGGACAGCTATGGGGTGATATTAGGACTGAATATGGACAGCCAAATAGGCTTGCTAATAGCTGAATGTTGGGGCATGAATGGGATGGTTTTTGGACAGGAATGACAACCAACAAGTGGACTGAACTGGACTGAATGTTGGGGCTGTTAGGACTGGTTTAGAGTGAAATATGGACTGAAATTATGGACAGTATATAGGGCTAACCATGGCTGAACTATGGACTGTTTAGAGGGTGGTTAAATGACAGCAATGTGGACTGATTTAGAATGGTTTAAGGGCTAAAATGAAGGGCAGTATATAGCTGCTGTTTGCAGCTGGGTATGGGTGTTTCCCCCCTTCTAACACTCACTCACCACTCCACAATTCCTCCCTAAACTCCACACAAACAAACTCTCAAAATCCTCTCTACACCATTCACTCAAACACCACTCATACAAATCACTCCAATACTTGGCCGAAATCCTCATACGCACAACCAAACACAAAATTACACATTTACATACCATATTATATACCATAGTATATATACATATATATATGAGCTATAATATATATATACATATATATTTATATAGAGAATAATATATATACAACCATATATATATACATATATAGATTAAATAATATGATACAATATGATACTTAGGAAAACACAACTCTAAACACATAGAAAATCTGAGATTAAATATTAAAAGAACATCTAATAATATATAATAAATCCACATGTGTCCTATTAGGGATTTTCCCACTAGGACACGATCCTACACATAGGACACATCTACAAGTCTCCAAATGGACACGAAATGGACACAAATGGAGACACAACCATGGGGGTTATTCCTATGGGTCAAAATCAACCTAATGTGTCACGACCTGCACCCACTATGAGGGTACGAGCACGTAACAACGCCCAGCCTACGCCGCAGTGTCGGCAGTAGAACGTTGTTCTAGGTCACTATCTAACCAACAGATCACGCAATTATATAATGTACTTGTCAAAATCTCAACTTCGAACAGAGGACAAGTATAGATATAATGTAGTCTCAATCACAGTCTAAGCACGATATGATAACACAGAAGATAAAAACTAAGACTAAATACAACAATAAAACTAACTACTAAAATAACATATTTCAACAATCTCAAAACATCATATCCCTACTTATATACAACTCCAGTTCTAAAACATGAAAGCTAAAACAAGACAACTAGCTAATCTTCCGATCACTCCTGAGTGTCGGGGCCATAGGTAGCTAAGCCATCTCCTGGTCCGTAATACGTAGGGTATGTGTCCTCAGGGCAATCATCATTAAAATTTTCAACAGGTCCAGTCAGGACAGGAACGAGTACAACTCATCAAGAAAACCCAAGTAAATGACAGGAAACTATAAAGCACTTATAGACAGTTTTATTGATGAACATGGTGGTTTATATACAGGTGATGGAATAGAGAAACAGATAAGATACAAGGAAAGTAAGTAACTAAAATATGAGCAGAATCATGGCAATGAAGACTGTAAAATAAATCTAGCTGAACTAGAGTAACATGGTATAAGTCCAGACAGTAAATGTAACAAGTGTAAAACCTATGTAAATCCAGTACGGGACGAATCTAATACAAGATGAATCCACAATAAGATGATTCTAGTCAGTGATCAAGAATCTAGGTGAGACCAGCTACAATCTAATAGTGTGTTTTAAAATACTGAGATCGACATGTAAACTGCTGTAGGTATCAGGCACATCTCTCACTGATCAGGCGAGAGATGGCTATGCTTCCAGTAGATTCCAGTTTGGAGATTCCAGATTTGGGGTATGTCTACATGCCTTACTCAATATTTCCTCGTCCTGCAATACAAGTGAATCCAGTATAAGACACGAGAATCGAGAGAGTCCAACCAAACACGATACTAGTAATAATTCCAGAATGATTCCAGTAATAGAGGCCAGACAATATGGTGAGTGTGTCGTATACATAAATCCAAAAATATCCATACGTGTGGTAACAAAGAATCACATAAAACTAACTAGAATTGAAATACAGTAACTGACAAATAAATGAGAGAACTATCAGAGAATGTACTCGTCTGATACTCTGAAAAGAGTATTGTAATATCAGATGTCTGCACCAGAGTCACAATGTCCTAAATAGAGCAGTACAGGTTATAATGTGTTTAAAATAAGGCAAATGATGTTTATGATGCAATCTACATGATTTCTAAGCCAATCTAGGTCAAAGCCAACTCTAAGTCAAACCTGGTCAACTGTCTAGGTCAAACTAGGTCCAAGTCAAACTTTGTTCAATTACACTAGTCAACTAGGTCAACATCTAAGGCTAACTTGGTCAACATGGTTAAATTAGTCCTATTCCAGGATTCTAGAGCTATACTATGAGCTAATACTAGTTAACTAAGGTACCAACATATCAATAAGTCTACCATACCACTTATCAGGCTACTACCCCACATCTATCCTCATATATATGTAATATGTGAATATACTTATCACATTGGGTACCTAACATATCAATATACCTACACACATCCTTATTCCACAGCTATACACTAACCTATATACATACCATCATCACTTATACTTGAATTTAGCATACCCCCATCCCTTAATTACCTGGCACACATTGGCTATGGCCAAGTGGCCTAAGGCCAAACTTGCACCTGCTCTCCCTCTCTACCAGACACCCTCAACTATCAAACAACACAAAACATACAAATGGGCATATACACATGGGTCTCTATCTCACAACTTACTAACTCACACCTAGACTCCTGAGTCTTGCTGCTACTACTGCATGCTTGTTGCTGTATTACATTGCTGCAATTGCTGCTGCTGCTGCAGGCTTGCTGCAAGGCAAAAGCCAGGCCAAACCAAGGCCTGATACCCTGCATTCCCAAGTCTCTGGCCAACCCAAACCACCTAAATCTAATATCTGAATTCCCAATAACTTAGATGCTAACCCTACCAATCAACTAACTGAATACTAACACACTCTATCTAACCTCTCTCTCAACCACTACAATATACTAAACTACCAAATCCAACCACAGTCCTAACATATCTCAACTTAAGCCAAAGTATCCTATAGGTAAGCCTACAGGCTAACCCAACTATTCATCCCTAAACCCAGGTATCAAAGTGTCAAAGCATAGAGTGTCACAAGTGTATTGCAAGTGTGAGTGTGAGTATAGCAGTGGGTGTCAGGACAGGGCAGGTAATGTTCTGATAACAAGCAGTAAGGGGCATGACAGTGAACCAATATGTGAAGGTGATATGAAGAGTGGCAGGAAAGTTTGTATGTGTGTGCTAGTGTGGGAGTGAATGTGAGTACATGTGTGTATAGGGCATGTATGTGTGGGTGTGGATGTGCACTAAAACTCAGGTTTCAGCCCAATATCAGTGATGTGTATGCAACAAAATACTATAACCCAAAATCCAATATCCTAACTCTAAAACCAATCCCATATCTAAATGAATGCCTACTGTCTGATACCTTTCATATAAGAAAATGATAACAGGTGTAGTGTATATGGAATTGTAGTGAAGAATGGATGTTTGCAGACATGGCCAAGTGCAGGAATGCAATAACAATTTTGGGATTCATATGAGACAGTTCGGTTGGCATGTGCGTACCTGTGTGTGTGGTGTATGCATAAGTTCTCAGCAAATCAGAAATTCAATGTTGACAATGTTCAGAGAAAAAAGGATTCGAAAGCATAACCCAAATCCAATACGTAAAAATCAACTAACAGTAGTGAGTACATATATAGGTGAATCAATATGACAATTTTAACATCAATATTTAGTTTTTAAAAAAGAATTAAACTCAGTTTCGAAAATAGGGAAATGGTATCGGTGATATTTGGGAAATGCGAATTTAAAATTCAAATCATGTTAATATACTAAATTGAAGGTTGTTAATTAATCCTCCACACGTGCACGTGTCCCAGGAGTATACTCGTGTCCAAACATTTGGACACGAGGTGTCCAATCATAAAAAAACACACACAGACACGCACGAGCACACCAAGTGTCGTGCAAGCATGTCATGGAGTCGTGTGCATGACACACGACACGTGACACGTCGTACTCGTATCCAGACACTCGCCAGGGATAGTGGTACTTGTAAAACAGCCTGCACTGTGTCCACGAGGTCGTGTGTCCACGTGCGAAGCGCGTATCAGTGCGCATTTTCACACGCATGCAGCACAGGCAAGGATCGGTGCGATCGAGTTTTCTCTCGATCCACTCGATCAATTTGCCTCCAATTTTGTATGGGTGATGGCAGACAGTAGGCGCATGTGTCCACAAAAAATTAGCTCACGAGAGTCCGTGTTGTGTCCTGTGTCGACCCCGAGCAGCAGGGGACTGTACGGGCACAGTGCTGTGTCCCGTGCGTGCGTGCGTGTCCAAATTTGGACACGAAGGGTGTCAAAAATTGGGATAACAAATCACGAAATTAAACCTCATATCTAAGGCTACAAATTTGATCAATTAGTTTTGAAAATAAACAATATTGAATTCACTCAAGCATTTCATCAAATACCTTAAATAACACCTAGACACGTGTCCGATACGGACATCAAACGGACACGGAAACCACCCAAATTTCGGGGACAGATAGGGGTCTCCTAGATCTAGCCCTAAATGTAAAGAAAACAGAAATTTAAATCAATTTGGGGAGTTTTACCTATAGGCGCAAAAAGCATGGAAAAGCTCCAAATGGGGGATTCTTCCCTGCTAGCCAAATGCTCCCAAATTGTCCCAAAGCTGGGATTAAACCCCACAATCAGAAAATATGAGAGTATTAGGTTCTAATGCAAGAAACTAGGATTAAAAAGAAATTAAAATAAATTTATGAGAATTTTTGGGAAGGGGGAAAATACTTTTCTTTTCCTATGTGTTGAAATGAAATAAAAGAGGCAAGCCCTAATGAATAAGTGGTTATATAGGGTGTGGATCCCTATGTGGCTGGTCACTTAGGGTTTGGTTAGGGTTAGGGTGTCAAATCAAGGGCCATGGGCCAAGTCACAAGTTATTAAGTCCTTAATCACCAGTCCTTTCATTAAAACCACAAACCATGAAATAATTTCACTTAAACTAATCCTCTCATTCTAAAACTAATCTCTAATGACTAAAATGAGTTAACTCAAGCTAGACTAGGGTTACCATAGCTAGGGTTAGCTTCTAGGCTAGTCCACTAGGTCTCAATAAGTCAAGGTCAAACTAGAATTCACCAATTCACTAAATCATCAAATAATTCAAATAAGTCAAAATGACCAAATTACCCCTAGGATAAAATGATAATTAAATTATCCTAATGACACGGTTAGGCTCTAGGTCATGCAGTCTCTAGGGTTTCACTGGCAGCACATCAGAATCGCAAGTCATGACTTAAACCAGTTTTTAAATAGTTTAAAAAATATTAAAAATCACCAAAAATCATAATGTGAAATAATTATCAATAAATAATAATAATAATTACAAAATTTCAAAATTACCGTCATCTGGAAAACTGGGTGTTACAATCCTACCCCCCTTAGAAAAATTTCGTCCTCAAAATTAAGATGATCGTACCCCTACTAGGTCAAACCCCCAATCAATCAAAGTCGAAGCAACACAAACCTACTGGTCATGATTTCACAGTTTCGAACAGGGTAGCTACATTATCTAGCAATCACAACAATATCCTGACAGGTACTAATGGAATCACACAGGAAAGTGGAGAAGAAGAATGAGAAGGACAAACCTGCTAACCCATCACCTGCAGCGTCGGTCTCCTCGACCGCCATCGCAAAAGCTCCACCCCTCTGGTGCTGAGCTACAGGTGGCCTAGCTCCCTCAAAAGAGGTACAAAAGGACAGTCTATCTTCTGGTGGGCTTCAGGCCCACAAGAATAGCAAACCTTCAGCCTCTTCCTACACTGCTTCCTGGTGTGTCCCAACTTCCTGTAGTAGGAACAACTGATTGTCTTCGGGTCCTGACCCCGATACTGATATTGTACCTGCTGAACCATCACTGGTGCCTGGGTCTGCTGAATCTGTACGTGAGGCCTCTTGGCCTGGCCTCCGCTGCTGCTACCACTCTAGAAGTCACGACCCCTCTTCAACTTCAACCCCAGGTCGCCCTCCACTGCTATAGCCCCAGCAAATATCTCCGCAAAGGTAGCATTCCGGTCGCTCTTAGTTAGTGACCGAACCTCCCTAATCAGGCCTCAGCGGAACTTCCTCGCCTTAGTCTTCTAAGTCAAGTCATCTATGAACCGGGCCAACCGGCAAAACTCCTCGGCGTACTCAGCTACTGTCTGGTTTCCCTGAACCAGACCCTCAAACTGTACCTCTATGCCTCCCAAAGCCATATCAGGAAAGAACTGCTCCTTGAACAATTCCTTGAACTGGGCCCAAGTCTGGCCCTCAACTCCCACCCTAGGGTCCGTCTGGTACCACGCACGGGCTAAGTCCTGCATCTGACTGCCCACCGCCTCGATATGGAGTCGATCTAGTATCTCTGCCAACCTGAATATCTCCTCGATATGCTCTATCCATTCGTATGCATAATGGATGCCTTCTGTGTCCAGAACTCTCAGGGATGCATCTTCTGAAAGTCCTGTATATCCTTCTCCTTCCGACGAGGCTGCTGCTGCTGTAACGCCCTAGTCCTAAAATACGTAGGACTAGGAACGTAGACATGCCAGCTGTATTCATACGAAGTATACCCCAATATATGGAAGCCTCGTATAAATACATAAGCTGTAAAATGCAGTAGAACCATACTAATCTCATCCACGCAAAATAAATGAATAGAAGATCTCATATAATCAACTATGAAATTATCATTTGGTACATGTAGTTGGGCGGAGACAAATCCACTACCAACTTTAAAAAGAAATACATAACAAGAGAAAGATTTTGGCGAGCGAAGCGAAGACGATCCAAATACAATCATCCTCGAAGAAATAGCGAAGATCACGGCTAGAGCTAGAACACCTGCGAAAGACAAGAGCACACACCTGGAGAGATAACCAGGTCCTCAGAGGGACGTAACAAGACACATAATATCATGCCATATAAACTGAATAAATATTGCTCAAATAAATAAGTAAATCGAATTATAACATGTTCCAATACGCACCTACTGAATGAGCGTACCATCCCCCCAACCAAACAAGGACAGAAGATGGTAAACTAATTCACGGTAACGTATCTTCCCATGCTATGAATCCAATATGGTATCCGAACCCCAACAAGGTTCAATACCTTCTCATCGAAGTAGTAAGTCACACCTACAACCAAACAAGGACAAGATGTGACGAACTAATCCGCGATAAGTTATTGTTCCAAGCCATGGTCAGATACAAGTACCCAAACCAAAGATACTCATACCTAACGGATAAGGGCGCCTAACCAAATCTAGGTGAATGCAGTTTAAGAACAGTTCATAGTCGCATGACTACCCAGTCAAGTCGAAAAATTACCAATACAGTACGTCAGTAGCTAGTCACAACACCATATACTATTCCTCAGTATCGAGCGAGTCTATAGCATATAGTCTACCTATCGTTCCTCAGTAGCGAGCGAGTCTACGATAGATAGGGTGGTAGTCAACTTCCAATCATGTTCTTCCCGCCCAATGCTAACTCTATAACCGCTAAGTCAAACTAGCATGCAACCTCTATTAGCGGTTATTCCTATCGTATGGCTTGTACGTACTGGTGGCCAGCCAATCACGCACTTCCGTGTTCTACATGCGACACACAACTTCGTGTTACAACGTGTCAAGGCCAATGAATGCAACACATATGGTGGTCCCTTAAATCTAGGTTAAATTTGTTAGAAAATAATACACAGCAGGAAATATAAATGAACAGTAAGTTCTAACAATTATGCCATGTATCACAGTTTATTTTGCATAAAGAAAATAAATAATGCATGAAATATGAGCTAAAATAATTAAACAGCGAATGGCAAGGTGTCTTGCCTGGTAGGACGCCTGGTGTGCTACAATAATCAATGTGGCACGAACTGCGACTTCGGTGCAACAACTACACAAGGGGACCTCTGTTGGTGGCACGGACAGTTCCATTGGGTCCAAAAGGGTCAAATTGGTTAGGGTGGACATAAGGTAGGCTTGAATTGGTGAGGGAATAGGAAGGATGGGTTACGGACAAGAGAAAATCAACAAAATATTGGATAAATATTACGTATACGAATTTAGAAAATATTTATAATTCCTAAAAATTATTTTTTTATTAGTCTAAATATTTATATAGGAAAAATACTTAAAATACTTAAAGTCAAGAAATTCATTTTTAGGCAAGAACCCTAATTTTGTAAAAATATTATTTTAGGGGGAGTATTATATTCTTAGTAGTCACAATAAATATTTTTAAAGACTAGGACATCATCGTATATAAAATAGTTTTTTTTAGAAAAAAATAAAATCTAGTATAATATTTTTAGGGCTAAAACTAATTTCTACTAATAACAAAATTAACCATAATTCTTAGTCAATAATAAAAATATATATAAAATAATATTAATAATATTGATAATAATAATACATAGTGTACACATGTACATATAATATTATTCAGTAAAAATACTATTACTATTACTGTAAAATCAGAATAACATAACAAGATAATAGCAATAATAATAGTAATACTTAATACTAATAATAATAATAATAATAATAATAATAATAATAATAATAATGCTGTAATGGATTATAATAATAATAATAAAAATAAAAATAATAAACTAAACCTATTAGTACAGTACTGTTCTGTGCAAAAGAAAAATTAAAAAAAGAAAAACAGAAGGGGGAGGAGAGAGAGAGAGCCAGGGGAAGGGAATCGACGAAGCGGATGTCGGCCGGCGGTGGGTTCAGTCGAGGCGGGCGGCTCCGGCGGGGTTTGACAGAGAGGGAGAAGTCGGGGGTCGCAGGCGAGCGGTCGATCGGGGTGGAGTGAGAGGCGAGTGAGGGTTTCGGCCGGGTGCTCCTCCGCAGAGTCGACGGCGAGCGGGATGGGCTTTAGCGGCTAGGGCAGAGCTGCGCGCGGCGGGGTGCTCCGCGAAGGCGGTGGTCAGTTCGTAGAGGAGCGGGGTACAGCCGTCGGTCGGCGGCGACAAGAGGGAAGCCGCGCGCGAAAAGGGGAAGGAGTGCGGTGGCTCGGGAAAGGGTGATCGGCGTCGGGCGGAGGCCAGCTGTGCGACGGAGGTGAGTCAATCGAAGTTATTTTTGGGTTTTATTTAATTTCGGGTTTCTTGGGCTTCGGTTTTCAGTGGCCGTGGCCGGCCGCGGTGGCGGTCTGGGTGACGGGGTTGATGAAGATGATGGTGATGGCGGGGGTTGATGTGGTAACAGTGGTGGTTGCGGTGGTGGTGGTTTGAGCTGGTCGGGGCACGGTGGTAGGGAGTCCCGACGCGGTGGCCGGAGGTCGGGTGTTGGGTGGCGGTCCTGGCCGGGCGCGGCCAAGGTGATGGGGTTTTGGGTGTACGGTTGTGATTTGGTGTGCTGTAATGGTGGCGGTCTGGGTGACGTCGATGACGACGGTTGTGGTAACGGTGGTTGTCGGCGACGATGTCGGTGGAAGGAAAGTGGTGGCGGGGCCATGGATGTGGTCGGGTATGGTGTTGGTGAAACGGCAACGTGGTGGCGATCGAGTTATTGGCAGCAGGCTGGTGGTAGGGACGAGGGTGCGACGTCGGGTAGGCGGGGGAGAAACGGTGGTGGACAGAGATGCCGACGGCGGTGGTGGAGCGGCTGGTTGGTGCTGCTGTCGACGGTGGTGTTGGGTTGCGGGGATGAGGACACCAGTGGGGACATGATTTAGTTTAGGAATTTTAGTATGTCGGGATGTGTCCGACACGAGGGATTTACAATGTATTTGTAAAAAGAATGGAATAAGAACGGGGAGAGGACACGGACACGGACACGAACACGGACACGAGGCACTGCACTTGTGGTGGAAGAAATATTTGTGTGGATGAATAATGAATTGGAGGAGTACCTGCCTATTTATAGGATGTGCAATTCCCAATAAGATATGGACTAGGAATATTTAAAACCCAAGTAGATAAATCATCAATTTAATTAAAATCAATCAAATCAAATCCTATCCAAATCCAATTAAATCTAATTTAAATCAAATCAAATTCCCTTAGTTTAAAATCAAATCAATTTCAAATATAGATATTAGTTTACTATTAAAATGTATCCATGGAATCAAATAAAAATTTAAATCGTCACAAATATTTCGAAAATATGTTTTCCAAAAATACTATTATAATAATTTCAAAAATACCTTATTATTTAAAAATAAACTTAATAAAATATTTATGAAATAAATATTTTTGCCTGAAGAATATTATTTATTATTGATAACTGCTAAAAACCATAGACTTTTTATAGCAAGAATAATAATTCGATATAATATTTTGAAAGTGTAATAAAATAGAAAAAGTTATTTTTCTAAAATATGTACGCTCGCACATATTCGCACTCGTCGAGCAAATTCGAAAAAGAAATAAAAGGTCGTGCGCGACGTATAATACGACTACGTGACGTACAATACAAAATTTTAAATCCGTACCAAAATTTAAATAATAAAAAAATAGTAGAAATTTAGGGGTTTTACATCCTACCCAACTTAAAAAAATTTCGTCCTCGAAATTAAGAATTCGTAGGCGGTGAGAAGGCACAACGGTAGATAGGAGGGTTTAAAGAAGTTCATATGGTCGTGGTCTAGGTTGGGGATATGATTAAGAGCCGATTGTAATCACCCTTAAATTCAAGTGATTAGAAAGTCAAGATTGTAGAATTAGGGTCGAGGGAATGGTCGAGGAGTTTATGATGAAGACATAACAATGTCGAGTGGTAATGGTCTTAATTGATAGGACAGCTAGAGAAATTTCAAGTACAAGTGCCTTCGTCCTTCCAAAATCGGTGAAGGCGAAAGTGATTTAAGGAGTTCAATGACGACATTATCAATTACGAATATGTGGTTCATAGGCGGTCGTATAGATTTCAAAAGAATCGTCAAGGCAGTCGTGGATGGGATTGTAAGGGCCAAGTTTAATTATGTCCCCATCCACGTAGGGTAATAAACAAAAGCAAACCAAAGTGCACTCGGTTGATCAGACCATCATGCACCGGTTCTGATTAGACAATATGTTAGTGGGAGCTCTTCCAATAACATATGTCATGAACAAGCTTGATAAAGATTTGAGCTTGCAAAAACTAGGCTACATTAGCATCATTAATCTAGATAGTAAAAATATAGGCACGAGATTAAGATTGAAATAAATAACAAATATGAATAGTCTAAGAGTCATAAGGATCTAAGTCTTGTTTATTCCTATACAATCATTCTACGATTTTATTGACTAAGGCTTGGTTGACCAAATGAGTGTGTCGGGTCGTGGGGTGTTCTACCCAACTTAAAAAAATTAAGCTAAGGGTGTTTGGGACATCTAACTAGTAGGGTCGATCTCTAGCAAGCACGAAGGGAAGATAAGAATAATGGTAGAAGGAATCAAGCAAGATGCAATCGATGAGTCGGTCGAATATAGAATCGAGAAAAAAGGTCAAGTATGTGGATGAGATCCTAGACTTCTAATCCTATACGCAGGCTTGCTTGGTACGGTAAAGTAACCAAACAATTTATCTTAACCTGCATGGGCCACCACAAAAACATGTAACGCCCTAGTCCCAAAATGCGTAGGACTAGGAACGTAGACATGCCAGCTGTATTCATACGAAGTATACCCCAATATATGGAAGCCTCGTATAAATACATAAGCTGTAAAATGCAGTCGAACCATACTAATCTCATTCATGCAAAATAAATGAATATAAGATCTCATATAATCAACTATGAAATTGTCATTTGGTACATGTAGTTGGGCGGAGACAAATCCACTACCAACTTTGAAAAAAAATACATAACAAGAGAAAGATTTTGGCAAGCGAAGCGAAGACGATCCAAATGCAATCATCCTCGAAGAAATAGCGAAGATCACGGCTAGAGCTAGAACACCTGCGAAAGACAATAGCACACACCTGGAGAGATAACCAGGTCCTTAGAGGGACGTAACAAGACACATAATATCATACCATATAAACTGAATAAATATTGCTCAAATAAATAAGTAAATCAAATTATAACATGTTCCAATACGCACCTACTGAACGAGCGTACCATCCCCCCAACTAAACAAGGACAGGAGATGGTAAACTAATTCACGGTAACGTATCTTCCCATGCTATAAATCCAATATGGTATCCGGACCCCAACAAGGTTCAATACCTTCTCATCGAAGTAGTAAGTCACACCTACAACCAAACAAGGACAAGATGTGACGAACTAATTCGCGACAAGTTATTGTTCCAAGCCACGGTCAGATACAAGTACCCAAACCAAAGGTACTCATACCTAACGGATAAGGGCGCCTAACCAAATCTAGGTAATGCAGTTTAAGAACAGTTCATGGTCGCATGACTACCCAGTCAAGTCAAGAAATTACCAATACAGTACCTCAGTAGCGAGTCACAACACCATATACTATTCCTCAGTATCGAACGAGTCTATAGCATATAGTCAACCTATCGTTCCTCAGTAGCGAGTGAGTCTACGATAGATAGGGTGGTAGTCAACTTCCAATCATGTTTTTCCCGCCCAATGCTAACTCTATAACTGCTAAGTCAAACTAGCATGCAACCTCTATTAGCGGTTATTCCTATCGCACGGCTTATACGTACTGGTGGCCAGCCAATCATGCACTTCTGTGTTCTACATGTGACACACAACTTCGTGTTACAACGTGTCAAGGCCAATGAATGCAACACACATGGTGGTCCCTTAAATCTAGGTTAAATTTGTAAGAAAATAATATACAGCAAGAAATATAAATAAACAATAAGTTCTAACAGTTATGCCATGTATCACAGTTTATTTTGCATAAAGAAAATAAATAATGCATGAAATATGAGCTAAAATAATTAAACAGCGAATGGCAAGGTGTCTTGCCTGGTAGGACGCCTGGTGTGCTGCAATAATCAATGTGGCACGAACTGCGACTTTGGTACAATAATTACACAAGGGGACCTCTGTTGGTGGTACGGACAGTTCCATTGGGTCCAGAAGGGTCAAATTGGTTAGGGTGGACATAAGGTAGGCTTGAATTGGCGAGGGAATCGGAAGGATGGGTTACGGACAAGAGAAAATCAACGAAATATTGGATAAATATTATGTATACGAATTTAGAAAATATTTATAATTCCTAAAATTTTTTTTTTATGAGTCTAAATATTTATATAGGAAATATACTTAAAGTACTTAAAGTCAAGAAATTCGTTTTTAGGCAAGAACCCTAATTTTGTAAAAATATGATTTTAAGGGAGTATTATATTCTTAGTAGTCACAATAAATATTTTTAAAGACTAGGACATCATCGTATATAAAATAGTTTTTTTTTAGAAAAAAATAAAATATAGTATAATATTTTTAGGGCTAAAACTAATTTCTACTAATAACAAAATTAACCATAATTCTTAGCCAATAATAAAAAAATATATAAAATAATATTAATAATATTGATAATAATAATACATAGTGTACACATGTACATATAATATTATTCAGTAAAAATACTATTACTATTACTGTAAAATCAGAATAACATAACAAGATAATAGCAATAATAATAGTAATTCTTAATACTAATAATAATAATAATAATAATAATAATAATAATAATGATAATAACAATGCTGATAATGGATTATAATAATAATAATAATAATAATAATAAAAATAATAAACTAAAACTATCAGTACAGTACTGTTCTGTGCAAAAGAAAAATTAAAAAAGAAAAACAGAAGGGGGAGGAGAGAGAGAGAGAGAGAGCCAGGGGAAGGGAATCGAGGAAGCGGATGTCGGCCGGCGGTGGGTTCAGTCGAGGCGGGCTGCTCCGGCGGGGTTTGACGGAGAGAGAGAAGTCGGGGGTCGCAGGTGAGCGGTCGATCGGGGCAGAGTGAGAGGCGAGTGAGGGTTTCGGCCGGGTGCTCCTCCGCAGAGTCGACGGCGAGCGGGATGGGCTTTAGCGGCTAGGGCAGAGTGCGCGCAGCGG
The DNA here is from genome assembly GCA_029216955.1 of Iris pallida. NCBI lineage: Eukaryota > Viridiplantae > Streptophyta > Magnoliopsida > Asparagales > Iridaceae > Iris > Iris pallida. Next base: position 188,502 of record JANAVB010013602.1, on the reverse strand, counting down.
GGTGCTCCTCGAAGGCGGTGGTCAGTTCGTGGAGGAGCGGGGGACAGCCGTCGGTCGGCGGCGACAAGAGGGCAGCCGCGCGCGAAAAGGGGAAGGAGTGCGGTGGCTTGGGAAAGGGTGATCGGCGTCGGGCGGAGGCTAGCTGTGCGGCGGAGGTGAGTCAATCGAAGTTATTTTTGGGTTTTATTTAATTTGGGGTTTCTTGGGCTTCAGTTTTCGGTGGCCGTGGCCGGCCGCGGTGGCGGTCTGGGTGACGGGGTTGATGAAGATGATGGTGATGGCGGGGGTTGATGTGGTGACAGTGGTGGTTGCGGTGGTGGTGGTTTGAGCTGGTCGGGGCACGGTGGTAGGGAATCCCGACGCGGTGGCCGGAGATCGGGTGTTGGGTGGCGATCCTGGCTGGGCGCGGCCAAGGTGATAGGGTTTTGGGTGTACGGTGGTGATTGGGTGTGCTGTAATGGTGGCGATCTGGGTGACGTCGATGACGACGGTTGTGGTGACGGTGGTTGTCGACGACGATGTCGGTGGAAGGAAAGTGGTGGCGGGGCCATGGATGTGGTCGGGTATGGTGTTGGTGAAACGGCAACGTGGTGGCGATCGGGTTATTGGCAGCAGGCTGGTGGTAGGGACGAGGGTGCGACGTCGGGTAGACGTGGGAGAAACGGTGGTGGACAGAGATGCCGACGGCGGTGGTGGAGCGACTGGTTGGTGCTGCTGTCGACGGTGGTGTTGGGTTGCGGGGATGAGGACACCAGTGGGGACAGGATTTAGTTTAGGAATTTTATTGTGTCAGGGTGTGTCCGACACGAGGGATTTACAATGTATTTGTAAAAAGAATGGAATAAGAACGGGGAGAGGACACGGACACGAACACGGACACGAGGCACTGCACTTGTGGTGGAAAAAATATTTGTGTGGATGAATAATGAATTGGAGGAGTACCTGCCTATTTATAGGATGTGGAAATTCCCAATAAGATATGGACTAGGAATATTTAAAACCCAAGTAGATAAATCATCAATTTAATTAAAATCAATCAAATCAAATCCAATCCAAATCCAATTAAATCTAATTTAAATCAAATCAAATTCCCTTAGTTTAAAATCAAATCAATTTCAAATATAGATATTAGTTTACTATTAAAATGTATCCATGGAATCAAATAAAAATTTAAATCGTCACAAATATTTCGAAAATATGTTTTCCAAAAACACTATTATAATAATTTCGAAAATACCTTATTATTTAAAAATAAACTTAATAAAATATTTATGAAATAAATATTTTTGCATGAAGAATATTATTTATTATTGATAACTGCTAAAAACCATGGACTTTTTATAGCAAGAATAATAATTCTATATAATATTTTGAAAGTGTAATAAAATAGAAAAATTGTTTTTCTAAAATATGTACGCTCGCACATATTCGCACTCGTCGAGCAAATTCGAAAAAGAAATAAAAGGTCGTGCGTGACGTATAATACGACTACATGACGTACAATACAAAATTTTAAATCCGTACCAAAATTTAAATAATAAAAAAAATAGTAGAAATTTAGGGGTTTTACATCTGCTCCCTCTGAGCAGTCACCATCTCTACAGTAGTACGAACCAGCTTGTGGGCCTCATCAATCCCATGACATAAATCGGTAGTCTGCCGCTGCTGCTGCTGCTGATGAGATGCCAGAATCCTCTCCATGAAAGAGAATAGATGAGCAGCATCTACCATTCCTGCAGGTGGAGGCTGCTGCGGTGGAAGGACCTCAGGAAGCACCGGGCTCTGCCTCCTAGATGGTGGAGGTGCTCCTCTGAAAGCTGCTGAAACACCCACCCCAGCTGGCATGACTGGGACTGCGGTACCGGGAACTGGCTGCTGAAGGTGAGAGGTGGCAGACCCTTCTGCAGCGTCCCCCGGTCTTGGGCGACGTGATCTCGTCTCAACCATCCTGGAGACACAGATCAAACAAGAAATCAATACTGAGATAGAAGCGATAAATCAAGAGAGGACAGTTAATTTCAAGAAAGACAAAGCAGCAAGATGTATAGATGGTATGAATTGAAGCAGAATTTTTCCTAACTGTGATTGAGCGCCTCCCCGTTAAAGCCTATCTCTCAATACTATCGCAGGCTCGCGGCAGTACAACTAAGTCGCCGTACTACCACGATATCGTACTAATGCGACTCTCGACCTGCATGGGCCACCACTAAAAATGTGTCACGACCCGCACCCACTGTGAGGGTACGAGCACGTAACAACGCCCAGCCTACGCCGCAGTGTCGGCGATAGAACGCTGTTCTAGGTCACTATCTAACCAACAGATCACGCAGTTATATAATGTACTTGTCAAAATCTCAACTCCGAACGGAGGACAAGTATAGATATAATGTAGTCTCAATCACAGTCTAAGCACGATATGATAACACAAAAGATAAAAACTAAGACTAAATACAACAATAAAACAAACTACTAAAATAATATAATCTCTAACAATCTCAAAACATCATATCTCTACTTATATACAACTCCAGTTCTAAAACATGAAAGCTAAAACAAGACAACTAGCTAATCTCCCGATCACTCCTGAGTGTCGGAGCCATAGGTAGCTAAGCCATCTTCTGGTCTGTAATACGTAGGGTATGTGTCCTCAGGGCAATCATCTGTAAAATTTTCAACAGGTCCAGTCAGGACAGGAACGAGTACAACTCACCAAGAAAACCCAAGTAAATGACAGGGAACTATAAAGCAGTTATAGACAGTTTCATTGATGAACATGGTGGTTTATATACAGGTGATGGTATAGAGAAACATATAAGATACAAGGAAAGTAAGTAACTAAAACATGAGCAGAATCATGGCAATGAAGACTGCAAAATAAATCTAGCTGAACTAGAGTAACATGGTATAAGTCCAGACAGTAAATATAACAAGTGTAAAACCTATGTAAATCCACTACGGGACGAATCTAATACAAGATGAATCCAGTACAAGATGATTCTAGTCAGTGATCAAGAATCCAGGTGAGACCAGCTACAATCTAATAGTGTGTTTTAAAATACTGAGATCGACATGTAAACGGCTGTAGGTATCATGCACATCTCTCACTGATCAGGCGAGAGATGGCTATGCTTCCAGTAGATTCCAGTTTGGAGATTCCAGATTTGGGGTATGTCTACATGCCTTACTCAGTATTTCCCCTCCCCACAATACAAGTGAATCCAGTATAAGAAACGAGAATCGAGAGAGTCCAGCCAAACACGATACTAGTAATGATTCCAGAATGATTCCAGTAATAGAGGCCAGACAATATGGTGAGTGTGTCACATACATGAATCCAGAAATATCCATACGTGTGGTAACAGAGAATCGCATAAAACTAACTAGAATTGAAATACAGTAACTGACAAATAAATGATAGAACTATCAGAGAATGTACTCGTCTGATACTCTGAAAAGAGTATTGTAATGTCAGATGTCTGCACCAGAGTCACAATGTCCTAAATAGAGCAGTACAGGTTATAATGTGTTTAAAATAAGGTAAATGATGTTTATGATGCAATCTACATGATTTCTAGGCAAATCTAGGTCAAAGTCAACTCTAAGTCAAACCTGGTCAACTGTCTAGGTCAAACTAGGTCCAAGTCAAACTTTGGTCAATTACACTAGTCAACTAGGTCAACATCTAAGGCTAACTTGGTCAACATGGTTAAATTAGTCCTATTCCAGGATTCTAGAGATATACTATGAGCTAACACTAGTTAACTAAGGTACCAATATATCAATAAGTCTACCATACCTCTTATCAGGTTACTACCCCACATCTATCCTCATATATATGTAATATGTGAATATACATATCACATTGGGTACCTAACATATCAATATACCTACACACATCCTTATTCCATAGCTATACACTAACCTATATACATACCATCATCACTTATACTTGAATTTAGTATACCCCCATCCCTTAGTCACCTGGCACACATTGGCTATGGCCAAGTGGCCTAAGGCCAAACCTGCACCTGCTCTCTCTCTCTACTAGACACCCTCAACTATCAAACGAAATAAAACATACAAATGGGCATATAAACATGGGTCTCTATCTCACAACTTACTAACTCACACCTAGACTCCTGAGTCTTACTGCTACTACTGCATGCTTGTTGCTGCATTACATTGCTGCAATTGCTGCTGCTGCTGCAGGCTTGCTGCAAGGCAAAAGCCAGGCCAAGCCAAGGCCTGATACCCTGTATTCCCAAGTCTCTGTACAACCCAAACCACCTAAATCTAATATCTGTATTCCCAATAACTTAGATGCTAACCCTACCATTCAACTAACTGAATACTAACACACTCTATCTAACCTCTCTCTCAACCACTACAACACACTAAACTACCAAATCCAACCACAGTCCTAACATATCTCAACTTAAGCCAAAGTATCCTATAGGTAAGCCTATAGGCTAACCCAACTATTCAACCCTAAACCCAGGTATCAAAGTGTCAAAGCATAGAGTGTCACAAGTGTATTGCAAGTGTGAGTGTGAGCATAGCAGTGGGTGTCAGGACAGGGCAGGTAATGTTCTAATAACAAGCAGTAAGGGGCATGACAGTGAACCAATATGTGAAGGTGATGTGAAGAGTGGCAGGAAAGTTTGTGTGTGTGTGCTAGTGTGGGAGTGAATGTGAGTACATGTGTGTATAGGGCATGTATGTGTTGGTATGGATGTGCACTAAAACTCAGGTTTCAGCCCAATATCAGTGATGTGTATGCGACAGAATACTACAACCCAAAACCCAATATCCTAACTCTGAAACCAATCCCATATCTAAATGAATGCCTACTGTCTGATACCTTTCGTATCAGAAAATGATAACAGGTGTAGTGTATATGGAATTACAGTGAAGAATGGATGTTTGCAGACATGGCCAAGTGCAAGAATGTAATGACAGTTTTAGGATTCACATGAGACAGTTCGGTTGGCATGTGCGTACCTGTGTGTGTGGTGTATGCATAAGTTCTCAGCAAATCAGAAATTCAATGTTGACAGTATTCTGGAAAAAAAAGGATTCGAAAGCATAACCCAAATCCAATACGTAAAAATCAACTAACAATAGTGAGTACATATGTAGGTGAATCAATATGACAATTTTAACATCAATATTTAGTTTTTAAAAAAGAATTAAACTCAGTTTCGAAAACAGGGAAATGGTATCAGTGATATTTGGAAAATGCGAATTTCGAATTCAAATCATGTTAATATACTAAATTGAAGGTTGTTAATTAATCCACCACACGTTCACATGTCCCAGGAGTATACTCGTGTCCAAACATTTGGACACGAAGTGTCCAATCATAAAAAAACACACACAGACACGCACGAGCACACCAAGTGTCGTGCAAGCGTGTCACGGAGTCGTGTGCATGACACACGACACGTGACACGTCGTTCTCGTGTCCAAACACTCGCCAGGGATAGGGGTACTTGTCAAACAGCCTGCACTGCATCCACGAGGTCGTGTGTCCACGTGCGAAGTGCGTATCAGTGCGCATTTTCACACGCGTGCAGCACAGGCAAGGATCGGTGCGATCGAGTTTTCTCTCGATCTACTTGATCAATTTGCCTCAAATTTTGTGTGGGTGATGGCAGACAGTAGGCACACGTGTCCACAAAAAATCAGCTCACGAGAGTCCGTGTCGTGTCCTGTGTCGACCCCGGGCAGTAGGGGACTGCACGGGCACAGTGCTGTGTAACGTGCGTACGTGCGTGTCCAAATTTGGACACGAAGGGTGTCAGAAATTGGGACAACAAATCACGAAATTAAACCTTATATGTAAGGCTACAAATTTGATCAATTAGTTTTGAAAATAAATAATATTGAATTCACTCAAGCATTTCATCAAACACCTTAAATAACACCTAGACACGTGTCCGATACGGATACCAAACGGACACAAAAACCACCCAAATTTTGGGGACAGCTAGGGGTCTCCAAGATCTAGCCCTAAATGCAAAGAAAACAGAAATTTAAATCAATTTGGGGAGTTTTACCTATAGGTGCAAAAAGCATAGAAAAGCTCCAAATGGGGGATTCTTCCTTGCTAGCCAAATGCTCCCAAATTATCCCAAAGCTGCGATTAAACCCCACAATCAGAAAAATAGGAGAGTATTAGGATCTAATGCAAGAAACTAGGATTAAAAAGGAATTAAAATGAATTTATGGGAATTTTTAGGAAGGGGGAAAATACCTTTCTTTTCCTATGTGTTGAAATGAAATAAAAGAGGCAAGCCCTAATGAATAAGTGTTTATATAGGGTGGGGATCCCTATGTGACTGGTCACTTAGGGTTTGGTTAGGGTTAGGGTGTCAAATCATGGGCCATGGGCCAAGTCACAAGTCATTAAGTCCTTAATCACAAGTCCTTTCATTAAAACCACAAACCATAAAATAATTTCACTTAAACAAATCCTCTCATTCTAAAACTAATCTCTAATGACTAAAATGAGTTAACTCAAGCTAGACTAGGGTTACCATAGCTAGGGTTATCTTCTAGGCTAGTCCACTAGGTCTCAACAAGTCAAGGTCAAACTAGAATTCACCAATTCACTAAATCATCAAATAATTCAAATAAGTCAAAATAACCAAATTACCCCTAGGCTAAAATGATAATTAAATTATTCTAATGACACGGTTAGGCTCTAGGTCATGCAGTCTTTAGGGTTTCACTGGCAGCACATCAGAATCACAAGTCATGACTTAAACCAGTTTTTAAATAGTTTAAAAATTATTAAAAATCACCAAAAATCATAATGTGAAACAATTATCAATAAATAATAATAATAATTACCAAATTTCAAAATTACCCTCATCTGGAAAATTGTGTGTTACATAATGCATGAGAAAAATGAGAAAGAGAAAGGGATTTATACCTCTCGGCAGATCGAATCGAAGGAAAGGCCTCCCGATACGCCACCGACACGTAGGAATCCCAAACGGACACGAACGAGCTCTGAATCCTCTCAAACTTGGGTAGCTTCCTCCTTGGCTTGAGTGGTGAAGGAAAGAAGAAGGTTGGGTGGAAAAATGGAAGGATTTGGTAGAGAAATGATAGGGATTTGCTCTCTAGAAATTTGGGAAAGAATAAGAGAGAGAATGGAAGAGGGGATAATGATGAAATGATGGAGTCTATCCACACCATGTGGCCGGCCAAAGAGGGGGCTAGGTGTCCATTTGTGAAAAGTCAAAAAACCCCTACCCGAATATATTTATTAATACATTGGAAAGGGTTTAAGTCAGTGGCTAGTTTAGTCATTCCTAAAACACTAATCACACTAATCCTATTCAAATAAATTAGTCTAGTCACTAACTAAACTAATTTGCATGTGGGCCTTGGCTAACTAGTGTGTGGGCCCCACTAGAGTCAAAACTACCCCGGGTCCCCGTTTCAAGTCGGATTGAGCTGAAATTCGAACCCGACTCAATTAACCCCAAAATAACATTATAAATAAATAAATAATTTCAAAAATATTCTAAAATGAAAAATGACAAAAATATCCCTATTTCTGAAAACTGGGGATGACAGGAGTAGATCCGTGTGTCATTAAAAGTTAGATTGCAAAAGAACATTTGTATCGCATTCAAATAAACTATAGATGAAGTAGTGACTAACTCATCTAAGCACAAATCATGGAACAATGAATCATAAGCCGAAAAGATAGTAAAATTAATCGGATGACCCGCATACACACTTTGTGAACAAAAATCGGTAAACCATTCATTGGAAGCATCCAATGATATAAAAAGTTATTCATTGAAGGTGTTGGGGTCTTGTGGTGGTGGTGGATTAAAAAGAGAATAGATTGGAGGAGTAAGAGGAGAAAGAGGATGGGAAGATGATGCACCATCACTCCTTCTTCTCTTACCTCTACCAAAGAGTCTTGGAGCTATGGAGAATTTTAAATTTGAAAAGGAAATAGAGAAGAATATGAAATTATACCTCACCCAAAGGAGAAAAGATGGAAGAGATCCCCCCAAAAGCTTTAGATCTTGAGTTTGGAAAGAAAAGGAGCCCTAAAAGTGGAGTTTTTAGGGTTAGGGTTTGAGAAAATTATGTTTGGATGGAGGTGGAAGAAGAAGAAAGTGAAGAGAGAGGATTTTCTTCCGGGTTTATGAGCTTTGGGGGCAGCAAGTCGGGTTAAATCCTGACCATCAGATCAAAAATATTGATAGCTGAGAACCAAAGAAGGTTCTGTGAACATGGACACAGAGTTCGGTCCGAACTCTGTGTGCGGCAGAGTTCGGCCTGAACTCTGCCGCCATGTGCACAGAACACTGGAAATTTTGAAAATTGGCTAAGTTTTGATGGAAAATGAATAGAATTTGAAAGTTTCAATTAAGTAAGTCATAAACGTGATTAAGCCATATAATAAATAATGGTTTAAGATAGCGATCATTACGATGAAATTGCCATGTGGTAGCTGTAGGGGCCGAATCCCAGCTAGCGGTAGTCCGAAGACTAGTGCACCGTGTCGCTTAGGCTTTTACGTCTTGTTGTCAAAAGGACCCTTTCGGCTTGTACCCATAGCAAAGTCACCATAAAGATATATGTCATAATCGTTATTTATGCAGGCCAATTTATTTTATGACCGTTTCATCCAAAATTCCTAACTCACGACAAAGAAAGTTGAAGCACTCTTCGGCCAGTGGTTTGGTAAAGAAGTCTGCTAGCTGATGTTCAGTGTTTATGAACTCTAAATTAATCGTGCCTTGTTGTTGATGATCACGCAAAAAGTGATGTCTAATATCTATGTGTTTAGTGCGTGAGTGACAAACTGTGTTCTTGGTCAGATTAATGGCACTAGTGTTATCACAGAAAATAGGTATGTGCTTGAAATATAGGTTGTAGTCTTCAAGGGTTTGCTTCATCCACAGAATCTGTGCACAACAACGACCAGCTGCGATGTATTCAACTTCTGTTGTGGATAGTGCGACAGAGTTCTGCTTCTTGCTAAACCATGAGACTAACGCCTTTCCTAGCAAATGATACGTGCCGCTGGTACTCTTACGGTCGACTTTGCATCCCGTAAAATCAGCATCGAAATATCCGATTAAGTCAAAGCAAGTGGTTATGGGATACCATAAGCCTACCGTAATAGTTTCTTTAAGGTATCTAAAGATACGCTTAACTGCGGTCACGTGTAATTCCTTAGGATTGACTTGATATCTAGCACATAAGCAAACATTAAATAATATCGGGGCGACTAGCAGTTAAATATAATAAACTACCAATCATACCTCGATACTTATGTTGATCGACCGGTTTGCCGCTTTCATCAGGTTTCAGCTTTGTGGTAGTAGCCATAGGGGTGCTGATCGGTTTGATGCTGTTAAGCTTAAACTTTTTCAGCATGTCATTTACATATTTTGACTGACTGATGAAGACGCCTTGCGAGAGTTGTTTGATTTGCAGTCTAAGGAAGTAGTTGAGCTCCCTCATCATGCTCATCTCGAACTCGTTCTGCATATACTTAAGAAATTCCTTGCATAGACCCTCATTAGTTGACCAAAAAATAATATCATCAACATATATTTGTACTAAAAGAATTGTGTCATCAAGAGATTTTATAAACAGTGTAGTGTCGACTTTCCCTTTTGAAAAACCTTTATCAAGTAAGAAAGTACTAAGACGATCATACCAAGCTCGAGGAGCTTGTTTGAGGCCATAGAGTGCTTTTCTAAGTTTAAAAACGTGGTCGAGAAATTTGTGATTTTTGAAACCAGGTTGTTGTTTGACAAAAACCACTTCTTTGGTAAAAACCGTTTAGAAAAGCACTTTTCACATCCATTTGGAAAAGTTTCAAAATTTGAAAATTTACAAATGCGCAAAGCATCCGAATGGATTCAAGTTGGGCAACATGAGCATACGTCTCATCATAGTCGATGCCCTCCTCTTGGTTATATCCTTGGGCTACGAGACGAGCTTTGTTGTGAGTGACTGAACCGTCCTCATTTACTTTGTTACGAAAAATCGATTTAGTGACAATTATTGAGTGGCCAGTATGTTTAGGAATAAGTTCCCAAACTTGGCTTCTTTCAAATTGGCTGAGTTCTTCTTACATTGCAGAAATCTAAAATTCATCATTAAAAGCTTCTAAAATATTTTTAGGTTCTATTTGAGAAATGAATGCAGTGCTAGCTATAGTGTCTCTTACAAAAGATCGAGTAGTTACCCCTTTTGATATTTCACCTTTTACCAAGTCCTTTGGATGAGAGGGAGTGAAGTGAAACTTCTTTGGTAATTCCTCCGACGAGCTGGTTTCAAACGTTGTATTTATGGGTGTAGAGGTTGATGGTTCATCATCGTTGGAAATGACAGCTGTACTATTATCCTCATCAAAAGTTACATTAGTAGATTCTTCAGCAATCATGGAGCGTTTGTTAAACATTCTATATCCCATACTCTTGTAGCCAAGAAGAGTACCTTCGTCAGCTTTGGCATCAAATTTGCCTAAGTTGTCTTTGGTATTCAGGATAAAGCAACGACAATCGAACACTCTAAAGTAAGAAATATTAGGAGTCCTACCAAACCAAAGCTCATAGGGTGTCTTCTTCGAAATAGGTCGAATCAATACCCTATTCAAAACATGGCACGCTGTGCTGACAGCTTCTGCCCAAAAGTATTTCGGAAGAGAGAATTGATTTAGCATAACTCTAGCCATATCGCCAAGAGTTCTATTTTTCCGCTCCACAACACCATTTTGTTGAGGAGTTCTTGGACACGAAAATTCATGACTAAAACCATTTGAATCACAAAACTTTTCAAAATCAGAATTTTCGAATTCGCCACCATGATCACTTCGAATACGAGTAATCATGTAGCCTTTTTCATTTTAGACCTTTTTAGCAAATATTTTGAAAACAGACATTGTATCACTTTTGTTTGTAAGAAAGAAAACCCAAGTCAATCTTGAAAAATCATCTACAATGACAAAAACATAGAGTTTTTCGCCAAGACTGGCTACTCTACTAGGACCAAATAAGTCCATATAAAGTAATTGCAATGGTCAGGTAGTACTTACAGTGTTTATGGATTTAAAGAAAGATTTAGTAGCTTTATTCTTTTCAAATATTTTGAAAACAGACATTGTATCACTTTTGTTTGTAAGAAAGAAAACCCAAGTAAATCTTAAAAAATCATCTACAATGACAAAAATATAGAGTTTTTCGCCAAGACTGGCTACTCTACTAGGACCAAGTAAATCTTGAATGTGATATCTTACAGTCCTCTGACTAGCTTCTTGGTGTATAGTCTGGATATAGTATCCATGTTGGCATGACCAAGACGCTGATGCCATAGGAGCTTTTCGTCTTTGTGAGCGTAAAGGCATCTTCCTGCACTGTTAGTATCACTAGATAGATAGAAAATATAAATGTTATCTTCCCTTATCCCCTCAAAGGCGATGTCTCTAGTTGATCTATCATAGATAAAGCATTTAGTTTTCCCGAAGTTAATATCATAACCATGATCAGCAAAAGGACTAATGCGGAGCAAGTTATGCTTTAAATCGGTCACTAAATGGATATCGTCAATGACAGGAGAAGGAGGATAACCAATTGTACCATTACCTACAATATTGTCTTTAAGGTTATTGTCGAAGGAAACGTATCCTTCCTTTTTCATCGATAGTGTTGTAAATATATTTGTATTTCCAGTCATATGTCATGAGCACCCACAATCGAGAATCTACTTGCTTCTAGTTGAAGAGGGAAGGTCCACCTACACCAGGAGTAGATGTGACCTTTGGTACCCAGATTCTTGTGGGTCCTGAGAGGTTAGACTTTGGCACCCATGCATATATATTTTTATCAACTAATATTCTAATTCTACATTGTGGTAAAATGTGTCCATGTAAGCTACAATATGTACATCTAGCATGCATGTTTATGTTAGGAGCATGTTGATAGTGATGTCTATAAGTGGGGTGATGATAGCTACTGTAAAATCCCTAAATTTCTACTATATATATTTTTTTTATCTTTATCGATTTTGGTACTGATTTAAATTTTTTGTACGTCGCGTAGTCGTATTGTACGTCGTGCACGGAATTTTATTTTTCGTTTTGCTCGACGAGTGCGAATATGTGCGAGCGTACATATTTTTAGAAAAATATTTTTTCTATTTTATGGTTTCAAAATAATATATGTAATAATTATTTCTAGCTATCATTTTCAAGTTTATGATTTAATTATGAAAAGCCTTTCATTTATACAGCTGTAACAATAAATTATTTTTCTTATAAAATGGTATATTAGAAAAGTATATTTATGTAAACATTATTTGTACATACATATATATTTAGTAATTATTTATTAGTTATTTTAAATAAATAGTGTATTTTCGAAATTATTATTATAGCATTTTTAGAAAACATATTTTGAAATTATCGTACCAATTTAAATCTTGATTTGATTTATGGATATATTTTAAATAGTAAATTAATATCTATAATTGGAGTTTGAGTTATCTTAATTGATTTTAAAATAAAGGGTAAAATTTAAATTAGATTGAAATTGGATTTGTATTGGATTTGGATTTGATTTCATTGTTTTAAATTAAGTAGAGAATTATCTACTTTGGGTTTAAATATTCCTAATTCCTATCCAATTGGGAATTCCCACATCCTACAAATAGGCAGGTACTCTTCCAATTTTTATCATCCACCAAATTGTCTCCACAAATATTTTTCCAACAAGATGTGTATTGTGTCCGTGTCCATATTTCTTTCTTTCCACTATCTTCATTTTTACAATTATATTATTTTCTCTTGTGTCCTACACTCCAGACACCAAATTCCTAGCCTAATTCATGTGCCGGACACAACTCCGACATAAATTCCAAATCCACAGATCCTAAGCCTAATTTTTTGTCGACGTTCCCTCGAACCCCGACAACAATCTGACCAGCCAGTCCCCGAGACCGCCCTGTCCTCCGCCACATCGCCATCATCGTTCCCCAACACCACCCCGTCTCCAATGTCAACCCCACACTATGAACCGCCAACTCCTCGACCCGCCTCCGTTGACTTACATCAAACTAAGAATAACCTGACCATCGCACACCGCACATCCGTAGCCACCCAACCAAACAACACCACCGCGGCCATCACCGCGGCAGCCCAGCACCACCACCCAAATTACAACCAAACCCACAAACACCACCACCATCACCGACGGCATCCGTCGACTCCAAAACCCTCGACCACCGCCAAACCAACTCCGGCCGCTGCCGCGGACCACAACCACCACCACACAGAGGAGGAGAAAAAGGAAACCCTTACCTTTCCCGGCCGACCCCCGCCTGTCCCCGACGATCCGTCGCACAGCGCTCCGGCGCCATGACCGTTGTCCACGACCAGTCCCCTCCGCCGCCGCGTCGATGGCGCCGACCCGAGCGCGTCAGCCTCCTCCGCAGGCGCACAGCGGCCGCCTCCTCCACCCTCGAGCGCCGACGCCGACCGGCCGAGCTCGTCGTCCCCCAGCGCCTCTGCGCCAAGCCCGCGCCCCCTCACTTTTCCTCCGCCGGCACCCTCCACCGCGAGTGGCGCCGTGCTTCCCGACAGACCCGCCGACGAGCCCCCGCACGAGACATCAGCCGTACGGCGCCGCCCCAACTCCCTTTCTCCGCCGGCTGGATCCGGCTGTCACCCGCCGGTGCCGCCTGGCTGTGCCCCCAAACCCCTGCCGTCGTGGGCTCGTTTGACCCCCGACCGCTCCTCGCCTCTCGCAACGCCTCCACGGCGGTGATCCACCGCCACGAGCGGCCCCGCCACCGCCTCACGCCGGACCCCGATCCCACTTGCCGACGCCGTACCCTCCGCTCCTCACCGGAGCCGCCCGCCGCCTGCTCCGCCGATGAAACCCCCTCTCCGACCTTCCTCTCCGTCTCTCTCCCTGGGTCAGCCGAGCGCCCACACTCTCTCCCTGGGTTCGCCTCCCGCTCTTCCTCACCTCGACACCGCCCCGTCTTCTCCCTCTCTCTAATCTCTCTCTCTTCCTAATTGCTGTTTTCTTGGTTGAAGACAAACTTTATTCTCTTTAATGAGAAGGAAAACTTTGTGTACTGAGTGTTCTCCTCGAAAGAGGAGAACCAACTTTGTTTTTTTATTATTATTTATTATTTATTTATTTTTCTTTTCTTTTATTTTTGTTTAATTTATTATTATTATTATTATTATTATTATTATTATTAGTATCATTATTATGATGATTATTATTAATATTATCATTATTTCTATTATTATTGTTATTATCATTATTATTAGGATGATTATTTATTATATTTAGTATTATTATTATTATTATTATTATTATTATGGTAAGCAGCACAGTGCTGCTGTTCCTTTTATATTCTTATTATAAATTCTATTATTTTACAAAATTTTATTATATTAGGGATAGCATACAATGTTCTATGATACAAGTATGTGATAGAGGTATTATTATTACTATATATATATTTTGGCCTCTGAAAATATAGCTTCAAAAATTATAAAACAATGTTCGGTGTTTTAAATAAAATGTAGTTTCACTACCTCAAATTATATATTTTTACAAAGTTGATATTTTAGTCTAAAAACAATTTAGGGTTCTTTCAATTATTCTCTTAGAAAATATTTTGACTAATAAAAATATAATTTCCTGTATTACAATTATTTTCTTAAAAAAATAGTATATGTATCTAATTATTCAAAAATTTCTTCGATTATCTTTCTCTTCTGTAGCTAGTCCTATTCTCAACCCCTTGCCAAATTATGTCCTTCATTATGTCCACCCTAACTAAATTGACCGTCCTAGACCTGATGGAACTGTCCGTGCCACCACCCGAGGTCACCTTGTATAGTTATTACACCGAAGTTTCAGTTCATGCCACCTTGATCATTACAGCACACCAGGCGTACTACCAGGCAAGACACCTTGCCATTTGCTGTTTACTTATTTTTAGCTCATATTTCATGTATTATTTATTTTCTTATGCAAAATAAACTGTGATACATGGCATAACCTGTTAGAACTTACTGTTTATTTATATTTCCTGCTATGTATTACTTTTCTTACACATTGAACCTAGATTTAAGAGACCACCTTGTGTGTTGCATTCGTGGCCTTGACACGTTGTATCACGAAGTTGTTTGTCGTATGTAGAACACGGACATGCGTGACTGGCTGGCCACCGGTGCGTATAAGCCGTGCGATAGGAATAACCGCTAATAGAAATTGTATGCTAGTTTGACTTAGCGGTTATAGAGGTTTACTGTTGTGGATACAACATGGAAGGCATTGGGTGGGAAGAACAGCTCCTTAATGTATGGGTCATATATGCACTGTCCTGATTGTCGGTTATCTTCAGTGGGAGATACGGTCTTGATTCCTGATATTCCTGACCCGGCCCATGCGTCAAAGGTTTGTTCTTATTGCATTCACTATAGTACGGTTAGGTATCCTATTGTAAGCATCTCTTATTTATTTGAGCAATATTTATTCAGTTTATATGGCATGATATTATGTGTCTTGTTACGTCCCTCTGAGGACCTGGTTATCTCTCCAGGTGTGTGCTCTTGTCTTTCGCAGGTATTCTAGCTTTAGCTATGACCATTGCTATTTCTATGAGGATGATTGCATTTGGGTCGTCTTCGCTTCGCTCGCCAAAAACTCATTTCTTTTCTCATGTATTTTCCTTTACTTGTTGGTAGTAGATTTGTCTCTGCCCAACATATTATATCAAGACAATTCATTATCATTATATGATATCTTTTATTCATTTATTTTGTGTGGATGAGATTATTATGATTCTACTGCATTTTACAGCTTACGTATATTTATTATACGGCTGGCATGTCTGCGTTCCTAGTCCTACGTATTTTGGGACTGGGGCGTTACATGTTTTTGTGGTGGCCCATGCAGGTCAAGATAAATTGTTTGGTTACTTTACCGTACCAAGCAAGCCTGCGAATACGATTAGAAGTCTAGGATCTCATCCACAAACTTGACCTCTTTCCTCAATTCTATATTTGAACTACCGTTCGACTCATCGATTGTATCTTGCTTGATTCCTTCTATCATTATTCCTATCTTCCCTTCGTGCTTGCTAGAGATTGACCCTACTAGTTAGATGTCCCAAACACCCTTAGCTTAATTCTTTTCAGTTGGGTAGAACACCCCACGACCCGACACGCCCTTGACTATTAAGACCATAGAGACTAGAGGAATCTAACCCATTTGGTTAACCAAGCCTTGGTCAATAAACCATAGAATGATTGTATAGGAATAAAAGACTTAGATCCTTATGACTCTTAGACTATTCATAATTGATTTTATTCATCTACCATCGTGCCTATATTTTTACTATCTAAACTAATGATGCTAATGTAGCCTAGTTTTTGCAAGCTTATCTTTTTATCGAGCTTGTTCAAGACATATGTTATTGGAAGAGCTCCCACTAACATGTTGTCTAATCAGAACCGGTACATAATGGTCTGATCAACCAAGTGCTCTTTGGTTCGTTTTTGCCTATTATTTTACGTGGATGGGGATATAGTTAAACTTGTCCTCTAGAGTCCCATCCGCGACTGCCTTGGCAACTCCTTTGAAATTTTTCGATCGTCTTTGAATCACGTATTCGTATTCGATAACGCCTCATTCGAACTCTATATTGCTTTCGCCTTCACCTATTTTAGGAGGACGAAGGCGTTATTCTAGAACTTTCTATAGCCTTCCTATAGACTATGACCATAAACCACTCGTCCTTTTCTTGGCCCTATATTTGCTATCATGAACCTTCCAAGTCACTTAATTTAGGCATGAACCTAATCGATCTCTTATTCGTGCCTCATCCTACTAGGTCTCTAACTTATTTCTCTTGATACCATACTCTTGATTAAACTTCAAACCCTTAATCTTCTACTCGTGCCTTAACTCGTGACCCTCGTAACCATACCCGTATTAAACTCTATGATTTAGATCACGATTCTTACGACATGATTTTGTGAAAACATTGTCATCGTTGGATCCCCATTGTTATCCCTTGTGTCTTCTCACCCCCCTACTAAGTCTTAATTTCGAGGACGAAATTCTTTCAAGTTGGGTAGGATGTAAAACCCCTAAATTTTTACTATATTTTTTTTATCTTTATCGATTTTGGTACTGATTTAAATTTTTTGTACGTCGTGTAGTCGTATTGTACGTCGTGCACGGAATTTTATTTTTCGTTTTGCTCGACGAGTGCGAATATGTACGAGCGTACATATTTTTAGAAAAACATTTTTTCTATTTTTATGGTTTCAAAATAATATATGTAATAATTATTTCTAGCTATCATTTTCAAGTTTATGATTTAATTATGAAAAGCCTTTCATTTATACAGCTATAATAATAAATTATTTTTCTTATAAAATGGTATATTAGAAAAGGATATTTATGTAAACATTATTTGTACATACATATATATTTAGTAATTATTTATTAGTTATTTTAAATAAATAGTGTATTTTCGAAATTATTATTATAGCACTTTTAGAAAACATATTTTGAAATTATCGTACCAATTTAAATCTTGATTTGATTTATGCATATATTTTAAATAGTAAATTAATATCTATAATTGGAGTTTGAGTTATCTTAATTGATTTTAAAATAAAGGATAGAATTTAAATTAGATTTAAATTGGATTTGTATTGGATTTGGATTTGATTTCATTGTTTTAAATTAAGTAGAGAATTATCTACTTTGGGTTTAAATATTCCTAATTCCTATCCAATTGGGAATTCCCACATCCTATAAATAGGCAGGTACTCCTCCAATTTTTATCATCCACCAAATTATCTCCACAAATATTTTTCCACCAAGATGTGTATTGTGTCCGTGTCCATATTTCTTTCTTTTCACTATCTTTATTTTTATAATTACATTATTTTCTCTCGTGTCCTACACTCCAGACACCAAATTCGTAGCCAAATTCTTGTGCCGGACAGAACTCCGACACAAATTCCAAATCCACAGATCCTAAGCCTAATTTTCCGTCGACGTTCCCTCGAACACCGACAACCATCTGACCAGCCAGTCCCCGAGACCGCCCTGTCCTCCGCCACATCGCCATCATCGTTCCCCAACGCCACTCCGTCTCCAATGTCAACCCCACACTGTGAACCGCCAACTCCTCGACCCGCCTCCGTTGACTTATGTCGAACTAAGAATAACCCGACCATCGCACATCGCACATCCGTAGCCACCCAACTAAACAACACCACCGCGGCCATTGCCGCGACAGCCCAGCACCACCATCCAAATCACAACCAAACCCACAAACACCACCACCATCACCGACGGCATCCATCGACTCCAAAACCCTCGACCACCGCCAAACCAACTCCGGCCGCTACCGCGGACCACAACCACCACCACACAGAGGAAGAGAAAAAGGGAACACTTACCTTTCCCGGCCGACCCCCGTCTGTCCCCGACGATCCGTCGTACAACACTCCAGCGCTATGACCGCTGTCCACGACCAGCCCCCTCCACCGCCGCGTCGACCGTGCCGACGCGAGCGCATCAGCCTCCTCCGAAGGCGCACAACGACCGCCTCCTCCACCCTCGAGTGCCGACGCCGACCGGCCGAGCTCGCCGTCCCTCAGTGCCTCCGCGCCAAGCCTGCGCCCCTCACTTCTCGTCCGCCGGCACCCTCCACCGCGAGTGGCGCCGTGCTTCCCGACAGACCCGCCGGCGAGCCCCCGTGCGAGACATCAGCCGTACGGAGCTGCCCCAACTCCCTTTTTCCGCCGGCTAGATCCGGCTGTACCCCGCCGGTGCCGCCTAGCTGTGCCCCCAAACCCCCGTCGCCGCGGGCTCGTGTGACCCCCGACCGTTCCTCGCCTCTCGCAACGCCTCCCCGGCGGTGATCCACCGCCACGAGCGGCCACGCCACCGCCTCACGCCGGACCCCGATCCCACTCACCGGCGCCGCACCCTCCGCTCCTCACCAGAGCCGCCCGTCGCCTGCTCCGCCGATGAAACCCCCTCTCCGACCTTCTTCTCCGCCTCTCTCCCTGGGTCTGCCGAGCGCCCACACTCTCTTCCTGGGTCCGCCTCCCGCTCTTCCCCACCTCGGCACCTCTCCGTCTTCTCCCTCTCTCTAATCTCTCTCTCTTCCTAATTGCTGTATTCTTGGTTGAAGACAAACTTCATTCTCTTTAATGAGAAGGAAAACTTTGTGTACTGAGTGTTCTCCTCGAAAGATGAGAACCAACTTTGTTTTTTTTATTATTTATTATTTATTTATTTTTCTTTTCTTTTATTTTTGTTTAATTTATTATTATTATTATTATTATTATTATTATTATCATTATTATGATGATTATTATTAATATTATCATTATTTCTATTATTATTGTTATTATCATTATTATTAGGATGATTATTTATTATATTTAGTATTATTATTATTATTATTATTATGGTGAGCAGCACAGTGCTGCTGTTCCTTTTATATTCTTATTATAAATTCTATTATTTTACAAAATTTTATTATATTAGGGATAGCATACAATGTTCTATGATACAAGTATGTGATAGAGGTATTATTATTACTATATATATATTTTGGCCTATGAAAATATAGCTTCAAAAATTATAAAACAATGTTTGGTGTTTTAAATAAAATGTAGTTTCACTACCTCAAATTATATATTTTTACAAAGTTGATATTTTAGTCTAAAAACAATTTATGATTCTTTCAATCATTCTCTTAGAAATTATTTTGACTAATAAAAATATAATTTCCAGTATTACAATTATTTTCTTAAAAATAGTATACGTATCTAATTATTCAAAAAATTTTTCGATTATCTTTCTCTTCTGTAGCTAGTCCTATTCTCAACCCCTTGCCAAATTCTGTCCTTCATTATGTCCACCCTAACTAAATTGACCGTCCTAGACCCGATGGAACTGTCCGTGCCACCACCCGAGGTCACCTTGTATAGTTATTACACCGAAGTTGCAGTTCATGCCACCTTGATCATTACAGCACACCAGGCGTACTACCAGGCAAGACACCTTGCCATTTGCTGTTTACTTATTTTTAGCTTATATTTCATGCATTATTTATTTTCTTATACAAAATAAACTGTGATACATGGCATAACCTGTTAGAACTTACTGTTCATTTATATTTCCTACTATGTATTACTTTTCTTACACATTGAACCTAGATTTAAGAGACCACCTTGTGTGTTGCATTTATGGCCTTGACACGTTGTATCACGAAGTTGTGTGTCGCATGTAGAATACGGACATGCGTGACTGGCTGGCCACCGGTGCGTATAAGCCGTGCGATAGGAATAACCGCTAATAGAAATTGCATGCTAGTTTGACTTAGCGGTTATAGAGGTTTACTATTGTGGATACAACATGGTAGGCATTGGGTGGGGAGAACAACTCCTTAATGTATGGGACATATATGCACTGTCCTGATTGCCGGTTATCTTCAGTGGGAGATACGGTCCCGATTCCTGACCCGGCCCATGCGTCAAAGGTTTGTTCTTATTACATTCACTATAGTACGGTTAGGTACCCTATTGTAAGCATCTCTTATTTATTTGAGCAATATTTATTCAGTTTATATGGCATGATATTATGTGTCTTGTTACGTCCCTCTGAGGACCTGGTTATCTCTCCAGGTGTGTGCTCTTGTCTTTTGCAGGTATTCTAGCTTTAGCCGTGACCATTGCTATTTCTACGAGGATGATTGCATTTGGGTCGTCTTCGCTTCGCTCGCCAAATACTCATTTCTTTTCTCATGTATTTTCTTTTACTTGTTGGTAGTGGATTTGTCTCCGCCCAACATATTGTATCAAGACAATTCATTATCATTATATGATATCTTTTATTCATTTATTTTGTGTGGATAAGATTAGTTATGATTCTACTGCATTTTATAGCTTACGTATATTTATTATACGGCTGGCATGTCTGCGTTCCTAGTCCTACGTATTTTGGGACTGGGGCGTTACATCTATGTGCAACAGTAGAGTGATTATAGTGACTATTTGCAGCAGCATGATGATGATAATGATTGAGTACAGCAGGATGATGATGGTCTTTACGTGTGTGTGTTTTATGTGCTGCATGTTAATAGGTGTACATAAAAGCATGATTTTGTATAGCATATGGATGAGTGTTCTTGTGGTGACGTGCTTTCTTGTGTTGAGCTGTCTTGTGTTTGTAAGTGTTGTGACTATGAGACTGAACTTGCGGTTGAATAACCTGCTTGCCCAGTTTAATCTCTAATTTCTTAGAGACAAAATTTAACTCATCACATTTAGTGGTAAGACCGTGTATTATACCTATAACAATTTTGAACTTGTTTTTTCTCTTCAGCAAGTTCTTTGTTTAAAGCCGTGATATCAAGTATTTGTTTCTCAATGAATGATTCGGCATCGTGTAAGCTTAATTTGAGCTTAGATACCTCTTCAGTGTTTTTTATAGGTGCAGTGTTTCTAACATTTTCTAGTAAACATGAAAGTCTATGGATCTCGGTTTCATAGTCCTTGATCTTATCCTTTGCATGTTTATATTTATTGAGTACCTTTTTGTGATCTTCAAGTAGATCACTAAAAGCATCACCAAGTTCATCAAATGAGAAATCATCAAAAGTATCCTTTACCTTATCTGAAGTCCCCATTTGATAGACGTTAGCCGTATTTTGCGGAGAGTCCTCTTCCTCGTCTGAATCACTAGCCTCGCTTTTGTGCCAGATGCTAGTGTTGGCATACTTCCTTGTAGTTGGCTTCTTGTATGGCTTCTCGTATCTGCTTCTTTTCTTTGCTAAGGGACAATCTTTCTTGACATGTCCCATCTTTTTGCATCCGAAGCAAGTGGGTTCTTTCTTATCGTCTCTTTGTTCTCTCTTCTTTTTGTTGAAGCATAGAAACTTTTTGAAGTTTTGAACTAAGAGAGCTTGATCGTCACATTCGGAATCGTCGTCATCAGTGTCTTCTGAGCTGGTTCTTCGGCGATGAGCTCTCAATACAATCTCCTTCTCTTTTGGAGCTATTTGTTTGAAATCTTTTAGATCGAGCTCATGCATCATCAGCTTGCCCATCAAAGTTTCTAGTGACATGACCGTAAGATCATTGCCTTTGATGATTGTCGTGACTTTGGGGTTCCAGACCTTCGGCAATCCTCGTAGCACTTTGCGTATCTTCTCATGGTTGGAATAATCTTTTTCGAGGGAAGATAGCGGGTTGACGATGTCGAAGAATCTGGTGAACATTTGAATGATCGTCTCATTTGGCTTCATCTTGAAAGCCTCGTACTCCTGTGTCAGACGAATGACTTTTGATTCTTTAACTTGTATGGTCCTTTCATGAGTCACCTCCAAAAGCTTCCATACTTCGTGCGAGGTGGTGCCTGTGGAGACCCTATTGAATTCAGTTATGTCTATGGCACAGAAGAGAGCATTAAAAGCCCTAGCGTCTAGACTTGCCTGTTTCTTCTCCTGATCAGTATACTTGTTGTGGGGTTTCTCGATGAGACTCCCCTCGACAGTTTTTCTGGGAGGTTTCTTGTAGCCATCAGTAACTACAGTCCACAGGTCAAAGTCTAGAGACTTAAGATAAAAACTCATTCTAGTCTTCCAATATGTGTAGTTGGTTCCATCAAATAGGGGTGGCCTATTTGTGGATTGACCCTCACCATAGTTGGTAAAGATGGGTTGTGTGGTTGCCATGGATCAACTCTAGGATGTAAATCCTGTATTAAGAGAACAGGGCTCTCATACCAATTGAAGTACGTGTAGACAACTCTAGAGAGGGGTGAATAGAGTACGTGTGTCAATAATGATCAACTAAAAATGTAACTCTATTCAATCCCAACTAGCAAATGATTAATCAGAGTTTAAGTGCGAAAAGTAAATGAAAATCAGAGAGCATACGCAGACACAACAATTTTTAACCTGGTTTCCCTCGTGGAGGACTAGTCCAGGCTTGAGAACTCTAGCTCAGGATTGAAATCCACTATTTGTGAAATAGCTTTACAATCATGTGCTTTTACTTAGAAGAGCACGCCAACTTCTTAAAAGATCGCTGAGGCAAAACGTGGAATTTTTCAAGTGACTTCTTCAAGACTCTTGCACACAAACTTCTAGTCGACTCGCACCGAGCACCTTGTAGGTTTAGAAAGTTTTGTGGATATAGATGAGAAGGGTATAGCTCTTTTGGATGTATAAGCTATAGGAGTAGAAGAGAAGAGAAGATTGGATAATTTGAAATGAGAGAAATGGGTGCCTATATATACTAGTTTTGGGAGGTAGAGTTCGGCCAGAACTCTGTCCAAAATATTCAAAAATTTGGCCGTTGGACAACTTGCAATGAGCAATCCCTAAAAATTACCTCCTGGAAATCAGGGGACAGAGTTCGGCCCGAACTCTGTGTGGGGACAGAGTTCGGCGCAAACTCTGCCTCCTTGGAAATAGAATGCTCATGGGCAGTTGTAGGGCTTTGGCAGTTTGGCTTTTTATTTGTGGAGCTTTTGGTTATCTAGTCTATGGTTGAGGTACTCAGTGTGACCCAACGTACAATAGCCTAGACTCAATAAAAGTGTAAAAAATATAGACTTCCGATTACAAGTTACAGCAGTATTTGTCGAGCAGTTGTCGATGATGATTGTCTGACTTGATATGTGATAGTCGTCTGATTTGTAGGTTGATGAAGATTTATGTGTCGAGTTGGATCATGCCAAATATCGATTTGTTAATTATCAGGATTAGGTTGACTGCGATCCAGTTTGGGTCAACATACCCGACCCCCATATCCGGTTCGATGCTACCACCGGTAACTCCCATATCTAAGAACAGGCTTTCCAAGGAAGAGACATCGTTCCATACAATCCCTCAGGCATCAATCTCGCCAAAAAATTTGACATACTCGCATCAGAGCCCACAGATGACCCTCAAGACACTGAAGAACCTACAGGTACTCACATTTTGGAAGAAAAATCAGGATACAACAGTGGCTAAGAAGGGGGACAGGCACCGCAGCGGAGTCTTTAACATCGAAGAACCCTACGGATTCGACGGGCAAGGAGGACCCCCAATCTTCCAACAAAGTCATCCCCACCACATTCCATGAGGTAGCCAATATTCGTACGGATGCCTTGGCCAACATTGGCCAAGCACCAGTCGTCAGGATGCAACAAGCCTTACACACAGGAATGACCAGCACGAATAGCTACTTTGGAGCCGTAGCTAAAATAGCTGGAGAGGTCTACATGCACCCGAACGAGGAGACATACAAAATTACAAAGGTGGTCGGACAGGCATCTCCCACCACGAAAAAATCAAACAAAGAAAGTGATAAAGAGGTCACGGCTAGGACCACTAGGTCAGTCGCAAAACTCAACAAAACCCTCCACCCAGCAACCTCAATGCTTAACATCCTCTCTTGGAATGTTTGGGGCCTTGCCAATAAATCCACCTTAAGAAGATTAAACTGTCTCAAGAAAATTCACAGAATCGACATCCTCGTGATCATTGAACCTAAAATTCCCCCAAACAAACTCAGGTCCATCCAGTTACAGCTAGGCTTCATCTCGGCTATCGCCGGCTGTCATGATATCGGGATCCTTTTTAAGGCCGACGTAAAGATCGGCATCATCCATGACTCGACACATGCCCTCTCATATTGGGTGGAACATCCCATGCTCCATTCCCTGTCCCTCTTGTTCGTAGTTTATTGCAGTTGCGATATCCCTGAACGCAGACAGCTGTGGAAAGACCTGATAAACACCCATCTAAACCACAACAATCTTCCATGGCTCTATGTTGGCGATTTCAACGCTATTACTTGTAGAGAGGAGAAGTTGGGAGGTCGACCCCCTCCTTTATCGGCCATTCACGACTTCACCAGCTTTATTTTTAGCGCTCACCTGTCTCCCCTTCAGTTCACCGATAGTACCTTCACCTGGTGCAACATGCAAGAAGGTGCTCGAAGACAATACTCTCGCCTTGACCGTGCCCTCATTAACTCGGAGTGGTCAGATTTTTAGATCATTTCCAGTCTCTTGCACCTCAACGCTACTGAGTCGGATCACTCTCCTCTCCTCATAGAGATTAGCAGCAAATTGAACCAGATCAAGAAAAGCTTCCTCTTCTTCGACTTCTGGAGCCACCACCTCCAGTTCAGGAACATCATTGCTACAGCTTGGAGAGGTACGAACACCCTTGAGCCCCTTGTTCGTGTCGCAAACAAACTCGAAGCTACCAAGAAAGCCCTTATTGTTTGGAGTAAGGAAGCGTTTGGGGACATCTTCCAAGTTGTCTGTACAGCTGAGGATGATGTTACCCGCATGGAAGCTTTCTTTGCCATCGACAGATCTCCCACCGCCTGTACCTTCCTGAACCTTACCAGAGTGCTGTTGAAATTCCGCCTGAAAGTTGAGACTAAATTCTGGAAACAGAAAGCTAGACTAACCTGGGATAGTGAGGGAGACAGAAATACTAGCTATTTCCACTCCTGTGTCAAGGGGCACAGACAGAAGCTCAGCCTCCACCAGATTATAGATGAAAATAGGGACATTATCTGAATCAACTGGGTATACAATTAGATGCTCCGAATTTTTATTACCAGTTGTTCACAAAATAGGGCATTACCAGGGACGAGGATTTCCTAGTGGTGATCCTCCGCCTGATTGATGATAGGGACAACACCCAGCTGGAGCTCCTTCCATCAGAACTGGAAGTCAAAGATGCAGTTTGGGCCCTGATGAGCACAGCGCCCCTGGACTTGACAGATTCACTGGCGTGTTCTTCAGACAATGCTGGGACATCATCAAGTCGGATATCCATGAGACGGTCATCGCCTTTTTCCATGGAGCCAGGTACACCAGATCTATTTCCTGCGCTAATCTGATTCTTATCCCCAAACAGGATAACCCGGAGACCTTCAAAGACTTCCGTCCTATAAGCTTATGCAACTTTACTAACAAAATCATTTCCAAGATTATTGCCGACCGCATGACCGAGATCCTCCCTAAAATTATTTCTGAAGAGCAGAGTGGAATTGTTCGTGGTCGGAACATATTAGACAACATAATGATGGCCCAGGAAATGATCACATGCATAAAACTTTCAGATAGGGGTGGGAACATTATTATCAAACTGGACATGGAGAAGGCATACGATAGGCTGGACTGGAAATTCATGATTTAGGTTTTCAGGGCCTTCGGGTTTTCGGAATCCTGGACCAACATCGTATGGAGATCGATCAGCAATTCGTGGTTCTCTACGGTCATTAATGACCAAGCTGAAGGATTCTTCAAATCTAGTCCCGGTGTCAGACAAGGCGACCCTTTATCTTCTACCATCTTCATCATCGCTGCGGAAGCTCTGAGCAGAAATCTGAACAAAATGGTGGATTCCCCGAATTTCCAGTATTTTCATACTTCTAGCGGTTGTCCGATCATTATCCACCTGGTGTATGCTGACGATATCCTCATATTCTCCTCTGGATACTTCGGGTCTATGGTGGTGGTTCACAACACACTACAGAGATACGCCAAATGCTTTGGTCAATGTGTAAACCCCAGCAAGTGTCATCTATATCCACCATAAGACCAACAGAGAACACTCCTCTACTCTTACCAACATCACTTCCTTCTATGTTGCGTACCCACCTTTCTACTACTTAGGGTGCCCGATGGTGTACGAAAGATCCAACGTGGGCATCTTTGAAGGGCGGGTGGGCAAGATTAGAAAAAAAACTTGAAGGGTGGTGTTTGCCATTAATTGTAAAAGTACAAAACAATTATCGGAGGACTGAACTTAGACTCACAATACAAACTCGCTCGTACAAAGAAAGCCTAGGGACGAAAACCTAGGTACAGCAGTCTAAGTACGATTGTTTATTTTAGATTCTGGGGGGTGACGATAGAGGCTCGGAAAAGCGACGGCCGCTCTGTCTTACTCCTTGGACGATCGGTACGCAGCCTTGACTCGGGGAAGATCTACTTGGTCGTTGACGAAGAAATGCCTTCTTGCTCTCTCTCTGATTGCTCTCCTAGCTTCTCTCTCTCTGTGTATATTCCTCTCTGACTATGGGGGAAGTCTCTCTGTGTATACGTATTCTTCTCTGGATTTATTTTTGTATATCTCTCTATATATTACCAGGGAATGGCACCTTGCTATTTATAATAGTGGGATGTGATCACTAGGGTTGCCAATGATTAGCTCTTAGAGATGGCGGCAGCCTGGGGATTGATCAATCCAGGACGTTCGTTTCTGATTGTGATAAATCAGAACCATTAAGGGTAGATTACACTAAATCCCTATTAGCAATTAATGCTGATTGGCATAAATCTTTCTTATAATGATTCTCTAATATCTGCGAATAAATCAAATTTATTCTCCTGCCACATGCCCCAGATCATTGGGATTCGACCCGATCTTGGATTGCCATAAATCTGGAAGATTGATCGGCTGAGGACACGTGTCCTAAGAGCCAATGGTGAGACTGGAACCGCATGCAGATTGGGCCGCATGAGATTTGGGCCGCATAAATTTTGGGCCGCATAAGACTTGGGATACGTGTCAGGGCTGTCTGGGCAGTGGCCCCCTCCTTCAGACTTCTGAACCATATGATGAGCCGCATAAACCGTATAATGGTGTGTCTGCTTGAGCCGCATGGGCATGATCTTCTTGAGCCGCATAGGGATGATTCCACTCGAGCCGCATGGGACAGCTTCACTCTGAACCGCATGGGAAGTCTTCACTTCGAGCCGCATAAGCACACCCACATGGCAGGGCCACGTGGCATTTTGTTGCTCTCGGGGGATCGTGTCAGAGATTTCTTTCTCTTCCCTAGAGATTCATCATCATGACGGAGTCATAATTACCTGCTTTGGTGTCAGGTCTGTCAACTTTTCAGAGGGGTCAGCCGTCAAAGCAATTAATGCAGCATGGATCGGAGGGGAGCACTGTCACGCCACATGTCTTCTGAGCCGCATGGAATGCCTCCGGCCGCATAGCTCCTTATGCCGCATGACTCCCTGAGCCGCATGCATTTTCTGAGCCGCATGGATCTTTCTTGGCTGCATGAGTCAATTTCTTTAGTATTTTCTATACTTCTACAGGACCCCCTTCAAAGTTTTCAATTTGTAAAATTAAAATACTTTGAACAAGAAGCATGGCCGTATTAGCCACATATGCAATCCCGACCGCATAG
Source organism: Iris pallida (assembly GCA_029216955.1). NCBI lineage: Eukaryota > Viridiplantae > Streptophyta > Magnoliopsida > Asparagales > Iridaceae > Iris > Iris pallida. The sequence continues at coordinate 160,229 of JANAVB010013602.1, read as the reverse complement.
ATGTCCTGGCTGCTTGGATGTGTTATTCGCATGACTGTTTCAGCCGCAGGGGGTGTGTTAGCCGCATAGATGGTCCAGTCCACGTGTGCGGGTCTTTATTTATCTCCAAGTTGCTTCAGCGCCGTCTTTGTAGGGGGAATCTCAAGGGTCAGTTCATTAAATCTTTTTGGATTTGATGCCTTAGGTGAATCTTGGAGACGAAACCCAAGGAGTCGGTTTCGCTCTTCAAGAGTCGGTTATTGGCCCACGTGTCCGCCTTCTCCCCTTCTCCTATAAATAGGAGGGGTTTGAAGAGAGAGAAGACTTCTTTATTTTCTTTCTTCTCTTATCTCGCTTGCCTTTCTTTTCTTCGATAATTGATGGCTCCCAAGAAGATCGTGGCAGTGAAAGGCAAGAAGGCGGCCTCCACTTCCACCTTAGGTGCGGTTGCTGCCCCGCCCGTCGTCGTGTCTGCTGTTTATCCTGACGTCCATCCCCCCATTGTTGGTAAGGACAATGTATGAATTAAGGAACCCCAACCACCATGGCTACGTCGCATACTTTATGCACGAGTCTTTATAAATCGTATGTTCGCCCTACGGCTGAGCTGCGAACCGCATAAGAAAAACCATTGTGTCTGTATGTGCGCCTTATTAGTGAAACCGCATAGGTGGCGCATAGACTTTTATTGTACGGAGCCGCATAAGCGGTCTTCTGAACTGGAGCCGCATGGGGCTTTTTGGAGCCGCATAAGACTTCTGAGAACTTCATGGGGGGCATGGATATTTTCTTTAGCCGCATGTGGTTTGAAAACACCTAATCAGCTCTTTTTTATTCTCTGTTTAACTTATTTTTTCTTTGTCTATTCTTCAGTGAATTTGCCGGTTAACGCCGCCGGAGAACTCTTGGTGGGTAGCGCTCAAGCTGCTCTCGGCTATAGGTACGACCATATTGTTCAACACGTGGCGGATCAGTTTCCGACCGATGAGCCTATGGCCAGATTGAATGCCATCAAGAATCAGCCTTTCCATTTCCTTAATGCTATGATGAACTCCAGGAAATTCGAAGGAGAGTTTTTGAAGCCTGTATTCTTTTTTGGAGACGCCTTGACCGTGGAGAATGATCATGTTCTGGAGGTGTCGGAGGATTGGAATTTTGTTTCTAACGGGATGGCAATCCGCATCCCTCAGATGGAGCGACACTTTCCATTATCTTGGTTCAATATGCTCCCTTTGGACCGGAAGATGGAGGGGACTCTTACCCCTACCAGGAGTGGGATGTTCGTGGGGAACATCCGTTATAATAACCATCTGAAGTCCGTGGTTGCTGGCAAGGTGCATACCAGTTGTTCTGTGACAGGGTTGGTCCCAGGTTCTTTTCTGAATGTGGCAGGTCCTAACTTCACGTTTTCTACCGCCGATACTTTTATAAATCGACTTGCCCGGAAAGGTTCCTATCCCGTTGGTCGGTTGACGTTTCCTGGTTGGATACACCCTATTCCCTCGTGGATCAATTTATCTACCAGGATCCTGCAGAAGTATGAGGCTTTTTTGTGCGAGATTGGCCTGTACCATGCTATCCGAGGTACCAGTCATATCTTGTTCATAAACAAGAAGCTATTCATGTCCCTGCTGGAAATGTATAATTGTCATACAGGGACCTTTTACACACCTGTAGGGGAGATGGGACTTGCGCTCCATGAAATGCATGCGGTCTCCAAGCTTCCTTGGGGGGACGAAGCGTTTGAAGCATATACTCCCACTAATGAGGAACTCGAAGATTTGGAACGACGGTATCCTGGCTTTGCGGCCCTTTACCAGGAGATATTGTGTCATTATAACACATGCCATCAGATAACCCGCAAGGATAACCTGGAAGGGAATGCTCCCTACACCAAAGATTGGGTGCATTTTCTCTTCTCAGCAGATGCCTCAGGTCTGGTTACCTCTCGTCGCCCTAGGTCTCGGGAGGCGGTCAAAGAATTGGTGTCATCTACTAGTGGCAGATTCGGGAACCAAACCGATACTTTCGATTACTTTTACCAGGATACTCAAGAGCTGTCTGAGAAAGTGCTTCTGGCAGGATTTTTGATGATCTGGCTACGAAATTGTGTAGTCTCGGGAGGAACCGGTTCGATTGAGAGAATAAGTTGTAACTTTATCCTTCCGGCTGTGAAATTAGTCTTGCGAATCAGGCTAGCTCTCCTTCCGGCTATAGTGTGTAGCATACACCGTGGCCTTCGTACCTTCACGTCCAAAGTCATTGCCCGCGATGTGACCAAGGATTTTGAACGAACTGAGTTACCTTATCATTATTTGATGGGGTGGCTGCTGATACATTATCCATCTTTGATGAGGTCGGGCTCTGAGGGCGGTACGACTGATGATGACGCCCTTATCTTCCGTTACCGTGATGAGCCTTGGGAAAGTGAGGCCATACGGGTTTGCCAGATGGTCTTGGCAAGGGCAGATAAGTATTATATTTTCGTATCCGTCCCTCGCTTTTCTGCCAGGGACATAGAGACTGTGCATATAGACGGTATTGCGCCTCCTCAACTTCTGGATGGCCAGATGCTCTTATGGTTGCGTAACATCCGTCCCTCACATCTGGTGTACCGTAACTGCAATGCTATTTTTCTGGAGCCGTATCTGCCTAGCAGGTTTGCCCGGCAGTTTGGGTACAGCTAACTTTGTTTAGACAGCCCCAGCTCTTGTCTGGGTTATGAGGGAAGTCTTCTTGATGGTATCAGAGCTTGGCAATATTATGATTCGTTCCATACTCGTACCATTTTCTCGGTCCCTGCTATTAAGGAGTCAGTAGAGATCTTGTATATGGCGGCTCTGTATCATGTCATGGCGAACAAGCCCCCGGTCGGTTTTAACCCAGGTACCAGTTTTATTGCTGGCACCGGTTTGGAGGAAGGCTCTCAAGGGGCCAAGAAAAGAAAGACTAGAGCCGAAGTGCCAGATTTGGATTCCACTGCTAAAGGTGATGAAGGCAACGAGCATAATGAAGATGACTCTATCCTTCCAGTGGTAGGCGCAGAGGTGGGTCAGTTGCATGTTTTGTCAGATGAGATGCTGAGGGATCAGTCCCTTGTTGCGTCTGGTCCTATCCCGAAACGTAGCAGGCAGGTTCCTCCTGTAGGCAGTGTTTCTCGATCCCGGAAGCTGGTTGCGACTAGGCACCGTCCGCCAGCCACAAAAGAGAGTGGAGAAGAAGTCAACCCCGTGTCAGAGGTAACAAAATTGCTCTCGATCCCTTCTTCCTTCTTTCCTTTAAGTTTCAATACTGATTGTCTTCGTTCCCTCTTTTAGGTGTCGGGGGAAGAAGAAGAGTTTCAGGATGTCGAGGCGATGACCCAGGATGACGGGGACTCCCATGAGCCTGTTCCTATTCAAGAGGATACAGATCAATCTGTATCCCCCTTCAAGGTGACGGGGTCAGGGGACGTGACTGAGTTTAACTCGGGGATCGCGGGTGGGGGGACCATGCCAGTTGTGGATGAGCCGCGACCTTCATGCCCCTCCCCTGGTATGATTAGCCGAATCTTAACCCGTGAGGAAGCCTATCTGCTCTATCATCATGTCCTTCGGGTTACGTCGATTGACTGTTAATCTGGACATTCAGGTCCTGCCCCTTCAGTGCCGAGGATAGACGTCGTCGAGACAACCCCAACCGAAGGGGCATCGGTGGAAAGGGGTGTACTTTCTCACTGCCCGACTCGTCTTGATGGGCCTTCTGGGGGCCCGAGTTTAACGGGCCAGTTCTCGGGGCAGTCGGGGCAGGGAACAATGGTCCTTGCATCATCCTCTGCTCCAATGGCTTCGAGAATCGACCTTTCTTCCCCGCCGAGCATCCAAGCTCTCCGGCCGGCGGAAGACGAGTTGGCCGCTATTCATGCATCGTTCTGGTCGGATTCCGCTCCCTTGGTGGCGAGCTCTAGCGTTACTCCTCCGACGTTGCCGCTCCGGCTTCCCCTGACGCCCTCCTCTGCTGAAGTTTTGAACGACGCGTTGCAGGACGTGGTTGCCAGTTTCCATCGTCATTTGAAGAGGGGAATCGAGGCCGCTGTAGAAAGAGGGACCTCTTTTACCTTGGCCCGAAGATGCGCCCATGGTCAAATAAACATCCTTAGGGATCTTCCTGATGATGCAGGAATGGCTTCGCTTCTGGAGGCGAAATTGCTGGAGGCTGATCAGCTGGTGTCCGAGCTTCGAGTATTGCGGCAGGCTGATCTGCCTGCTGTTATAAACGAGAAGCGAAATTCCCTTATTGCTGTTATAGAGAGGACCAGAGCGGCTCGTGATAAGACCAGACCGGCCGCACTGAAGGATCTCAGCGACTTAGCTGATCGGTATGATCAATTGAGTTATGCGACCGAAAACGTTGTGGCTCGGGAGGAGTCTGTCTCTCGTGAGATTATCGAGACGCGGGAGCAGATCCTTGCGCTTCAGAAGAAGTTGACTTTTCTGGAGTCTGAACTCGAGACTGCCCGCAATGACAGGGGGCTATTTGTTCAGGAAGCTGACAGGGTTACTCAAGCTTCGACTGACCTGGAGGCTGTCTTGAAGAAATTGGAAGATGACTGTCAGGCGCTCCTGGATTTGGACAATGAGGAGCGGTTACTCCAGGAGGCCGAGCGTCGCGCTCGACAACGGATTGAGCGGGAGACCACCTCAGTGAGAGATCGCCTCCTAGAATTGAGTAACACTGAAATGTAGTCGGCCTTTTCTTTTCCCTTCTTTTTCTTTCTCTTCTCTTTTTTTTGAAAGGGACGTGGTCCCGAAATATGTAATGCTTTTTTTTTCTTCCTTCAAATAAAGAGTACTTTCAATTCTACCCTTCATTTGTATTGCTTGCTGTGCCTGTGATATTGTGATGATGTTCTCCCCCGCATAGGGGATATATTTGTGGACCTATTACCCATGGCGTACCTTGGTTTTAGGTAGAGATAACAAGTTTCGGTCAGGATGCCTGAAGCAGCCATAACAAAGTGGTCATGGGTGCTCTTGGTATTGAGAAAAGAATTGCCGTAGAGCAGCTGGGCTCCTGGGGCATGATGAGGTGATAGGTTTGTGTTAAGAAATTTAGTTGAGGATATTTGTGGGCCTATTACCCTTGGCATACCCTGGTTTAGGATACGGGTAATAGGATGAAAGAGAACTGACATACTTGCTCAGAGGTAACGAGGACATGGTAAGTAGGAAAGTTTTTTGAACGTAGAGTCTTCCTACTCAGAGGTAATGAGTACATGGCAGGAGCGAACTCGACGGAGGGTATTGGTGGTCAACAGAGGACATTTGTGGTCAACAGAGGACATTTGTGGACCCATTACCCTTGGCGTACTCCGGTTGTGGGTACAGGTAATAGGTCGAAAGGGGATCATCATACTTACTCAGAGGTAATGAGGACATGGCAAGTATGAAGGTTTCTTCGACGGAGCCTTCCCATTCAGAGGTAATGAGGACATGACAGGAGTGGGCTCAAAGAAGGGGGGTACGTAGAATAACTTAGAGGTAATGAGGACATGGAAATTCTATGTAGGGGTGATTTGTTTTTGGCGAAAATGGGACGACTCAGAGGTGATGAGGACATGGTCGTCTTGGAAATTTGTGGATCCGTTACCTTTGTTGTGCACTGGGAGTACAGGTATTAGATCATGAGGGAGGATCTCTTGTAGGAAGAAAGTTCAGCGGTATGATTATACATGACTTTCTTTCAAAAGAGTGACCGGGATGTAAGTTCAGGGGTACCGATGGGCACATAACTCGACAATCCATGAATGTTGGAGTCAAAGTGTAATTTCAGAGGTACCAGCAGGTACATGACTTGGGAATTTGGGATATGAGTTCAGCGGTACAAGAGGGTACGTGACTCGATAAGTTGGAAAATTAGGGGGTTGAGTTCAGTGGTACCAGCGGGCACCTAACTCGACAATCCATGAATGTTGGAATCAAAGTGTAAGTTCAGAGGTACCAGCAGGTACATGACTTGGGAATTTGGGATATGAGTTCAGCGGTACAAGAGGGTACGTGACTCGATAAGTTGGAAAATTAGGGGGTTGAGTTCAGTGGTACCAGCGGGCACATAACTCAACAATCCATGAATGTTGGAATCAAAGTGTAAGTTCAGAGGTACCAGCAGGTACATGACTTGGGAATTTGGGATATGAGTTCAGCGGTACAAGAGGGTACGTGACTCGATAAGTTAGAAAATTAGGGGGTTGAGTTCAGTGGTACCAGCGGGCACATAACTCGAAACTCTGGAAAATATTGTTTAAACATAGTATTTCTTCAGGAACTTGCCGTTGACGGGCAACATGAGCAAGTCTTCATTCTGCGTGGCGAGGCGGTAAGCACCATTGGAGAACACGGCCTCGATGATAAATGGGCCTTCCCATTTTGGCTGGAACTTGCCGGTGGTCTTGTGAGTCATGACCATTGGCCTCCCGACTGCCAAAACAAGATCGCCCACTTAGAATGTTCTGACTTTGACCTTTTTGTTGAAGGCTCCTGAGATGCGTGCTTGGTATAATTCGATCCTTTGCTGAGCTTGGAGACATTTTTCATCTAAGGCCTCTAACTCTTGTAGTCGACGTCGGTAGTTATCATCCGTTGTTAATTGATAAGTGAGGGCGACTCGGAGTGAGGGAATCTGAGTCTCTAATGGAAGAACTGCCTCACTCCCGTACACCAGAGAGAATGGTGTATTCCCGGTGGCTGTTCGAACCGTGGTGCGATAAGCCCATAAGCACTCGTCGAGCTTCTCGTTCCAGTCGCATTTGTTGGAGGAGACAAATTTCTTGAGTAGTTTGATGATTGTTTTGTTGAATGCCTCTGCTAACCCATTTGCTGCCGGGTTATATGGTATCAAAGCGACATTCTGAATGCGGTGTTTGTCGCAGAATCGGTAGAATGCGTAGCTTATAAACTGTGGACCATTATCATGGATGATCCTTCGCGACAGTCCAAAGCGGTAGATGACGTGGTGCTTCAGGAAGCTGATTACGTTCGAAGTCTTGACTTCGGCGAGTGGGACAGCTTCTGCCCACTTTGAGAAGTAATCAGTGATCGCAAGTATGAAGCGATGTCCTCGGGAGGAAGGTGGGGTGATTAGACCAATGATATCCATTCCCTATGCTTCGAATGGCCAGGACGCCACTGTCGGATATAGAAATTCGGATGGTTGGTCAATGAAGTCTGCGTGGACTTGGCAGGCCTTGCATTTTCGGGCATAATCTATTGCATCAGCCACCATCGTGGGCCAGTAGTAGCCCATCCGGCGAAGGCGGTCTTGCAGCTTAGGGCCAGGCTGATGGGCCCCATAGACACCGTCATGAGCCTCTCGTACGGCTTCTTTGGCTTCTGCGTTCGACAAGCACCGAAGTAGTAATCCGTCGTAGGAGCGGCGATACAGCATTTTCGTCTCTGTATCGTAGAAGAATCTGAGAGAACGCCGTCTGATAGAAGTAGCCTCCTTCGGGTTCTCGGGCAGGATGTCGTAGACCACGAAGTCTATGCACCATATTGGCTGCCACGGTTACCTTCTCGAAATCGATGGCCAGAGCGTTCGAATCGATGAGGTTTTGGATATATCGTTTCAGTTGGTAGCAGTCGTGCGTAGCATGGTGGACGTAGCGGTGGTAATGGCAGAACTTTGGGTTCTCCAGATCAGCCGACCGAGGCTCCCGTCTTGGTGGAGGAAGCTGAATCCTATCTCCTTGTATGAGCATGTCCAAGATAGGCTTGACGTGACCGTCTTCAAAAGAGTAAGTGATTTGAGGCCATTGTTTGTCCGTAGATTACGACTCAGGCTTCTGGGCTGTATCGGCCACCATAGCCTGCTTGCCTCTGTTGTCTCGGTTGTTGGAGGGGCTACCCCCATTGTCATTGGTGGTGCTGGGATGCTTGCCCTTGTTCTCTTTCTCTGAGATATGTAATCCCAGTTGGCGAGCCTTCTTTAATCGTTCTTCGGCACTTGTAGCACTAATGATAAAAGCCTTCCAGTCCTTGAATTGACTCTCGCCCATCCAGAGACTGATTGTTGGGAGTAGTCTCTTTTGGCAAATTTCGATCAAGGAAGAGTCCGGGTTGCCAGAGGGTAACTTCATTGCGGTTTGACGAAACCGCTCAATATAATTCTTCGTCAGCTTTTTCTCTCCTTGAATGACATCCATGAGGGTAGACATCGTGACGTCCTGCCCTACCTCATAGAACCTCTCCAAGAATAGGCGTTTGAATCCAGCGAAGGAATGGATGCAATTGTCCGGCAGGTTGCGGTACCAATCGAAGACGACTCCTTCCAATGCCCCAATGAATAACCGCGTAAGGATAGCGTCATCATGGGGCAGATGGTCGGTAGTAACCTTAAAGTAAGTGATGTACCGACTTGCTGAAGTCTTGCCATCATATGGGTTGATATTGAACGGCTTATATCTTGGTGGAAAGGGAACATCCCTCCATTCAGCAGGATATGGTTGCCGTATCCTGAGGTCTTGAGAGTTTTCTCGGGCATGGAACATTGCTCGGAGCTCCTGAACCTCTCTTCTTACTTCTCGGGCCTCATCTGTCGCGGTAGGGGCCGTTATCTCGGGAGGATTGTTGCCCGGGTTCGGTGCCGCTGAATTTGAATCTACGTTGATTGCGGGACCCGTGCTTGTCTGGCCAGGTGTCACCCCCTGCAGATTAGGAAGCGCCGCTTTGATCTCGTCTACAGACTTGACCAAGGCGTGCAATATGGCCTCCAAAGTGTCGATGCGCTGGCGATCACCGGAACCGCCTTGATTGCTGTCTGTCATGAACACCGTCTTCACATGAGGAGTGACGGAAGGAGTGGTGGAGGATGTACCCTTCGAGTCGTACCCGTGCATCGAGAAATCATCAGGATATATGGGGATGTTCTCTTCAGGTTCCGACTCGGAAGGAACACTACCCCCAGCTTCGGAGCTTGCTTCGTCTAGGATGTCCTTGGGGACGTCGGTATCTATTGTATCCGTCGGAGGATTTGCTTCCTCCAGTCCGTATTCCTGGAATGTCGGATTGTCGTAGATGTTTGGAGGAGTGCTACCCCCAGTTCCGACGACCCCCAATATTGCAGACGATGAACTTCCTACTGCAGCAGTTTTCGTCTTCGAACGGGTGTGTTGAAATACTCCAGTGGAGGATAACCCTTTAGACGACGGTTTCTTAGCTGTAGTAGTTGACACCTTTGGGCTGGAGATGCTCGTTTTCTTCCCTCTTCCCTTGGCGAGAACTTTCTGCGCGGACATGTAGGAGACAACAGGAGGTGCCTCGTCTTCTGAGCTCGGGTGATGTAGTCTTTGGAAGACGGATGGCCGGTCTTCCGTCACCGCCGCGTTGCTGCAACAGCAGTTGACGATGATCTGGGTGCATTGATGTCCGCGTGAGGGCTCTTTACACCCCGAAGCTCCTTCTCTTTTCTTGCGTTTGTGGAGGATAACCTCACGCAGGTCAGAGGAACCACTTTATCTGTTTGCCGCCGGGGGCTGGACTTGAGTGGTTTTATACAACTTTCCATCAGAGGCCCGCGTGATAATCAGCGGGATGCCCCGATAGTCAGAGGTTGGGGCAGTCGTCTGGACTTGATGAGCCCGTGCTGCCATAGACTTCCTCCTTTTAGCACTTGTGGGTGCGTAATAGGAGGAGTCTAAGTCGAATACCACAGAGTCTGGATTATCATCCAGAGAATGATCAGAGTCAGGACCGCATTAAAGCCGGTCGAAGACTGATCGAGAGAAGCGTGGGACGGATGCTATACGGCTAGCATTGGGTACCATGCAGGCTGTCTGCATGCGGCTGTCTTTTGTTGTAGGATGAGTCTTTATGCGGCTAGGAGTCACGACCGTGCAGGCTGACCGTATGCGGTTGGCATCTGTGGCCACATGGGTTTTCTGCAAGCGATTGACTTTAATAGCCGCATGAGTCTCATCCGTGCGGTTGGCAACTGTAGCCGCATAAGTTATGCGGCTGACAGATATGGCCGCATGAGTTTTCTTTATGCGGTCGACGGTTGTAGCCGCATGGGCTTTCTCCCTGCGGCTAATACTCTTCTGCGACTCGGATCGTGTAGAGTTCCTCTTTACCCCTGCAAGTCCAACATCATAGTGTTTTCTTCTGCCAAACTTGGGGACAGCAGAGTTGTCTACGGTCTGAAGTGGGGCCGCAGGGGAGTCTTTCTCGCCATCTTGAGGAATAGAGAGCACCCCATCAAGGGCTTGCGGAGGAGCAAATGATTTTGGCCTCCACTCTTTACGAGCCTTTATGGTGCGGGTGCGCTTCTGGACCGGGCCAGTGCTACCTTCAGAGAGCATCTCTTTGAATGCCTGTTGGTCGAAGCGTACGACCATCTTCTGTTGTATAGAGCCAAGTTTGGCTGCGTCCGATTGCGTCACCAACTCCTCAGCCGTGGAGAAGTTAGTCCCCAGCAGAGTCGCCATCGTATTTGCCATTGATTGTAAAAGTACAGAACAATTATCGGAGGACTGAACTTAGACTCACAATACAAACTCGCTCGTACAAAGAAAGCCTAGGGACAAAAACCTAGGTACAGCAGTCTAAGTACGATTGTTTATTTTAGATTCTGGAGGGTGACGATAGAGGCTCGGAAAAGCGACGGCCGCTCTGCCTTACTCCTTGGACGATCGGTACGCAGCCTTGACTCGGGGAACATCTGCTTGGTCGTTGACGAAGAAATGCCTTCTTGCTCTCTCTCTCTGATTGCTCTCCTGGCTTCTCTCTCTCTGTGTATATTCTCTCTCTGACTATGGGGGAAGTCTCTCTGTGTATACGTATTCTTCTCTGGTTTTTTTTTTGTATATCTCTCTATATATTACAAGGGAATGGCACCTTGCTATTTATAATAGTGGGATGTGATTACTAGGGTTGCCAATGATTAGCTCTTGGAGATGGCGGCGGCCTGGGGATTGATCAATCCAGGCCGTTCGTTTCTGATTGTGACGAATCAGAACCATTAAGGGTAGATTACACCAAATCCCCATTAGCAATTAATGCTGATTGGCATAAATCTTCCTTATAATGATTCTCTAATATCTGCGAATAAATCAAATTTATTCTCCTGCCACGTGCCCCAGATCATTGGGATTCGACCCGATCTTAGATTGCCATAAATCTGGGAGATTGATCGGCTGAGGACACGTGTCCTGAGAGCCAATGGTGAGACTGGAACCGCATGCAGATTGGGCCGCATGAGATTTGGGCCGCATGAATTTTGGGCCGCATAAGACTTGGGACACGTGTCAGGGCTGTCTGGGCAGTGGCCCCCTCCTTCAGACTTCTGAACCATATGATGAGCCGCATGAACCGCATAATGGTGTGTCTGCTTGAGCCACATGGGCATGATCTTCTTGAGCCGCATAGGGATGATTCTACTCGAGCCGCATGGGACAGCTTCACTCTGAACCGCATGGGAAGTCTTCACTTCGAGCCGCATAAGCACACCCACGTGGCAGGGCCACGTGGCATTTTGTTGCTCTCGGGGGATCGTGTCAGAGATTTCTTTCTCTTCCCTAGAGATTCATCATCATGACAGAGTCATAATTACCTGCTTTGGTGTCAGGTCTGTCAACTTTTCAGAGGGGTCAGCCGTCAAAGCAATTAATGCAGCATGGATCGGAGGGGAGCACTGTCACGCCACATGTCTTCTGAGCCGCATGGAATGCCTCCGGCTGCATAGCTCCTTATGCCGCATGACTCCCTGAGCCGCATGCATTTTCTGAGCCGCATGGGTCTTTCTTGGCCGCATGAGTCAATTTCTTTAGTATTTTCCATGCTTCTACAGGTGGCATAATGCTACATTATCGCCTGGCGGGAAGATGATTCTGATTCAACACATGCTCAACTCTATCCCTATATATACATTAGCCGCTTGCTCCCCCTAAGAATGTGCTCACTTCTATTGAAAATCTCTTCTCCAACTTTTTCTGGGGTCACTACGACGGTAAGGACAAGAATCATTGGGCGAGTTGGGACACCATGGCCAGACCTACTGGTGAGGGAGGTCTTAGATTTGACAGGCTGTCGCATGTCATTGATGCTTGCTCGATGAAGCTGTGGTAGAAGCTTCGAGTGAGCCAAAATCTCTGGGCACGGTTCATGAAGGCCAGATATTTCAAGCACATTCATCCGTCCGACGCTGATTTCAACTGTAGATCCTCAGCGTCATGGCGGCACATCCTTCATGGCCGGACCGATGAATCATCTTTATTCTCCGAACGTTGGTCCGTGGATGATCTCCTCCCCCAGTTATCAGCTGCCCCTACCCACAGTACGATCAGAGATATGTGAGATTCCTCGGGCGACTGGAACTGGGAGAGGTTTCGAGAATGGAGTGGAGAGGAGGCCACAGCTTTGCTCCTCGATGTTGGGCTAAAGATCATAACAGAACCTGACACTCTGCAGTGGTCTATTGCGGCCAACGGATCCTTCTTGGTTGCATCGGCCAGAAGTGTTGCTCGTGGCACTGGGGTGCCTTCCCCAACCATTGGATCTTTCTGACAACCTTGCATTCCAAAAATTGTTCCTTTCTTATGTGGAGAGCATTTCGAAAGAAGCTCCCCACAGACGATGCTCTCAATACCATCGGCTTCAGTTTAGTATCTGCGTGTCATTGCTGCATGGTGAGACAGTCTGAAACGGTTGACCACATTTTGTACTCAGGGGACTTGCCTGCAAGGATTTGGACTGCTCTATCTCACCGTTGCAGACAGAACCAGGACGGTGGGAGCTTCAACAATCTTCTGGCCAAAAGGAGTAGAGCCTCTCACGGCCACCAGATCGTTGCAGTCGCCATCACGTGGGTCATTTGGAAAAACTGTAACAAATTCAGATACGAGGGCCATCAATATTCGTCCAACCAACTTATTCGAGAGGTTCTCCATCAGACTCACAAATTCAGCAGACACTGCAAGCACGGTCAAAAGGACTTCTGGCAGTCCTTGCTCTTCTGACGTTCTGATCGAGGAGTAGGAGGCTGCCTTCTTTCTTGTCCTTTTTCTGTCTTACTTTTTGTGCTTACTTGTAAAGGCTTCGGCATTTTACACCTTCTTATGAATAAAGTGGGAGAGTTTTGAATATATATATATATATATATATATATATATATATATATATATATATATATATATATATATATATATATATATATATATATATATATATATATATTTTTTTTTTTTTTTTATGTTTGCTCTTCTGACATTCTGATCGAGTAGGAGGCTGCCTTCTTTCTTGTCCTTTTTCTGTCTTACTTTTTGCGCTTACTTGTAAAAACTTCGGCATTTTGCGCCTTCTTATGAATAAAGTGGGAGAGTTTTGAATATATATATATATATATATATATATATATATATATATATATATATATATATACACATAGACTGCCATACATTTTGTAATGGTTGCACATAGATAATAAGGACTGACATCATTAAATGGGATCAATGACAAGTAAGAGACTGCATATGTTTAGTAGAGAATAGATACATGATAGGTTTGAACCCAGATTGGGACTAATACCTATGATGTGGACTGAAACATTATTATACACTCAACTTCATGTCTAACCCCTCAAATTCACCCACACATAGCTTTCATCAAATGACTGAACAACTAACATATTAGGACTGATACACTTAAGGTCAGGGCATAGGAAGGAATGTACTGATCACTATGAATGAGAAATGAAAACTGACAAGATGTAATTTGGGGGCAGAAGCTAATACTAAGACTGAACTTATATGCCATCAGAAAAAGAGTATCAATATAGGACTAATACTTCAAAGAATCTCAACTGATACAATATATAGTAAATCAAAGTGAATTAGGACTATATACCAACTAAACAATTTCATATGAGCAATTCAACTAGGACAGGGACTGATACATCATATTTGGAGGACTGAACATGCAAAAGGGATACAAACTGGACCGAAACATCAAGATATAGTGTAGACTGATATCAAGTTGAGGACTGGATATCTAATAGATGTGGATTAACACTGCTAACTGATACTAATAAAATGGGAAGACTGGGCAAGTGCTAAACTCAGGTGGACTGGTATTTAAATGTAATGAAGGATAGAACATATAAGGTAAATGACTGAACATGCTACATGGTATAGGACTAACAAATATACTGGAGACTAAGCTAACACTACAGGACTTATACTAAGAAGTATGTTGGACCGAGATTCAAGGGAGGGCAGATCAATGGTACATCCCATTCCAATGGAGGGACTGATACTCAAAAGAGTATCAGTCATCTGAACAAAAGGGGAAAACTTGGACTAAATGAAGGATATCTGGGTTTAGCATCATTTGAACAGGGAACTGAATCAAGGGAATATGGACTAGACATCTGAGCATAGCAGGTAGTGCCTCAATTTGGCATGGACTGGACAATTGCTAATTAGAGAATTGACCAAAGATGTGAAGGGACTGAACACTTCTAATACAATGGGGTTTAAAGGGAATATGGAAGTGTGGACTGAACATAAACCTCTATGTATAATACATTCAAGGGACAGATGCAATGAGTAAGGGCTGAACTCAATTTGGTAATCTCCATTCACCTGTGTTGACTGAACAAATTAAGTGGTAGGGACTGAACATGACAAGGTAGGTTGGCTGTTTACTGGGCTGCAGGACAGGACTCTTAATTCAAGTAGTAGACTGAAATCTAAGGGGCTGCACTAGTCAATTTAGGACTGAAATAAGGTGCATTATGTCAGGACTTAATCAGTAAGGGTAAATGGACTGCACTGAACATGGGACTATTGTAATGGGAAGGTAGGGACTGAATACCCAAGTGTAGTGGCAAGTCAAAAGTGGACTGAGCATAACCAAAGAGCTAATTGTAGGTGTAGGTGACTAATACAAAGAAAGGAAATTAAGACTGAACAATACGATGCAGACCATATAGGAAAGCAGGACATTAGTTTTTTAGAATTGAACTTAACCAATCAATGGCTAATCCTCTGGACCTAAATCTAAAGGGGACTGATACACTTCATTATGCAAGACATCCCAAATAGGTGACTGAACCAAAATGATGCGGGACAGTTCTCGAGTAATAGGACTGGGTATACAACCTACATGGGCAGCACAGTAATAAGGTGGATAAGGGACTGAACAAAGGACATGGACTTAACATTAAAAATACAGGACTGTTTCAATGGATAAGGTGGACTGTCAGTTATTTTGGGATAGAACATTTGAGTGTTTTCAAGACTGATACATGAAGTATCTGTCGACTGTACAATTGGTACAGTGGACTAAACCATTAGCTAACTGCCACTATGAACTTAATGATATGAGACTGCATAATATATCAATGGACTGAACAAGTTCAAATGGAAAGATTCATTTGATATGGTATATTAGGATATGGACTGAATGTAATGGCAGTAGGACCGATCAAAATAAGGCACTGAAATATAAGGAAACAATGAGTGTAAGTTAACTGAACTGTTAGTGAATTAAACATACCATACTTTATAAACCAATCCCTAATCCATGATACCAACCTCCAAACACTCCTAATTTGTTAGACAACCACAGCATAGATAACAGATGGCAAAACAAACCCAAATTAATATTTTAAACTAAAATTTGAACATAGAATGCCCTATGGGTCATTTTGTCAAACACTTGGCTTGCGTATCCGATCCTCTCGTGATACGCACTCCAAATGGATCCAAACGTGACCCAAAGCATTCCTACATGATCTATATCACTAGCACGACCTAATTTACCAATTTCACAAACCTTAGGATGCTAATTTCGGATTTCCCCCAAATCGAATCAAAACCAACAGAGGAAAACCCTCAAATAGGAAGATGAGAGCCTCAACTCCTCTCTAAAGGCACCCTAATGCAATTGGGGTCCTAAACGAATGCATCTACACTAATAAAATGGAAATTAAAGGTTTAGAGAGCTCTTACCAATTGGAAGATGGATTCCAGTGCATAAATCCCTAGATCTAGATCTCTTCCAAGCTCCAAGGGTCCAAGTGCTTTAAGTGCTCCCAAGCTAGCCAATGGAGCCTTCTCCTCTTCAAGGATAAGAGAATGCAATTGGTTTGAAGGAATTTGGATTCAATTTGGGAGTAGAGGAAATTTGGGGAAGAATACCTAATTTACGGTTAGGATTTCAATGAAAAGGGGAAGAATGAGGAGTTATACTATATATAGCCAAGGGGGAAGGACCAAATGTGGTTGGCCAGGGTTTCAATGAAAAGGGGAAGAATAAGGAATTATACTATATATAGCCAGGGGGAAGGATCAAATGTGGTCGGCCATGATGTGTAGGCTAGGGTTTGGGGTAGGGACAATGTCCAAGGTGCCCTTCCTAAGTGTCATGTCAAGTTCTAAGGAAAGGCCTTCTCCTAACTTAGTATTTTTTGCCTAACTTTTCTAATTAATGATTCTAGTTAGATTAGGGACTACTAACTAAATAAAAAAGGATTTAAGGATTGTCTCTACTCACTAATTTAATCTACCATGGTCATGTCTAACATCTAGTTAAAGTGGCTCTATGGTTACCAAATCATATCACTAACACAATTTAATTAATTAAATGATAACTAAAATAATCAAATTCACAAAAAGTCAAAAATACCCTCATTTAAGAAAGTGGTAGTTAGAAACCTACCCCCTAGAAAAATTTTGTCCTCAAAATTTAAAGTTGGTCGTACTCCTTCTAGTTTAAACCCTCAACAATTAAAGTCAAGAAATTTTCATTTAATAACATGCAAGATCATGGTCCTATTGGTCGTGCTTTCACAGTCAACATGGTCACTACACTATCTAGCACAACACAAAATATCCTGACAGGTACTAATAGAATCACAAAATCAAGATGGAAAAAGAAGAATAGGAAAAGACAGACCTGCTAGCCCGTTACCCGTAGCATCGGCCTCCTCGATCGTCAGCACAAAAGCCCTGTCCCTCTGGGGTATATCCCTCTAATGGTTCGGGGCATGGTGCTGCGCCACAAGTAGCCTAGTTCCTTCTTTCTGACCCTGTGCTCCGCCAAATAGAGGTGCGTTAGGGCAATCCTTCATCTGGTGAACAGCGGATCCACAAAACAAACACACCTTCAACCTTCTCCTGCAAATATCCTAAGTGTGTCCCAGCTTCCTGCAGTAGGCACAAGTGGGCACCCTCTGGTCCTATCCTCGAGGCTGATGCTGCATCTGCTGAACGGGATCTCTAGCTGGTGCCAACAACTGCTGGTGCTGGTGCACTGCCTTCTGCATAAAGGGACGCTTCGTACTACCGCTCGTACCTCCGAATCATCCCTGCCTCTCTTGGACTTGAGTTTCAAGTCATCCTCAGCTGCCAGAGCGCCTGTCAATATCTGCTCAAAAGTGGCATCGCGGTCCCTCTGGGTCAGTGACTTGACCTCCTTGATCAAGCCCTTGCTAAACTTCCTAGCCTTCGATATATCACTTAGCCCTTCTACGAATCTGTCCAGACGACAGAACTCCACAACAAACTCCTCTACTATCCTGTTCCCTTGGACGAGGCTCTCGAACTGACTCTTCAAGGCACTGAGGGCCAGATTCGGGAAAAACTTCTTCTTGAAAAGCTTCTTGAAAGCCTCCCAAGTCTGCCCTTCAACTCCGACCCTCGGATCGATGTGGTACCATGTCATGGCAAGGTCGAACATCTACTGCTCGCTGCCTCAATCTATAGATAGTCCAAAATTTGTGTCAGACGACAGATCCCCTCGATATGGTCAATCCAGTCATTTGCGTCCATGATACCCTCCGTGCCACAAAAATCCTTGGGCCTTATCTTCTGGAAATTGATGATAGTGTCAGGCCTCGGATGTTGAGCCTGGCCTCCGGCTGGCTGGACTTGAGCCACCCTCTCAACTGCCGCTATCGCCACTTGGTGTGCGTTCTCAATGCCCTGCCTCATGTCGGCGGACTGACGGCGTTGAGCGTCTATCATCTCTCTGAAAAGCACAAGTAGTTGTACAACGTCCACCGGAGAACGAGGTGGTGGTGGAGGCTGAAGATTATTAGGAATAACTAGGGAAATCCTCGGAATAGGTGGAGAAGGAGCCCCGAAAGTAGCAAATACTCTCACGTGAGCAGACATAAGGAGTAGAGCAGTCCCAACTGCATGCTGAACCGGACGAGAGGTAGCAGGCCTCTCAGTAGCAGTCTCTAGGACAGAGCGGTGTGATCGAGTCTTCGGCATCATCCTGAAGACAGATCAACAAAGGAATCAATAACGGTGCAAGGATGATGTTATCAAAGAAGGACATGTATGAAATCAGATTATTCAGATTTGAACAATTGTCAGTATATTCAAATCCATGGAAATTCCTAGTTCTGATTGAGTATCCTCTCATCTAAAGCCTATTCCTTATCTCCTATCGCAGGCTCGCAGTAGTACAACTAAATCGTCGTACTACCAAGACATCGCACTAATGCGAATCTCGACCTGCATGGGCCACTACTAAAAATGTGTCATGACCAGCACCTTGTATAGGTGCATGAGTGCGTAACAGTGCCCAGCCTACACCGCAGAATCGACAGTAAAATGATGGTTAGGTCGCTAACTAACAAACTCACACAAAGATATAATGTACATGTCATAGATCTCAACTCCGAATGGAGGACAAGTATAATGGTATGGTAAATACTCAATCACAGTCTAAAGCACGATAAGATACCAAAGAAGTCTAGATAACTATAAAGATAAAAAAAACAACTCTAATACAATATCAAAATCCAAGTCTCAAATTTAAATAACCAAATCTCTATTATTATAAGTCAAAAGTTCTAACAGAGAATCTAAAACAAGTCGAAACTAGAACTAAGTCTCTCGGTCACTCCTGAGCATCCGGACCCATGGTAGCTATCCCTTCTTCGAATCTGTAGTAAGTGGGACACAGATCCCCTGGGCAATCATCTGAAAAATATACCCAGTCAGGATGGAACGAGCACATCTCCTCTAGCAGTTCCAAATAAATGACAAAAACTATAAAACAGTTATAGCAAGTAATACTTGATGAACTTGAAAAGATTGAGACAGAAAATGAAATAGAACAATAGTTTAATTAAATAACAAGGAAAGTAAATACAGTGAATCAGAAGAGCATGGTAATGAAGACTGTAAATAGAGATAACTGAACTAGAATAGAGGTGATGTAAGTCTAGACAGTATAACATTAGTCAATGTGAGTCCAGTACAAGATACTAAACCAGTGTATTTTGAATACCGCTTTTGACATGTAGACGGTTAGGGGGTAAATATGGCACATCGCACGCTTGGCAAGCGTGCGACGACAATCTTTCCAGATTAGACCATTAGGAGTAGTTTCAGTATAATTGGGAATGTTTACATGTCAACTCGAGTATTTCTTCGCCCCGACTAGTACAAATGAATCCATATCCCGACACATAAATAGAGTACAGGTCCAGCCAGAAAGTAAGTGGTGCCAGTAGGTGTTTCAAGTAGGTGATTCCAGAAGGTGGCTCCAGAAGTAGGGGCCAGACAAGTATAATACATGTGTCATAAGTGAATGAATATAGAATACCAATCTGTGTTGTGTCAGAGAGTCAAATAGAACTATACTAGAAGCTGAATCATAATAATCATCAAGTAAACAAAAACTATCAAAGAATGTACTCGCATGTCATCCAGAGCAGTAAATGAGGATCGATGCCCAAAGTGGTGTCACACAAACCTATATATGAGATATACAGGGTTATTTAATGTTCTAGAGTAAGAAGTGTATTTAAATGCACTATTTGTATGCTTCTAGGCCTATTCTAGGTCAGTGAATTCAATATGGGTCAACACTAGTCAAACTAGGTTAAACTTTTTTTTAGCTAATTGGTCAACTTGGTTCATTTGCTCTAACACTGGATATTGGGACTATTTACCAAGTTATAGGTCATAATTTAGATAGGGTGTAATTGTAACAATGCTATATCTTAATCCTAGATTTAACAAATCAACATATACTACATCCCTATATTATACTAGAGGATGCTACTCCAAATTCCTTATCCATTTCTAATATCATTATATATATACACACACACACATAGACTGCCACACATTTTGTAATGGCTGCACATAGATAATAAGGACTGACATCATTAAATGGGATCAATGACAAGTAAGAGACTGCACATATTTAGTAGAGAAAAGATACATGATAGGTTTGAACCTAGATTGAGACTAACGCCTATGATGTGGACTGAAACATCATTATACACTCAATTTCATGTCTAACCCCTCTAATTCACTCACACACACAGCCTTCATCAAATGACTGAACAACTAACATATTAGGACTGATACACTCAAGGTCAGGGCATAAGAAGGAGTGGACTGATCACTGTGAATGAAAAATGAAAACTGACAAGATGTAACTTGGGGGTAGAAGCTAATACTAAGACTGATCTTATGTGCCATCAGAACAAG
This sequence comes from Iris pallida, assembly GCA_029216955.1. Taxonomy (NCBI): domain Eukaryota; kingdom Viridiplantae; phylum Streptophyta; class Magnoliopsida; order Asparagales; family Iridaceae; genus Iris; species Iris pallida. Next base: position 139,759 of record JANAVB010013602.1, on the reverse strand, counting down.
TGTATCAATATAGGACTGATACTTCTAAGAATCTCAACTAATACAATATATAGTAAACCAAAGTGAATTAGGACTTCTATACCAACTAAACAATTTTATATGAGCAATGCAACTAGGACAGGGACTGATACATCATATTTGGAGGACTAAACATGAAAAGGGGATACAAACTGGACAGAAACATCAAGATATATTGTAGACTGATATCAAGTTGAGGACTGGATACAGATGTGCACTAACACTGCTAACTGATACTAGTGAAATGGAAAGGCTGGGCAAGTACTAAACTTAGGTGGACTGGTATTTAAATGTAATGAAGGATGGAACATATATGGTAAATGACTGAGCATGCTATATGGTATAGGACTAACAAGTATACTGGAGACTAAAATAATACTACAGGACTGATACTAAGAAGTATGTTGGACTGAGATTCAAGGGAGGGCAGATCAATGGTACATCCCATTCCTATGCAGCGACTGATACTCAAAAGGGTATCAGTCATCTGAACAAAAGGGGAAAACTTGGACTGAATGAAGGATATCTGAGTTGAGCATCATTTGAACAGGGAACTGAATAAAAGGAATATGGACTGGACATCTGAGCATAGCAGGTAGGGCTGCAATTTGGCAAGGGCTGAACAATAGCTAATTAGGGAATTGACCAAAAATGTGAAGGGACTAAACACTTCTAATATAATGGGGTCTAAAGAGAATATGGAAGTATGGATTGAACATAAACCTCTATGTATAATACATTCAAGGGTCATATGCAATGAGTAAGGGCTGAACTCAATTTGGTAATCCCCATTCACCTGTGTAGACTGAACAAATTAAGTGGTAGGGACTGAACAAGATAAGGTAGGTTGGTTGTTCACTGGGTTGCAGGACAGGACTCTTAATACAAGCAATAGACTGAAATCTAAGGGGCTGTACTAGTCAATTTAGGACTGAAACAAGGTGGATTATATCAGGACTTGATCAGTAAGGGTAAATGGACTGCACTGAACATGGGATTATTGTAATGGGAAGGTAGGGACTGAATACCCAAGTGTAGTGGCAAGTCAAAAGTAGACTGAGCATAAGCAAAGAGCTAATTGTAGGTATAGGTCGCTGATACAAAGAGGGGAAATTATGACTGAACAATGTAATACAGACCATATAGGAATAGCAGGACATTAGGAATAACAGGACATAGTTCTTTAGAACTGAACTTAACCAATCAGTGGCCAATCCTGTGGACCTAAATCTAGAGGGGACTCCAAGCTCCAAGGGTCCAAGTGCTCCAAGTGCTTCCAAGCTAGCCAATAGAGCCTTCTCCTCTTCAAGGGGAAGTGAATAAAATTGGTTTGAAGGAATTTGGACTCAATTTGGGAGTAGGGGAAATTTGGGGAAGAACACCTAATTTAGTGTTAGAGTTTCAATGAAAGAGGGAAGAAGGAGGAGTTATACTATATATAGCCAAGGGGGAAGGACCAAATGTGGCAAGCCATGATGTTTAGGCTAGGGTTTGGGGTAGGAAAATGTCCATGGTGCCCTTCCTAAGTGTCATGTCAAGTTCTAAGGAAAGGCCTTCTCCGAACTTAGTATTTTTGCCTAACTTTTCTAATTAATAATTCTAGTTAGATTAGGGACTACTAACTAAATAAAAAATGGATTGAAGGATTGTCTATACTCACTAATTTAATCTACCATGGTCATGTATAATATCTAGTTAAAGTGGCTCTATGGTTACCAAATCATATCACTAACACAATTCAATTAATTAAATGATAGCTAAAATAATCAAATTCACAAAAAGTCAAAATACCCTCATTTCAGAAAGTGGTAGTTACATATATGCATCCTAAGTAGAGCATATTTCTCTAAATTTGTTCATCACGAGAGGAGAGAAAGAGAGGATAGTCAAGGAAAGAAAAGGTTGAGAGATCGTCGCCCATACGACGTCCAACCCGAGGAAGGAATACGTGTAGAAGATCTTGGGGTCGCTGACTGCTCGAGGTTGTTGGAAACCATCGTCTTCTTCTCATTGAAGATATAATTCGTGAACCCTAGTTTTCGCCTATGAAGGGTTAGAACACGTTTTAAATCCGTTAACTTTCTATCGATCAATACGCACACCAATCCGTGGTTCTAGGAATTATCAGTTCCATTAGTTGTGGCTGCCCACTAAGTGTGTTTGACCACACTTGAGTCATCCATTAGGTTTTAAGTGGTGAGGTATAGAATTGGGTCTATTCCAAAGGGTGTAAGCTGAAATTATTTTCTAAAAGTTTAGATGTAAGGTTTTGAGTGGTGAACCTTGGAGTTTTGTGTTTTGTAGAGAGGACAATGGTGTATGGTGTTTGGCATGAACCATGTGAGGGTGTGTAAGTGTCTGGGTTGAGTCTAGACTAGGTTTGGGCTAAGTCAAACTGGAGAGATTGTGTTATTAGGATTCACAATAAATATAAAGTATGTAAAAGTCTAACCAGGTGTGACACAAATGTCATAGGTGTTGTAACCTTAATATAATGTCATGGTCATATAATGACTACAAGGAAGTGATGGAAGTTGAGTCTCAAATTTTTGATTGTCACGGATGTTTCACTAAACAAAATGCCAAAAAGGAAATTGGCCTTTGAAAATAAAACGAGAAAAAGTACAAGAAGTACAAATTTGATTCTGGGAAAGTATTGCTATGGAAGTCTGATCCATAAATGATCACTTTGTTCCTTGGACCATATGATGATGATGAAGATCACTGCTTGAAGTAGAACAACTGGAAGAACTAAGTCACGAGAAAGGTATCGACGCACTTGGGCACTGATGGCGAGACCGAATGCTTTCCTACTTTGCTTCACTCTGTTCTGAAAGAAAGGTTGAAGAAGAATGCTCTGGAGAATCAAAATCTCTAAGTTCTGATCTCTGTATTCTCTCCTCTCTCTCTGTGTCATATGAGAAAAATAAGTCTATTTATAGACTTGGGCTTTTGTGCGTAAAAACTCAGCAAAAGTTCCATCTTTACGCAAACAACTGCCACCCACGACTGAAGCCATCCTCTTTATATGTTGACACGTGTCCCATCATTTCAGTAAGAATAGGATGCATGTACACACATTCTTCGAGAAGAATGGCATGAAAGCCACGTAGGCAAACCACGTTCCAAACTGGTAGAGAAGAATAGGGCGTAAAAATAGCCCCAATGTACTCTGAGCGTAAAGCAGTAGGTTAGGCGTAAAATAGCCCTGACATAGACTTTCCGCGTAAAGTGGTTATTAAATAACCTTGAGCATAAAAGTAGCTCAAATCGACTTTACGCACACGTCAACTGTTGAGCGTAAAGGCTCGTATAATCTTCGTACGTAAAAGAAGCCATAGTGTGAGCGTAAAGTAGCTCAATCCACACACTAAACGACAACATTGGTCTCTGTGTAAAAATAAATCCCTTTGAATTCTGTGATATATGCCATCATTAATATCTCCATGTCAGAGTTTGCATTAAATGCGAGACTTGACAGCTTTGTCCAGCGTAAAATTGGCTAGCTTGTCCTGGGCGTAAAACCATTGTCTTGACCCTGGCAGCTTTTAGGCGTAAAAGTAATTAGCCTTGACTTGAGCGTAAAGAGACTAGCCTCTCTGTGGTGTAAAGGGGATCAATTTTGAGTGGAATGATCTATCACTTTGACTCTTTCTGTGAAGCACTTTTTACGCTCCTACAAGACCCCCTTCAAAGTTTTCAAATATCTCCAAAATTTGAAACACTTTGAACAGAAGCGTAAAAGTTAAAATTTGATCAGTCAGCGTAAAATTTGGGATACACAACAGTCATCCGCATAAAAGCGGGGATGTCCAACAGTTGGTGCAATTTTCAATAGTGTCGGTCAACACTTAACCATCACAATGAATTTCTTTCTCGAAACTTTCGAATGCCTTTTCGTTTCCCCGAGTTTACATTAATAATGAGCAGTTTCCAACGAGGAATATGAAGAGTTGATTTAATTGTATAAATAAGAAAAAATTCTTCACTCTTGTCATTCATCCTCATAGTGACATGGCGCCAAAGAACAAGATTACTAACAAAGAGGCTTCGAGCTCCGGGCTTGATTTTGATCGAGCATGCAACCTTTTAGAGTGCTTTGGACTGACTCCTGCAGTCTTTAGTCGCATCGATGGTGGTCCCCCAATTGCGTACGAAGGGCCAGGAGATGCAGAAGCATTTCTTAATCTGATGCGTCGCTCCGGGATTCGCAATATGCACGAACTAGGTACCTCCCTTCGTCAGCCCGACGAGGGAGAGAAAAAGTGATGTTTTTATGTATTGCGAATCTTTTATCTGTAGGGGCCACTTCCCCCCTTTATAAATAAAATTTTGATGTTGATCTCATCTATTGATGCACCGAATTGCTTAAACACTTCTTTTGACTGCTTCTTTGGTTGTTAATTCGCAAGAAAAAAACCAACACGTGGCATCTGTCTTGTGGTTACGAGAGCTTTTAAATAGGATCTTCTCCCGAAATAAACTCACACCAACAGTTTCTTCAATCTTTATAAATAGCCGAGAATGTTTCACATATTCTCGTTCTCATTCCTCTGGAGATAACTTTTTGCAATGTCGTTCTCCAACAAGTAACAATGGCGATGCTTTCCAACAGCGTTCCTTTGTACGCCCAGTCATCAGACGTAGATTTAACCACTATTAGAGCAAAACCATTTGACTTAAGTGGTAAGTCCGATCGTAAGTAATTATATGCCTTTGAATTTTCTGTTGAAAACAGCTGCTCATGAGCGTAAATTCTTGACGGACGTAAAAAACCTAGCTGAATAGTGGTACACCTGAAGCACTGGCGTAAAAGCCTTGCTGAACCACTGGCGTAAAAGCCTTGCTGAATAGTGGTACACCTGAAGCATTGGCGTAAAATGCCTTGTAATCTGTTGAAGATAAAACAAGATGCGTAGCCTCTGTTTTTAGTTAGCATCTAATACGCGTCTGATGATACTCTGTTTAAAACACTTCTTCTTCGTTGTTTTTTCTGCAGAAGTTTGGCTGAAGAGTTTTTTCAAAACCGGTATTGGCAATTTTGACGCTGTGAGGAGCGTTCTTCTGACATCAACATCAGGGAGCTCATGCGCTTTTGACATACAAATCAGACAACTCAGAACTCTTCGGGGGATAGAAGGGTCTTCCTCTGTTGGTAGGAAGAGCCTTTATACACGGAGAGTTGGATGGTGGAGTCAACTCTACCCCGAGAAATCGGGTAGTAGAGTTCCTTTCACGGCAGAACTAGGAATCGTATCCCAATGCTAGATACATTCCTATCTCCTCTGGAAGGCCGCCCCTAATCCACCAGTTGTATTGGCAGCAACACGCTTTCGGGCTGCCATACCCTGGGGTTCTCCTCTCGTCTGAAAGAGAAGACCAGAGTTTGATTCCTACTGTTCTGGTCGCCACTGAGGCTCAGACAGCAAGGAATTGACACCAACAATGAATCCGACGAAGAAGATCCAAAGAAGAAATAGATCTCCATTAGGTTATCGTTGTGTATATAGAATGAAAATCCAAAATGTAAATTGATTTCTATTATGATTTGTAAGAAAGTCTAAGAAATGTAATAGACTTTTATGATATGAGAATGGAAATGATAGTTCTTCTATGCTCGATGATTTGTATCTATCTAGATGTAACATGGACATGATAGATAATAAAATCTTGTTTTCTGTTTTTAGAGTATACAATACTATCAGAGGTAATATGGACATGACAGTATGTAAAAACTCAAAGAAAAGTAGATTAATATCTATGCAGAGGTGAAAATAGAAATGATAGATAGGAAAAGTAGGTAGATTTAGTATTTATCCAGAGGTTATGAAAACATGATAAACAACGAATCACACTTTTTAAATTGATAAAATAGAAGATTTAAAATCCCTCTCCCAGGAGACAAGAAATCAGCTTAACCAAACTTTGGTAGCGGGGGAATAAGGAGACAGATGTCATGAGCATATAAGTCCATATTAATGTATGAATGAATCATAATTTTCGGGAAAAGAAAACATTGATTTGATTCCATAATTAAATGAATGAACCCGATAGAACGAACGGACATGTATTTTCGGGAATGAAAGGTTGTTCTCAAATTTCAAAGACCGGTTCATCAACAGTCCTCTTCTATAAATAGGCGAGAACACTCTGTATTCATTTCATTCTTATTTCTACTCCTCAATTGAAAATGTCTTCCGAGGATGTACAACAAAAGAATGAAGTCTCTAGAAAAATTGAGGACGTCACTGAGATGTGTCCCGTTGAGCCAACAGTGACAGGCCCGACTCAAGTAGGCAACAGCTCTTCTACGCCCAAGCCACCACAAGATATCCTTGCGTTCTTAGTAGAGTCAGGAAAAACTCTTGAAGAAGAAGCGCTGAGGATGGTCGCCTGCAATTTTTTATGAACTCAGGCAACGATGCCTTCGAGACATTAACTGACTATGTATTCAATAAGGGAGGCAGTGGTCCTCATCCTTGACCTTTTGTTTTGAATAAAAATAGTAATAAAAGAAACTTTATTTTTATTCTGTCTCTTTTTTTTATACATAGTATTTCTTAAGAAATTTGCCATTGATTGGCATCATGAGTAGATCTCCATTGGGCTTTGATAACCGATAGGCGCCATTGGAAAATACGGACTCAATTACATAAGGGCCTTCCCATTTTTCTTGGAATTTCCCTTTGCTTTTATGAGTCATCACCATCGGTCTCCGAACAGCTAATACAAGTTCGCCAACCTTGAATACCCTCTCTTTAACTTTACGATTGAAAGTTTGAGATATGCGGGCTTGATATAGTTCAATATGTTGTTGTGCTTGAAGACGCTTCTCATCCAATCCTTCAAGTTCTTGGAGTCGTAAGCGATCATTATTCTCTGTAGTTAGCTCATTAGCAATGACTATTCTTAGAGATGGGATCTGGATTTCTAATGGGAGGACAGCTTCACATCCATAAACCAATGAGAATGGTGTAAAACCAGTAGGAGTCCGGACTGTTGTTCGATAAGCCCATAAACACTCTCCAAGTTTCTCATTCCAATCACGTTTATTAGAAAAGACAAACTTTTTTAGAAGTTTAATGATCGTCTTATTGAAAGCTTCGGCTAAACCATTAGCAGCTGGATTATAAGCCGTAGAAGCCAAATTCTGAATTTGATTCTTATCACAGAATCGATAAAATGCCTGACTGGCAAATTGTGGACCATTGTCATAAATTATCCGTCGAGGAATCCCGAAGCGATAAATGAAATGGTGCTTGATGAAGCTGATCACGTTAGATGTTTTCACTTCTGCAAGGGGAACTACTTCTGCCCACTTAGAAAAGTAATCTGTTATAGCTAATATGAACCGATGTCCTTTAACAGAAGGAGGATTAATAGGACCAATGACATCCATACCCCAAGCTTCGAAGGGCCAAGAGGCTGCTGTAGGATATAGAAATTCAGATGGTTGATGAATAAAATCAACATGAATCTGACATGCTTTACATCTTCTGGTATAGTCTACAGCATCTGCTATCATGGAAGGCCAATAATACCCCATTCTTCGAATGCGGTCTTGTAATTTAGGACCCGGTTGATGAGCACCACAAATACCATCATGAGCTTCTCGCAGTGTTTGTTTAGCTTCACTTTCTGAGAGACAACGCAGCAAGAGTCCATCATAAGAACGATGGTATAGAATATATAAAGACGAATCATAGTAAAATCGAAACGATCGTCTTTTGATTGATGTAGCTTCTTTTGGATCTTCAGGCAAAATCCCATGGACAGCATAATCAATGAATGGAGCTCTCCAATCCTTCTGCTGGGAACTTGACTCTGTAGTATAATTTTGTTTAATATACAAATTATTCTTGACACAGAACAAGTCTCGATCCAACAAAGTAATTATATTTTGCCTTCGAATTGGAACAGCCAGGTCTGTAGCTAAGCTAGCAAGAGCATCAGCTTCCACATTCTGAGAGCGTGGTACAAACTCAATGAAGAATCGTTTGAATAAAAGGACCAGTTCAACTACCACTTGATGATAAGGAATGAGATCAGGATTTCTGACCTCATAAGTCCCTCTAACTTGATTAACAATCAATTGAAAATCTCCATAAGCTTCTAGGAACTCAATATCCAGTTGTTTTGCTACTTGGAGACCGATCAATAGAGCATTATATTCTGCTATATTGTTGGAGCATGGCTCATTGAGAGAATAGGCACGGTATATGACCATTTTGTCAGGAGAAACCAAGACGATTCCTACCCCAGAGACAATATTGCCTTTAGGTCCTACTCGTGATGCCCCATCAAAATATAATTGCCATAAGTCATTCTTCAAAGTCAGGTTACAATCCACAACTTTATCTGGAATGTCCTCATATAATTTTGATGTTTCAGGTATAGGGTGAGCAGCTAAGAAATCGGCTAATGCTTGACCCTTTATTGATTTTTGAGGTACATAAACCATGTCATAAGGAGTAAGCAACATCGCCCAGGTGGCCAACCTGGAGTTAAGAATGCTTGGTTTTCTCATCAATACCCGAATGGGATTTATTCTAGAGATGACATGAATAGTCTGTCCTGTCACATAATGTCTTGTCTTTTGGACGACAAAAACCAAAGCTAGACATTTCTTTTCCACAGGAGTATACCTGTGTTCAGCTCCGACCATCATTCTGCTCAGATAATATATTGCTTGCTCATGACCCATATCACTTTTCTGTGCAAGAAGAGCGCCAAGTGAATGATCCAAGGCTCGAACATATAGCAAAAATGGTTTTTCTTCCACTGGAGGTACCAGAACAGGTGGATTTGTAAGGTATTGCTTGATGTCATTGAAGGCTCTCTGACATGTTTCATCCCAAACAAATGATACGCCTTTCTTTCACAGTCGGGAGAAAGGTTGACATCTCCCTGACAGATTAGATATAAATCTTCTGATATAAGCAATACGACCCTGAAAGCTACGGATTACGAGGAGGACGCATTTCAAGAATTGTTTTAACCTTATCAGGATCAACGTGGATACCCTGAGAAGTAATGACAAATCCTAAAAATTTCCACTGGAAACCCCTAATAAAGACTTAGTAGGGATCATTTTCAATTGATGCTGGCGCATCAATTCAAATACTGTCCTCAAGTCCTGAATGTGATCATCCTTTGATCAACTTTTAACAGCAATGTCATCTACATAGCATTCAACTATCTTCCGTAGATGTTCTTGAAAGATGTTGCTCATAGCCCATTGATACGTGGCACCGGCATTTTTAAGACCAAACGGCATAACCGTATAGCAGTAGACCCCAAGGGGTGTACGAAAAGCGGTATGCTTCTCATCTTCTGGATGCATCTTGATCTGATTATATCCTGAGAATCCGTCCATAAAAGACATGCGTTCAAAACCACATATATTGTCTATCATAATATCAGTGATGGGAAGTAGAAATTCGTCTTTTGGACAAGCCGTATTAAGATCTCGATAATCTATACAAACTCAGACTTTTCCGTTCTTCTTCATGACAGGAACAATATTGGCAACCCAATCTGGGTGTTGCTCTTCACGAACAAATCCACATGTGATCAACTTTTTGACTTCTGCTTCAATTGCATCCATCATATCTGGTCTAAAGCGCCGTTGCTGTTGTTTTACAGGCTTGGCGTTAGGTAAAATATTGAGCTTATGAGTAGCAACTTTAGGATCTAGACCCGGCATATCCTCATAACTCCATGCAAAGATGCCAATATATTCTTTGATAAGTTTTATCAACTCTTCCTTTTCATCTTCGGCAAGATTTTTACTGATGAATATTGGTTTGGACGTAGTTCCATTCCCAACATCAATCTGGATGACCTCATCTTTTGTAGGTGGCTGTCGCTGTTCAAAACGGAGTTCCTACTGAGTATCCGTCTGTTGTGCCCAAGGATCATTCTCAAATGGTTCTGATTTATTATTAATTTGAACCATATTGACTGAGAATATTTGTCCGGATTCATCATATGAGGAATGAGACAAATCGGATTCGACGAATTGAATTTCTTCCGAATCTGATGACTGCGAAGAGCTAGAGGAGAATTCTTCTTGTATATCATCATTAAACATGTAGGACGGATCATATCCCAACCCATGACGAGTCTTCTGGTAAAACGGATCACCACATAATGGTAGTCGTCTACCCTTGCCTTGATTGAGACCTTACATAGTCTTCAAATCATATCCCATATTCTGGATAATCTTGATAGATTGTTGACTATATTTGTCAATTCGAATTCTTCCTTTATCTTTATCTTTCAGCTCATCTGTCTGATTAACAGAGATATTTCTAGCCAGGCCAAACACAATTTGGCGCTTGTTTTTTTATCAGACGGAACCACGAAATAAGATTCTTCGTGACGTCTAAAAGTTACGCAAGCTTGTGATGAAGCGGCCACAGGTAGAAGATAAGGAGAAGATGTTAGGAACCTTTGAGCATAAGGTCCAACATCTACATGAGGAGGAAAAGAATTTTCCTTATGATCGATGTATAAAGTTTCTTCTGGCTCAATGTCGCCTTTATATTGATGACTTTGATTATCAGAAGATAAAGTCATTCTTTCAATAAACTTGACAGCCATATACTCGAAAAGGAAATCTTCATTGATATCAAAAAGTATAGAATGATCAATATTTACATCATTTATAATTTGACTGCTATGCTTCGGATTAATCATCAGTAGACAATTATCCGTCTTCTGTATAGTTTTACCAAGATTGACAATCAATGGTGATTCTGGATCATTCGTACAGGAAGTACGCCCTTTAACTTTGATCATAAAAGGTTGAACTTGGCTCTTAGCAAGAATATTTGTTGATTCCTCAGATGAAGTTTGAGTTCTTCCTTTAACCTTGATTATCAGAGGTTGATCATTGACAGATTGGGATTGGATTCGTCCCTTGACTATGATCTTCAGAGGTTTCTCCTCTGGCGGATCTTCATTAATAGACTGATCCTCAGTAGGTGATTGATCTTCAGCCATGTCTGATATCTCTTTCACATGCTCTTGTTTATAAAGCCTTGAATCAGAAAAATAGGCTTCGATACCCTTGAAAGGATTGATATCAGCAAACTCAGTCTTCACAACTCCTTGGGAATCCACATACTTGAAGCATTGGTGGAGAGTTGAAGGTACAATATTGTGCTCATGAATCCACGGTCTCCCCAAAAGGATATTATAGGAGACGTCTGAGTTGATAACATAGAAAGTTACCATGGTTCGAAGATCACCAATCTGAATCTGCAGACGAATCTTCTCCAGTGGCTTGCTCTTGCCAGAGTTAAAACCGACTATCGTAGTACTAGTGTAAGTCAAATCACTAGTAGGAATCCTCAGGGGTCTTAGCATACTCTGAAGAATTATGCTAATTGAGGACCCAGGATCAATGTAAATCCTGTCAATTTCAGTGGATCCAATATACCCAGTATAGCAAAAAGGTCTGTCATGCTTGTTATGCTTTAACAGCATATCTTCTTGTGTAAAGGTGATGTTGGGAATTGCTTCCATCACACTATGACATTGCGGACATGACACTGGTATATTATCAGGAGTCTTGAGTTGAGCCAAGCATGAATCTGCTTGAAGTAAAGCTTCACTCAAAGTCTCTCTGCTTTCTCTGGAAAGGCGAAGCAACTCAAATATAGATAGTCTAGCTGGAGTATTGGCCAACTGAGCTAGAATATCAAACTTGTAAGGCTTCATCACCACCCCCCGACTGGAAGCAGACTTCAATGGGACGTCGAAGCATACTGCTTTCTGTTTCCCCTTTTCAACCACAGAAGGTTTAGCAGGAACAGAAGAAGGTTGAGTCAGTAGTGTTTCCACTACATCTTCTGCTTCTTTGGAGGATCCCTCATAGTCTTTGTGGTACTCTTTTCCAGATCTTGTACCAGCAAAAGTTTCTTCTTCAGACCTAGGAGAAGGAAGTACCATATTACAGGATTTAGTCTTTCTTTCCTTAGCCTTCTTCTTATGAGGGTTGTTATGAGGAACTTCAGAACCCAATCCAACAGTGGAGTTTTGATTTTGAATTTGTAATTGAAGTCGTATTCCTTTATCATAATTCAAACCTTCTGCCTTTTGAAAGTCATAACCCATCTTCTTCATGAGAAGGACAGATTGCTGACTATACAAGTGAGTGGGCAGCGGACTTTTGACATGTGTTTCAACAGAGGAAGAGGAAAAAATCTCTGTAACAATAGGAGAATGAAGCATAGATGTCTCTATAGCTACGGGAGGAGAAGGGTTCATGATACGAAGAAAAATACCTGTCAGAGCTTTTTCATAAGCAGCAAAGACTTATTGTGCCCGATATAAAGGAACACTATTCATGGCTAACCACTGCTGATGAGTAAGCTTGAGCTTGGTAGGAGGAGCTAGAATTGGAGGACAGATGTTCAGTCCTTTCAGTCTATCTTCTAAAGGAAGGCCATCCCATAGATGATCCAAGTCATCAGGATCTGGAATAACATGAGAAATCATATTGCAGGTTTTGACTTTCTTGCCCTTCTTGGATTTTGAAGTTTTATCTTCATTTTCCAACTCAGGCACTAAGTCAGGATGTACCCACATGATTTCACCATTCTTTAGTGTGAGCGGCAGCAATCCTGCATTTTCTTCTCTGGCATGCGGGATATTCACGATCTTTATCGTCGCCTTCGGAATTGGGATAATTCCATCTGGGACTTGCTGTGGAGGAAAATCTCCGAACTGAAGAGAAACCATATTGGTCGTAACCGTATGGTCATCATTGGTTAAAGCAATAGCACCACCATTTATCAGCTCTTGGATTTTCTTTTTCAAGACATAGCAAGCACTAGTAGGATGATTAATGTATCTATGATAGATACAATATTTGGGATTGTCAGTCAGATTCACCTCATTAGGCCTCTTTAGCTCCAGAATCTGAAGTTTACCACTCTTCACCAGACATTGAAATATCCCTGGGATATCACTTTCGTCAAAAGAGTATTCTTCCTTTGGCCTGGAAGATTCTTGATTATTCGGCATCGTTTTGTTCTTGGAAAGATTGACCATAAGAGTATATTTTTTCTTCATATTACGATTGCCAGAATTATTACTAGGATTACTTTTCTTCCCTTTATCTTCTGAAGCGAAAATCATCCCATGTTCTCGAGCCAACCTACCATTGGTCTCGGCAGAAACTACTGCTATGATAAACGAAGCCCAATCTGAGAATTGGGAACCCATAAAAACAGCGATGGATGGTCGCAGATTCATCTTGCATGTATCAATCAACGCTGAATCTGGCATACCAGAAGGCATCTTTAGAGTAGCCTGTCGGAAATGTTCGATGAACGTCCGAGTATCTTCTTTCTCTTTTTGTTTGATTTCTATCAAGGAGGACATATTCATGTCCATACCTCCTTCATAGAAACGGGAGAGAAACATTGCCTTGAATTCGTCAAAAGACGAAATAGAATTATCGGGTAAACTACGATACCAGTCGTAAGCTGAACCCGTCAGGCATCCGATGAACACTCGAGTGAGAAGAGCATTATTTTTCTGCAAGTGTACAGTCATAATATCAAAGTAATTGATATATTGACTGGGAGATGCTTTTCCATCGAACAAAACCATAGATTGTGGCTTGAATTTCGGTTGAAAGCGTACATCATTCTAATGAGGAGGATAAGGTTGCTTAATCCCTAACCTCTGGAGCTGATCTTTGTGCCTAAAAACTTCAAACTGTGCTTTGAGCTCACGCACTGCTTGAATGACTTCACTAGTTTGAGGAAGCACATTTGATTGAATGGTTGTTGGATGTACCGTAACCCCCACTGGAGGAGGTACATCTTCAAGAATGATAGGATCTGGAGATGCAGAATTTTGATTAACAGCAGGCTCTTGAATATTCAAAGATATTTCAGCCCCTTGACTATCTTGAGTTTGTGCTGTTACTGGTACAGGTGTTACTACTGTCGGCTGAGCAGTTTGCTGATTCAAAATTATCTGATGCATGCTTTGCACCATGTTAAGCATGTCTTTCAGTGATTGCTCCACGGTAGTGAGACGTTGTTCCTTATTAGCAGATGACGTCTCTGGTTCATCTCCAACAGCGTAGGATTCAACCTCTCTTGAAGATATAGAGGGATTAGTATATAAGTATGAATCCACACTATCGGTATCAGACTCAAAAGATTGAGTACCCCCAGCTTCTGAATCAGAAGTCTGCAATTGTCTTTGTCTTCTTGATCTAGTATTCTGATATACTCCTTCAAAGGAATCAAGAAGTCTGTTGAACTGTTGTTGACCTGGAGTTTGGGACATGTTCCGTCTTGGATGTCGTCCTCTATTAGTATGAGATGCCATGTTGACTGACACATATGACAGCTCATGTTCTTGGTCTTCAGCTTGATGTTGAAGCGAGTTAAAACTTAATCGATCAAAAACTGACCGTTTTGAAGCTGAACAACAACAATTGATCACAACCTGGTGATATTCACAATGATGTTTTTCTTGGGGGAGTGTCACCGGAGATTGTCTGTTCTTACACTTTTGCATTAGCAATTCACGTAAATCAACAGGAACAGATGGAGTATTCTTCTTTATTACATTTGGGGTAGAAAAATGTTTAGTCCCTTGTGTATAAAAAGATTGCTGGCTGCATTCGCAAAACCAAACTGTATATTTTTATGCGTTTGGAGTTGTATGCGTAAATCTTGAGATTTTTGAGCACGAAGGACTCCACTTTCATGGCGTGTAATTTATAAGTTTGGTACTTTGCGTAAGGCAGTATAAGAAGGTTGTTGGTGGAGGACAGAAGCTTTACCAACAACATTTTTACGCTATATGCATTTAGGTACATTCACATTAGATGTGCAAACATCTTTGCGAATTTAATCTACACTGTCACAAACAGGAGACTTACCTTTATGCGCAGAGCGCAAAAATTGATTATCTACCACGTCACAGACGGGAGATTTTTCTTTACGCGAAGAGCGTAATTTGTGTGTGTCTACCACGTCACAGACGGGAGACTTATTCTTACACTCAAGAGCATTAGAGTCTGCCACATTACAAATAGGAGACTCATGCTTATGCTTTGAGCGTAAAACTTGGTTTTTACCCACTGAGCGTAAAATTTGATTCTTACGCAGTGAGCGTGAAACCTGATTATCTTCACCGTGACAAACGGGAGATAAATTGCCACACGTAGAGTGCGACGCTGAAGTAAGGACTGCCTCGTTACAAACGGGAGCCCCTACGACAGGAGTGGAAAGAATTCCCTTATCATCAGAAGCAACAGAGAGATCAGAAGCCACTTTGGATTTAGGAATCCAAACTTTTCGTGCTTTAAGAGACTTTTGAACATTGGAGCAGCGAGAACCACCCCCAGTTCGGAGCATTTCTTTATAGGCAGTCGGGTCAAAGTGCACAACCAGAGTCTTTTTGGTCGAACCGACCGAAACATCATCATATTGAGCAATTGCCTCCTCGTCAGAGGAGAAGGTATTCCCCAGCAGAGTCGCCATTTTTGTTTCACTTAACAAAATGCCAAAAAGGAAATTGGCCTTTGAAAATAAAACGAGAAAAAGTACAAGAAGTACAAATTTGATTCTGGGAAAGTATTGCTATGGAAGTCTGATTCGTAAATGATCACTTTGTTCCTTGGACCATATGATGATGATGAAGATCACTGCTTGAAGTAGAACAACTGGAAGAACAAAGTCACCAGAAACGTATCGATGCACTTGGGCACTGATGGCGAGGCCGAATGCTTTCCTGTATTGCTTCACTCTGTTCTGAAAGAAAGGTTGAAGAAGAATGCTCTGGAGAATCAAAATCTCTAAGTTCTGATCTCTATATTCTCTCCTCTCTCTCTGTGTCATATGAGAAAAATAAGCCTATTTATAGACTTGGGCTTTTGTGTGTAAAAACTCAGCAAAAGTTCCATCTTTACGCTAACAACTGCCACCCACGACTGAAGCCATCCTCTGCATATGTTGACACGTGTCCCATCATTTCAGTAAGAATAGGATACATGTATACACGTTCTTCGAGAAGAATGGTATGAAAGCCACGTAGGCAAACTACGTTCCAAACTGGTAGAGGAGAATAGGGCATAAAAATAGCCCCAATGTACTCTGAGCGTAAAGTAGTAGGTTAGACGTAAAATAGCCCTGACATAGACTTCCCACGTAAAGTGGTTGTTAAATAACCTTGAGCGTAAAAGTAGCTCAAATAGACTTTACGCACACGTCAACTGTTGAGCGTAAAGGCTCGTATAATCTTCGTGCGTAAAAGAAGCCATAGTATGAGCGTAAAGTAGCTCAATCCACACACTAAACGACAACATTGGTCTCTGTGTAAAAACAAATCCCTTTGAATTCTGTGATATATGCCATCATTAATATCTCCATGTCAGAGTTTTCATTAAATGCGAGACTTGACAGCTTTGTCAAGCATAAAAGTGGCTAGCTTGTCCTGGGCATAAAACCATTGTCTTGACCCTGGCTGCTTTTAGGCATAAAAGTAATTAGCCTTGACTTGAGCGTAAAGAGACTAGCCTCTCTGTGGCGTAAAAGGGATCAATTTTGAGTGGAATGATCTATCACTTTGACTCTTTCTGTGAAGCACTTTTTACGCTCCTACAACGGACATAGGTGGAAAGCTTAGGTTTGAGTTACAAATTATGCATGAATTATGAGTAATTAAAAATCATGCACAAGGAGATGTGTCTGAGTAAGACATGTTATACCAAAATGAAGGTGGACTCGTCTAGAACATGAATATGAAATTTATTTCAGAGAATTGGCCAGTGTTGCTTTAAAGATCATAGGCATGACAAAGTATATTTATAGCCAGGAATTTAAAATATAAGTATAAATTGTTAAAAAAATAAATTAAAAATAAATTAAAATAATCCCAAATTCAAAGTGCTTACAATCTATCCCCTTAAAAAATTTCGTCCTCGAAATTAAGATTATAACTAGAACTCTATAAAGTTATGGCACTAAAGATAGTTTAAAATGTTACCAGATCCTCGAATAAACGTCATAATATAACAAAAATTAGTAGTAGATAATATAGCGTATATTCCTATCCCATAAAGGATTGATCCTCGTATGATAGATTCAGTTCCACTCTGATTTTGGAATGGTCAATCACATGTCTAGGATCAATCGCAGACCTCCTAAATTGCGAGGCATGGAACACATCGTACACTCCCTCTAGAGATGGGGGAATGCAATATGGTATGCCACTTCTCCAATACGCTTTATAAGTCAAAGGGTTACTAATCTAGAGGTAAGGCTTCTAACTTGGCTCTTGAGTCTTTATCTATGACTAACCATATAGATTAAAAAATTGAAAGACCATTTCGAGATGGAAGCAAAGACTTACAATTAAACAATTAATCAATAAGCTCTGTCAATCCTTAAGCTCTAGATTATACTCCTATTGGTTATATACAAACCCTTTTTAGTAGTACCGTTAATAGTCTACCCCTTATAACTAGAAGCAATATATGCCTTCCTTACAAGTACCCAAACCATTTTTTACCTACCTGGTGGGTAAAGGTCGAGGCTTAGCTAGTCAGATACATAGGCCTATTGGTCAATCTTCTGGTCCTGGACTTCTATAGGTCGTTTCAATTCGAGTTTTACCATATATAGAGATAATTATCTATTCTAACTCAGATTTTCCTATTCTATTCAATATTCTTAGGTCACAAATCTTCCTACCATTATCTTTCGATAATATTCCTTTCTAGTACTTTTATTCTAGATTCTATCTTAGGCATTAAGGAACCTGTGTTTAGTTTAATGTTTCTATGGTTGCTCGTTAGGTTTGGCCTATACAGTACTATGTTCTAACTTACACCTTGGGAATGGACCTATAGAATTCTATCTACCTTAGCTATTTACCTAGTCCTATAAAGCATGAATTTCTATATCCCCCCAAAAAAATTCACACAATAATGGTTCTACCAGATTTAGGTTCAGTCTTAAGTACAAGCCTTAACAAACCATTTTACCCATAACAAAAGTCGTAAGTCATACTTTCTAAAGTCTACCACAAGGGTGGTCCTATTTAAGCTTAGAAAACTATAACTAGTATATTCTCTCAAATCGTATTTTTAGTCATCAGAAAATTTCTATTCTTATTCTCCTAATAAATCTCTATGGATATGTAACACTTCTAATTCACCCTATCTATTTTGGTAGGGGTAGGAATATCGATCCATTAATTAAGAAAGATTCCCTACCAAACTGAAACTCCTATAAAAGTGCAATACCCTTTGTTCTAGTCGATCTTTCTAGTAGATATGTTTTATCCTACTCATATATCCTTAGATAATCACCCTCATATGTAATATGCAAACCAATATAGCTTTTATCATACGACAAAAATATAAACAAAACTACCACAAATGTTCTAGCTACTGAGGAACACCATGTTCAACGAATTCATAAATATAGCAGGTGCATTCGTCTGTCAAAGGCATCACCAAAACTTGTAGTAGTCGTAACGTGTCCTGAATGTTTTCCTTAGAATATCTTCTTTACGTGCCTTCTCCTAATGGTATCCCGATCTCAAGTCAATCTTAAAAAAAAAACTTTTGCTCCTGTCAGCTGATCGAACAGGTTGATGGTGGACTATAATTTTGGTTAATTGAACGATCTTGGACTTCAAATGATTAATCTGTCTGAAGATGACAAATAATGACTTATTTTATAGTGTAGGCTATCTATCAGAATTTTCTAAGGATGCGACTAGCTAAACTTCTTAATCTAACTTATGCTACCATAAAGGTCTTCTATCTCGATTCCAACCAATTTACTCACTTACGTAAACTGAGTTTCCTCCAACCGTCGCTTCTTGCAACATGGTATTACATACTAAAAATGTGGTCTACTAGGTCTTAGCCATCCTTGACTGCTGCTACAATTCTTTTCTCTTTATTCCCTAAGTGCATCTTATTCCAACACAATGGTTATAACTACAAGGCTTTTGGAATTCCTATCTAAACTGTGAAAAAGGGTTGAACATCTCCATGACTTTCTAGTCTACTCAGACTAAGATTCCTAATTTTCCTCTCAAGTCCTTAGTTAGGTCTATCTACAGAATTTAGGACTACCAAAAATTAATTCCTAATATCTATGTCATTCTTTTATCATATATACTTATTAGTATGATTAATAACTCACCCATTCTAGTCTATAGGAAGCTATTTAATAATCACAAATACGCCTAACCCTTATGTGCTTGTATACTAGGTAATCGGGTATGTTAATGATACACATTGCTTATATATGATACCTTGGTAAACACTTGCCTATTGACTAATCTTCTAGTCATGGTTGCTAATAGGTCCTTTTAAAGTTATTTCCCATCTATATATAGGTATGTCTCTAACAAGTCCTATCCATTCTACACCTTATTCCAAGATCGACACTATTGTATAACCTATCATCACGTATCCCTTTAATAGAAATCTCCCTAGTAAGGTCTTTCGGGCCACTGTCCAGGGTAGCTTTATTTCTTGACCTATGCCTACTATCATGATTTCTACATCGTTTAAGCGAAACTACCTCCGCCTCGATGGACTCATTCCAATCATAACAAGACTTTCGAATCCTTTCATTATATTCTTTCATATGGGTGATCACATTCTAACTAGGGAATCATATCTAATTCTAAAATTCTACCACATATTCTTCCATGTTACTCCAATTATTTTGATTGAGAACCCTATCTTATCTTTCTTACTAAACCAAATTAAACTGTGCTATACCTCTACCCCATCTCTATCGAACATACGTAAAATTGTAGAATGGTTGCAATCCATTGCTCCTAGAGTCTCTCGTTGTATTAAGTCGCCTGCATGGATTCTATACTGGCAATCTAATATACTGGATTTATCTAATAGAGACGTCTATCCAACCCCTTTTTACGTTAAACATTCAATCCCGCTTAGTATGTTCTAAAAACTACCTTCTATCCTATGGCAAAATACAATCCAAAGGAGTGTCATACACGAGAATTCATTCTTCCGAAATATGAAAAGGCGATAATTTATGGCAAGGAGTTCAAGAAAGATGTTCGAATGCAATTTTGGAGTTCCAAGGTCGATTGAGAAAATCAAAAGTATTTTCAAAGCAATTGTGGATTGAGATCCTTAATACAATATCCTATTGCAGGCTTACTCGGTACAGCAACATAACCGAGACGATATGCTCTGACCTGCATGGACAACCACAAAAATATGTAACGCCCAGTCCCAAAATACATAGGACGAAGATACGTAAACATGCAAATTACGTATCAAGTGGACTCCAGCCAAGCCCGAATACGTATACGCTATATAAGTTAGGTAGTTATATCTCTATACCACTATGATAAAACTATATCTCAATCCAAAGAAAATGAATCTATCGTAAGACCAAGTGTACTAATGTTGGTCAGGTATTAACATACTGGATCCCACAGATAAACAATAATAGACAATATGTAATAAAGTAGGCCAAACTCTATTACTATTATCTAAACAAGCTTATGACAAAAAATAAAGCTTGGAAAACTAGGCCATGTAAGTAGAATAAAATGGCAAAAAAATAAGTATAATGCTGGATGGACATAATAAAAATATCAACCAAATATATACCTGAGTTGAACACAGCAACACCACCCGGATCAGCGAACACTACACCAAAATGGTAAATTAGGAACACTAGACACTTTTCAATCAGGAATGCCTATTTTTCGTACCTAGGTTCCGTAACGGAACAAAAGCGTTCCAGATCAAAACACTGTTCCTAATATATTTTATTTTAATATTTTAAAAATTATTTATTTTGAGACACTTTTATAGGCCCTCATGGGACATAGCAAGGTACATAATATACATGTCAAGCAATAGTAAAGAGAATATATAATATGAAAGGTAACTACCATAGCCATCTAAGTGCACATATGCAGTTGGAGACAATCCTAATAACAGGCTAGCCAAACCAGCAATCACTCATGGCATCGTGTCGTGATACGAATGAGTGAACATGAAACAACTTCAAGGCTCTGCTACAGGGACCCTGGCACATGAAAATAACCAAACCCCAAATAAGGAGACATGGTCACAAGTCATGACTGTCGGGTACTTCGGTAGAGTCCTTCCCATCCGATGCTCTAGAACTATCTAATCAAGACTTCGTATCATATCATCATCATCCATCGTGTCCAGTGGTCCATCGTATCAATGGACACAAATTTGACATATCTCCATGCCTAGTGTCGGTACTCGATAACCATAAATAGACATCGACACTTGAATGCTAATCGGACGCTAAGTATCAACTATTCCTATGTCATGTTATATTTGATGATAGAAATAAGAGAAAAAAGTAAAGAAAGTAACGTGTATTAAAAACTTGGCAAGGTACACTTGCCAATATCATGTAGTTGGTTTTGTAAAAGTGATGTTGCTGTCCCTTCGGTATCCTCGCCACGAACTCCTACGTCACATAAAAAACCACAATCAACTATTGGTGTCAATGGACACAACTTCTATGGTCTAACTATCTCACATAACCCATCCTAAAAGTTATCATAGATATGCACCCATTAAGTACCGAATTATTCTAATAAAATATAATATCTTTAATTACTAAAAATCTAATATAAATTCTGGAAAAACAATGGAAAAAACTTTAAATATAATTTGTATAGGCTATTTGTAAGAAAAACTCATGAACCAGTTACTAGTTCAATTGGTTCACACAACTTGCCAATTTTTTGACAAAACGGGTCCACTCGATCATAACAAAGATAGTTTGTATATTTTAAAATAATTGGTTTCAATTCCCCATGTCCACAAATTACTCCAAGGGTTTCCTGAATTTTTAACATCGAGAAGTTCAATAGCAAGATGACACACAATCAAGAACACTGATTACAGCGACAATCATAGCAAAGTTTGATATCAAAACAACACAAAATTTTGCCACAAGATTGTGTACATGGAGTAGGATCAAAGGAGGGTTATTTGGGTGCTTACCAATGATCTTTGAACCGTCGAATTGCTCCATAAAGTCTTGTGAACAACAACTATTACCAACAGAGTGAAATCTGGATTCCATGTCGTAAAACGGAGGCCACGGGCAAACCGTTGTGAAGTATATGCTAAAATATTGAGAGATGATAGAGGACACATAAATCTTCGATTTAGTTTTCGTTTCGCATCAACTGGTGTCACGTTACAGTTCAAAAATACGTAGGACCAGGATATGTAAGCATGCTAGCTACGTATCAAGTAGACTCCAGTCCAACCCGAATACGTATATCAGCTGTCTAGACTATGGTAATAGGTCTAATCATGGAAAGTCAAAACTATATCTCGATCCACATAAACAATAAAAAACATGAAGGAACAATATGGTTCTTGGTCTGCAGTCTACTAGCATATATGTCAGAATAGACCCGAAGAAAAATATGAGTATATAAAAATAGGCTAACAAGTAGAATATAAAATATGATATGAAAATATAATACGGACGATACTTAAAGCGAGTATATAACCTACGTCAGTCTTACTGAAGAACTCCACAAAAACCAAACAATGATCCTCAACTCAGCTAACCTGGAAGGAAACCAGGTCCTCAGTGGACATAGCAAGATACATAATATGCAAGCCACTATGTAACAGTATATAAAACAGCATCGTGATAACTATATAAGATAAACAATGATAATGACTGGACTAACCTAACTGTGGTAGGTGTATGAGAACAACTATGTGTACGCAAACTGCTGAAGAGAAACGGAGTCAAACCACCATAGCCCTCAATGAACTACGGTTAGAAAGTCAATCTATAGACCTTTGTGGCCACTAAGATAGCAACATAACCATATCCTTCGTGGACACCCGGTTAAACGAAAAACAAAAATAAATCTATAGACCTTTGTGGCCACTAGGATAGAAAAAATAACCCTATCCTTCGTGGACACCATGCTAACAAAAACAGAATAATAGAAATAGCAGTCCAAACACGTATAATCGTTCTCCCCACCCCGTGCCTCTATATACTAAGAACAAGTCATGACCCGAGATTAATGACAGTACAAGTAATTGGATGATACCTCTATGACTCCATGTATGTTACTTGTCTATAGAAAATCTATGTCTAACAACCTATACATGTGAAGACAACAAAATAGCTAACCATGACATATAACCGTAACATGTACGAACATTAAGCAAGAATAATGCAATATCATAATATCTGTAATTGTAAATAATATAACAATGAATAAATAAAACTGTAAAATAACTGTACAAAAGTGACAAGGTATACTTGCCTAGGTTATTGACGAATCCTGCGGTGCGATTGTGGCCACGAAAATATATCCCAAAGTATTTCAAGAGCCAAAGGGTCTAATCATAATAAAAAGAATACAAACATATTTTAATCCTATATGATATTTATATAAAAAATAAAAGGATAGGGTTTTGTAATTATCTGTTTATTATGGGGCTTAGTGAACTTTCGTCTTCTTTATATTCCCATGCACGTAAGCCATCCCTTTTGTTGCTGCACCTTCTCATTATTGGACCTCAATGTGAAATAGTAAATTATAGGGTCTTGGATAAAAATAATACTAATATCTTAACCTTTCCTTCTTCCTTGGCTGTAGCATAAGGCTATTTGAATCACTTTGCTCACGAGGATGGAAAAGAAGGGATTTAGTTGAGTAAATTACCTATTTGTATTAAAATTGCTATTGATGTTTCGAGAGTTTGAACTCACGAGCAGGGGCTCTGGCTTGGCTTTCCCAGCTAGGAGAATTCTTGGAGAGAGCAGCGGAAAGGAAAGATGACCGACAATGTCAATACGGAGGCCTCGACATCCACAGATACAGTGGCTTCGGTCTCGGGGTCGTGGAAGGGTGCTGGCTACTGTGCAAGCGAGCTCCGGTATTGTTGTATTCGAAGAGCTCATCAATGAGGCGTGTTGGGTTTTTGGCCTTTTTTAATAAAAAGTTTACTCCCACATCAGCTAGGCCAAAGGAGTTCTATCTCTATATAATAGCTATGCTTGTTTAGAGATGCACATGTGGTGTGGAGGTGCACATAGGTGTGCCATGTGGGGGTATTTTTCTAATGGAAAAAGGCTAAATCAACAACGGAAGCATTCATGCTTTTTGCTCTTGGGAAATTAATTTCCATTGGAGCTAAGTCCCGTAGGGGGTTAGCGACTCGGACTCGGGCTCATGAGGCATAATATGGCATTTTTTGGCACACTTAGCACGTCAGCATCGTCGCTAGGCACATAGTGCGCTTAAGTCGCGCTCGTTGCGTGAGCCACTTGCGCTGCTAAGTGGCACGTCCAGTGGCGCGGCCCAGAGGCACGCCCAGTTGTACGGCCCAGTGGCACGCAAGTGGGCGCTGCGTGTTGGCAGATGGTTTGTGCAGGTTGCACGCGTTGTGTAGGGTGCGCGCAGTGCGCAAGTGGCGCAAGTGGCACACGTTGCGTGAGTAGCGCAGTGTGTGCATTGTGCGGCTTACGCAGGTTGTGCACGGTACGTGTGGCGCAGTATGGCACAAGTGGTGCTGTGTGTGCTATACGCAGTGTGCTAGTTGCACGGGTGGCGCAAGTTGTGCGTGCTGTGCTTAAGTCGACTCAGATCGTGTCTATACACGATTTGAGCGGTTACAGCATGTTCGGTGCAATTTTTCCTACGTCCCGAATGTTCAGCTAATTGGGCAGTTACTACGCGGGCTTATATAAGGCTCTATTCTCTCTCACAGTGGAAGTACAAGTAATAGAACATAGAGTACAGAAGTGTTTCATAACACAAGTACAGAGTTCAAAATTCCTTACGAATTTCCACAGACTTTGAAAGAGAAGAGTAGCGTTGCACTAGCGTCACTTAGCACCGCAGGAGTCAGCTGCCATCCAAGGAGTCAGAAGAGCAGAGTGTTCCAGAGTTCTCCGACGAACTTGTTGGTTCCTGGAAGATATTTGTGTGGGGCAAATTAAGCTTTGAGCAACGGTGATCATTCACCCCAGCATGCCATCTTCCATCTTTCGCCTGTTATTGCTACTGTTGTCAGCATTTCAATTCGTACCTTCTATTTAGAATTGCTACTGTCATTTGCTACTGTTACGAAATCTTTTTAGATTATCGTAATCCAGAATCCTTCTAGGATCTCTGTTGTGCACCTTCTTTGAAGTGTTGCGTTGAAACGTTGTTTTTACATTTTTTTTATTTTCTCAGTTTTTTATCGAAAATTGTGTCCCGTCATTAACAATCTCAAAGTTTAATTGCTACGATGGAAAACTTTCGTGCTTCACTAGTCAATGCTAACTTCTCTAAGTTAGAAAAATTTGATGGTGAGTACTATCAAATCTAGAAAAAAATGTTTTCCTCAATATTAAGTTCTCTGATGTTGATCACGTGCTGTTTGAAGAGGAACCTAATGTTCCAAAAACTGGATCTGTAGCCGTAATCTCTGCAGCTACTAAGAACCAGTCTAAGTGGAGAAGGGACAATAGCATTTGTAGGCTTATGATCCTAAATGCTATGGAAGATTCCCTTGCCGAATCTTATTCAAAGAAGACTATTGCCAGAGAGATTTGGGTGTCTCTGGAGAAACTATACGAAGATGATCAGAGCAAGATATTTCTTGTTGAGAAATATCACAAGTGGTTCTTTGAGGACGAAAAGCCATTGCTGCCGTAGGTAAAGGATTTCTTGAAACTGCTACAAAAGTTCGAAGACGAGGCGATGCCCCTTCCCGACAAGTTTGTTGTTGGAGGGATCATTTTGAAGTTTTCTGCTGGGTGGAGCAAGTTCTATGTAAACATGCACAGGAAGAAGTTGGAGGTCAGTCTTGATGATCTCCTATAAGAAGTCTATGTTGAGGACCAGATGAGGGCTCAATTGAATGTGGACACACTGTCCAAGCAATTGGCTAACGCCAATCTGGTTCATACCAGGGAACCAAGGGGAAAGCATGCAGCTTCCCACAGCAAGAAGAAGGACCCTAACAATCTGAATGTGAAGGGGACTTCCTTCATGCAAAAGAAGGCAAAGTCTCAGATGCCTTGTTTCAAGTGTGGCAAGAAGGGCCACTTCAAGAATGAATGCAAAGCAAAGACCAAGCAATCAGAGCAAGCAGTGCCTAGCAAGGTATCTATGATCACTGATGTTGTTGCTATGATAATGCAGGTCGATGCGGTGGGGGCTGACTCCGACTGGTGGATAGAAACTGGAGCCACCTGCCATATCTACTCCAGCAAGGAGTGGTTCACCACCTATACACCAAGTTCTGAAGTGGTTATGGTGGCGAACCAGGCACAAGCTCAAGTGCTCCGGATTGGATCGGTGGTGTTGAAGCTAACTTTGGGGAAGTCTCTGACGCTTCAAGGTGTGAAGCATGTACCTGCTATCATAAAGTACCCGATCTCAAGAGGCCTACTCTGCAATGCAGTCCTCAGGATGGACATCAATGCTAGCCAGATGGTGATGTCCATAAAAGAACCATATTTTGGGAAAGCTTTTTCTACCGAAGGAATGTTCAAAATTTAGCTTGTAAATATGTCCAATATAATTAATACAATCACTCCTTCTGCTTATACTCTTGAGTTGTGGCATAATAAGCTTGGACATGTTCTTTGTAAACGAATAAACTGAATGTCTAGTTTAGGACTTATCTCCAAATGTGGGGGTATGGTAGAGAAATGTGAAGTTTGTGCTCAAATGAAGATCACTAGGAAACCCTTTCCTCGGGTTTATCGAAGTACAGATCTTCTGAAGTTGGTACACTCCGATATCTGTGACTTCAAACAGTTTTCTACAAAGGCCGGGATGAAGTATTTCATAACCTTCATCGATGACTTCTCTAAGTATGCGTTCGTCTACTTGCGGAAGGCGAAAGACGAAGCATTCGAGAAGTTCAAAGAGTTCAGAGCCGAAGCTGAGCAGCAGACTGGACAACAACTCAAGAGAATAAGAAGTGATCGAGGTGGGGAGTACATGTCTTATGAATTCGCATCATTTTGTAAAGAACATGGAATTGTTAATGAAACTACGGCTCCGTTCTCTCCTCAATCAAACGGAGTAGCAGAGAGGAAGAACTGAACGTTAACAGAAATGATTAACTCAATGCTGTTGACTGTGGGTCTTTCAAAGTGCTATTGGGGAGAAGCTGCATTGACGGCCACTTTTATTCTAAATAGAGTGCCTCATGGAACTTCAGACGTTAATCCTCATGAACTCTGGTTCAAGGTCAGACGTAACTTGAATGTCATTCGAGTGTGGGGGTGTCTGGCATATGTCAAGCTTCCAGATCTAAAGATTCAGAAGCTTGGGACAAGGACTACAAAGACAATCTTCTTGGGGTATGCCGAAAAGAGTGTAGAAGCATAAAAAATACAAGACTACGTATCCCACATGAAGAAGACAAAAGAAGCTATGCGCCCACATGGTTAAAGAGGGGGCTATATACCCATATTGTCGAAGAGGGAGGTATACGCCCACATGATCAATGAGGAGCTATACGCCCACATGATCAAAGAGGGTCTATGCGCCCACATTGTTTTCGTGTAGATCAAACGTGTACCCAAGTATGGGTGCATAAACTCACTCCCGCTCTATGCGCCCAAGACAGCAGATCCCTACGACTTAGTCAAACTCCACGATCAATCCTGCACCGAAGCATGCGGCCATGTCAGTCTCCACGAACAATCGTGCACCGAAGCATGCGGCCAGGTCAACCCTATGATCATCCAGTATCCATACGCCTACACCCTATGCACCCAAAGGAGTGTTATGCGCCCACAGTGAAATCAGTGTATTTTCTACCTGTGAGCGCATAACAGTCATTTTCAGTACCAAAATGACTATAAGTAGAGGGCGTCCCCTCTATAAAGACAGACAGAACGGAGAGCATTTCAAGAGCCAAATTGTTGCCCTTCTTGCCAGTGAGCCGAGAGTTAGCAATTTTCTTAGGTTTTCTTCCACTTTTGTAATCGGAGTGTTAACGGAGTAAAGGAGCAACTGTCGTTCGATCTCCATCGTCCTATTTCCCAGAATTCTTTTTGTACTCGGGGATTCTCAGCGCAGGATCTCTCAACCGTACTCGATTTGTGGTGCCTTGTGCCAATAAGAAAAGATAGCGTTTCTTTTTTTTGTCCATAAAAATGGCGACTCTGCTGGGGACTACCTTTTTCTCTGACGAGAAGGTGGTGACACAATCCGATACCGATAAAGTAGAAAGCGCTCAAAAAATGTTGATCGTGAAGTTCGATCAACGGGCGTTCGAAGAGATGTTCTCGAGGGACGGCTCTACTCCCTCAAAATCAGTGAAGCCAAACAAGTCTCGCAGGACTTGGCTTCCGAAGGCTCGTGGTGCATATCCTGCCAGTGTCATAGAAGATATGCAACCGAAGAACTCTGTCACATGGGTGCATAGGCCTTCCACGTGGGCGCATGGAGCTCATCTGTGGGCGCATAGCTCTGCCACAGAGGCTTCTGACACGAAGAAGGTACATACCGCTCCGGGCTCTACTTGCCTAGCGACTTCCCTCTTGTACAACCAACAACAGAGTGTTTAACACTCAAAATTTGGCAAAAAAAATACTATGATGCCAAGAATAAAAGTGTTCGATGCTCTGGACAAACTCAGCGAGGCTCACAAACAAGGAAGGCAAAACTGGAAGAAAACAGCGCTGCTTTCCAAAGCATGCACCCAGTGTCATGCGCCCAAGACAGTATGTGGGCGCATAACTCTAACCAGAGGACTTCTGTCTTCGATAGGCTATACGCCCAAGGCCGTGCGCCCACGGCTATGCGCCCATGCTCTGATTACCCATTCTATACGCCCACATCTAGGATGGCCAGGCATGCTGCCAGGACCTCAGGTAAGCATGCGCCCAAGGGTATGCTCCAGGGTCTATGTGCCCACAGCAAAAAGACAGATCCCACCTCGTATAGCACGAGGCTGTCTTCAAGGTTATTACGGAACTTAGGTGTGGGGGTTGCCCCTGTACGTGAACTAAGTTCGGATGCGCCAACTCCCCTTATAAACCCATATGTAAAGTTCGACGATGAATGTGACAGGGGTTTTAAGGCAAAACTCCCTTCCGCTGATTTACGCGACATGATAAATCATAAGCGTAAAGAGAGGGAGGATACGACAATTCATGGCGTACATCCGTGTACCAGTATTGTCCTCAACTGTTCCTGCTCCAAAGCAACGAGAGTACCTCAGAGGCAGTCCGTGTTTCGACGACTGTATCGCTCTGATGATGAAAAGCCGCTATGTGTTTCATCTAACATGGCTTCATGGGGTCCTTCTTACGGGAGCCCCAATCAAAGAAGGTGGACCATGAACCCAACTTTTTCTCTCAGTTCTGCGAACAGAAGAAGAAGAAGTCTGCCAACAGATAGCCAGTGAGCTGTTACATCTGAAGGAGTCCATATGGGTACTCGGTCAAGGACGAGATTTTGTATAGATGACGCGGACTCCCAAGCTGGAGGTGATGATCCTTCAGCTGGGGGTAGTATTCCCTCAGAGTCTGAAGCAGAAGACCTTCACACTGGGGGTAGCCTTCCAGATGACGATGATCTCTCTGAGTCTGACGGTGACTATCTACCTCCCCTACCTGAAATCGAGGGACTTTTCAACTCAGAGACACAGTATCAGCACCAGTTGTACTGTCTCCTCTATTCATCCTCGTATGTTATCTACAAACATGGCGGATGGAGAGAGACCTGAAGAAGCCAGTGATCAGACCAACAAACAGCTAGAGAGTCTTGAAACAGCATTTGCCAAGATTACTGATATTCTTACTAGTATCATGGCAGTCCAAACCGTTGGGGCTGTTCCTCCACCTCTACCAAACGTCTCAGCACACGTTAGTCTGACTCATAGCAACAACAATCCTTCACTACAGAAGGTGTATCATTCAATTGTGCCTGCTCCAAATCTTTTAAATGCTGGGGGTGGTCCTTCACCAACGATGCCAGACAATCGTACATCATCTGTTTCTTAATATCTGCTCAATCAACAGGATGCAATTGATTATCTTATTGCCCATCTCGATACCATCTCACACAAAGATGAGCTTCAGAAGATGGGGATATCTCAACCTTATCCTCCTGAATGGGAGAATGCTACTTACCCTCCTAACTACAAGCCACTGACGCTAAATTTATTTGACGGGATGACTTCTTCTCGCAAACATATGACATACTTTGACATGCAGACTCTGCACTTACCCAGGGACGATTCGTTCTTGTCACAGCTATTTATTAGCACCTTACAGGGGGTAGCTTTTGAATGGTTCTGCAGTCTACTTGACGGTTGTATTAATTCCTTTAAAGATTTGGAGAGGTTATTCCTCAACAGGTTTTATGAGAGTGGCATGCATGTTAGTATGTCCACCCTCATCGAGACCAAGCAAAGGAGGGCTGAGTCTGTTATTGCTTTCATCGAACGCTTCAGGCGACTAGCATTGAAGATGCCCTTCGGTATACCAGACTCAGAACTTATGGATACTTGTCGACATAACATCCTTCCTACAATGAAGTTCTGTCTAGGTATAAATAAGTATGATACATGGCCTGCTTTCATTGGGGCCGCTGATGCTGCTGAAAATGACGTTCCTAATCTAGAATAACTGGGGTTGAAGACACCCAAATCTGCAGACAAAGGCAAGCACCGTCAAACTATCCCTGTCCGTGGGGGTAAAGGGAAAGAAGTCTTAAAGGTCGATACTTCCAAGGGAGCTTCCAATTCTCAGGGCGCTCCTGACAAACCTAAGGAGACTTTCTCCTTTGACGAAGATGATGTTATTACCATTTTTCACACATTGATGAAGGTAATAAACTGACATTGCCTCTACCACGACGTCCTGCGGAGGCGAACCAACTCAACGATCCTAAGTACTGTCTTTATCATCAGTATGTGCACCACTCTACCAAGGATTGCATCGTCCTGAAGAAGAAGATACAATAGCTTATCGACAGCCAAGTGATCAACCTCGAAGCTGAAGACAAGGTCGTATCTTCTAACATGATCTTTCTTCAATTTGGTGACTTTCCTCCCACAGAAGTCCTAGACGACGTAGTCCCATTCCCCAAGGCAATAATGGATGTTGTCAACCTGCCGCCAACTCGTAACTCAACCTTGGTGCCACTCACGACAGAACCTGGTGAGATCATGTGGGTCCATCCATACCTTGTGCAAGAAATGACGCGGGGGTGGTATCTTCCAAAGTAAAGAGGGGCAAGAAATACAAATCATGTCATATGGTGTCTTCTTCCATTTACGAAGTTCTATCTGGCGAGACGCGATCTGGGAAGGCTTACCTACGAACTTTTGACCCCGTACAAGAAGAAGCAGTACCTTCTCAAGCTCCTGCTGCCCCCACAAGTTCAGAAGCCGGTCCATCTAAGCCCTCAACTACCGACAAAGCCAAGCAGAAGGAGACGCAATTTGACAAGTCTGTGAAGGCACCGACCCCTGAAGGCGTGGATCGGACTTACAACTTTGACATACTGGCACAGTTGGCCAATACACCTGCCAGGTTATCTTTGTTCGATCTATTGCGACTCTCCAAAGAGACGCGAAAGGCCTTAAGTGAGGCATTACTACATGCCGACTCTTATCTCGCTGAAGTTAAAGCCCCTGCTGAAGATCCCGTCTCCTGTCCTCACTGCCACAGCACTATAGAAGTGGTGCCCAACATTACCTTTTCATAGGAGGACATGCTACTATGAAACAATTATCATGATAGACCTCTGTACTATACAGGGTATATCGGGGCGATTAAGGTGGATCGGATGAATATCGATCCAGGTTCCTTCCTCAGCATCGTTCCTAGAAGTTTACTCCTAGTTCTAGGGATCCCTCTGCAGAACTTATCTGAAACCAATACAACTATCAAGGCTTTCAATGCTGGGAGAAGCCACCCGCTGGGCAAGATCCGTCTCAAGTGCCAGATTGGTGATCTCCGAACAAAGGTTTCTTGCTATGTAATCGACGCCAACGTGTCCTATAAAATCTTGTTAGGACGTCCATGGATACACGAGAACATGATCGTTCCTTCTACCCTTCACCAGTGCTTCAAGTACGTCAACAGCGATGGCATCATGAAGACAGAGTTTGCCGATGTCAATCCTTTCAAGGGTATTAAAGCCTACTATGGAGATTCGGTACTTTACCAATCTCAGCCCTCCAAGGATGACGGCAACGAAGCTGACGATAAAGCTGAAGTGAGTTCATCCGCCAGTGATGGTCTCCTGATTATCTGAGTCAAAGGACGTACTACTCCAAAAAGTACTCTAAAGCCTCTCATAATCTGAGTTAAAAAGAAGAATCCTGATAAGGTCAAACCATTGACCATCACTCTCCGCAAAACACCTCGGGTAGAACCTGCTGAAGTCCGTCCTCCCAATCCTGAAGAGTTACCCTATGTGGCAAACTTGGCCAATTCTGTGGCTCCTGTTCCAGACAATGATCCCCTCAATGAGTATATCAATACCGAAAATAATATACCTTCAGTGGATGATATTATCCCTGAAGAAGAACTTGCATATTTTCTAAGTAAAGGTTTATCTTTGAATTACTCCGATGTCTACCAATCTGTAAACCAGTACATAGATACGATATACGCCCTAGAGCACGGCATATGACCACATCTCTGCATGCCGGTCACGACGCCTCGTCTGCAGAAAAAAGTCTGGCCAGAAGATATCCACTACTTCATCGTTCCAGCGAGAAAGAAGGGTGAAGAATTGATCATCTTCGGTCGAATAATTGGCGAAAGAATGTTCATTCTGGACTCTACTTCTTCCAATCACAACACTGAAGCTGACTATGATTCTACGAAAATGCAACTTTACCGATATAGTTGGCAGGCCAAGAATATCATCCAAAACATGGGATATGATATAAAAAGTGACCAGGGGCTAAACTACGGTCAGGGACGACGATTGCCAATACGTCACTTTGCTCCTCCCGACAAACCCGAGAACTATTATCAACAAAACGGTGTTGGTTTAGGTTACGTTACTCTCCCAACGACTCCTGAAGGATCAGACGTCGAAGCGAATCGTTGTTCTCATTCTTCTGATTCCTGCCTCTGGGATTCAGACTCTAGCATTGGAGACATGTTCAAAGCAACTTTGTCTGTCAACATGGTATCAGTTGACCAAATTGCAGACAATGTCCAATCGATCTAGCTTAAACAATGGGCTCAAAATATGGATACTGGGTGGGAGTTAAGTTTCGAACAACGTGAACCACCTACTGAAGACGAAGTTGTCCAAGTTAATTTAGGAGATGAATCATCTCTTAAACCAATCTTTATCAGCAAAAGTCTGTCTGGAGAAGAACGACAATCTTTTATACAGCTTATAAGAGAATACATTGACGTCTTTGCATAGAGCTATGAAGACATGCCAAGCTTGGACCCTAAAGTTGCTATGTACCGCCTAAATATCTCGTCTAAAGCTAAGCCAGTGAAGCAGCAACAACGACGATTCCGGCCAGATATTATTGAGGCCATCGAGAGTGAAGTCAAGAAGCTTATTTCATGCGGGTTCATTCGCGAAGAACAACACCATGACTAGGTCGCTAATATTGTGCCAGTTATAAAAAAGAATGGTAAAGTTTGAGACTGTATCGATTACTGCAATTTTAACTCTGCATGCCCGAATGATGAGTTTCCTCTACCGATTACCGACGTAATGATCGACAATACTTGCGGCTTCGAGCGGATGTCCTTCATGGATGGGTTTTCAGGCTACAACCAGATCAAGATGTTCCCCGACGATGAGAAACACACATCTTTTCGAACACCATTGGGGGTATACTGCAATACAGTGATGCCCTTCGGATTGAAAATTGCAGGGGCGACATACCAGCGAGCTATGAACACAATTTTTTGCGATCATTTACACAAAACAGTGGAATGCTACGTAGACGATATCGCAGTTAAAATTCGTCTCAAGGGCAACCACCTCTATGATTTGAAAACGGTGTTCGAACTAATGCGTGCACACCAACTCAAGATGAATCCAACCAAGTCTTTTCTGGGAGTCTCCAGCGGCAAGTTCCTTGGTTTTGTTATCACTTCAAAGGGTATACATCTTGACCCGAAGAAAGTGAAAGCTATCATCGATATGCATCCTCCAAGAAATCTCAAAGAGCTACACGGACTTCAAGGAAGGCTAGACTACATCAGACGATTCATTTCAAATCTTTCTGGAAGGTATCAACCATTTACTCAGCTCAAGAAGAAAGGAGTATCTTTCGTCTGGACTGAACAATGTCAATGCACATTTGATGACATCAAGAAGTATCTCACGAGCCCCCCAGTATTGGTGGCTCCAATAATGGGAAAGCCCTTCTTGTTATATGTCCGCGCTATGGACCATTCCCTTGGTGCCCTATTAGCTCAGAAGAATGAAGGCGGCCATGAACAGGCAATCTTCTACCTCAGCTGCACGATGGTGGGTGTCGAGCATAGATACACACCTGTGGAAAAGGAATGTCTCGAACTGGTATTTGCTATCTAGAAGACATGCCACTATGTGTCTGGGCAGACTATCCACATCATATCTAAAGTCAATCCTCTCGGAATACACATGACTAAACCGGGTTCTCTTAATTCCCGTTTAGCTACATGGGCAATGTTGTTGACTCCATACGATATGTTGTTCGTCCCTCAGAAGGCAGTAAAAGGCCAAGCGTTAGCTGATTTCCTAGCAGCTCATCCGGTGCCAGAATCTTCTAAACTCTACGATGAAATCCTAGATGAAGTATTGGAGTCTAACACCGCAACTGAGGAAATCCCTATTTGGCGAATGTTTTTTAACGGTACATCAAGAACAGGGCCTAAAGAAAATATCATGGCCGGAGTAGGCTTCGTGCTTGTGTCACCTGACCATCTGGTTATACATCGTGCATATTCTTTCATGGAACCCTATACTAACAACGTGGCTGAATATAATGCCCTACTGATCGGCCTTCAACTGGCAAAACAGCTGGAAGTTGACTATCTAGAAGCTTACGACGATTCTAAGCTAATAGTTAGTAAGGTCCGAGGGGATTATGAAGTTCGTCATGAAGACCTCATCCTATATCATAAAGAGGCAATCAAATTGGCTTCTACTTTCGCTGGATTCTTCATCGAGTACGTGCCTCGATTACAGAATATAGAAGCAGATTCTTTAGCCGGTCTTGCTGCTTCCTTGACCATCCTTACCAATACTCAGCATTCGATCACAGTGTCTAGTTGAGAGCTATTCTGTGTGAAAGATGCCTTGCATATTTACAGTTACGCAACAGAAACAAAAGTCAACGTTAAAGACTGGAGATTTCCTTTTATAGACTACGCCATCTACGGAATCCTCCCTGAGGACCCAAAGGAAGCAGTGTCTATCCAAAGGTGATCCCTCAGATTTTACTATGATACAGCTACCAAAATGCTGTACCGACGCTCTTATGACGGGCTACTGTTACGATGTTTATCAGACACAGATGCCAAACATGCATTCTGTGAGGCTCATGACGGAATTTGTGGTGCACATCAACCAGGCCCCAAATTACAAAATTGCCTCAGACGAATGTGTTATTATTGGTCCACGATGATAACAGTTGCTGTTGAATATGCAAAGAAGTGTAGGACTTGTCAGTTCCATGCTGACTTCATTCATCAACCTTCGGAGTTTCTACACCCGACGGTGGCATCTTGGACTTTTGAAGCCTGGGGTATGGACGTCATAGGCCCAATCAGCCCGTCATCCTCCAAACGACATCAGTTCATCATAGCTATAATCGATTACTTCTCCAAATGGGAGGAAGCTATACCGCTCACCGAAGTAAAGACATTCAACGTGATCAGTTTCATAAAATATCATGTTATCTATCACTTCGGCCTACCTCACAGGATCATCCATGATAATGGTCCACAATTCGCGAGCCATGCATTCTATTAGTTCTGCGATAAGAATCGAATCCAGAATGTAACCTCTACTGCTTACAATCTAGCGACTAATGGGTTAGCAGAAGCCTTTAATAAGACTATCATTAAACTTCTCAAGAAGTTTGTGTCTTCAAACAAGCACGATTGGAATAAGACGCTCGACGAATGTCTCTGGGCCTATTGTACAACAGTCCGAACTCCAACAGGCAGTACGCCATTCTCTCTGGTTTATGGAAGCGAAGCAGTTCTTCCCCTAGAAATCCAGATTCCCTCTCTTTGAGTAGCCTTAGCCAGTGAGTTGACTGCCGAAGAAAGTTACCGTCTGCGACTACAAGAGCTGGAAGCGCTAGACGAAAAACGTTTATTAGCTCAATAGCGTATTGAGCTATACCAAGCACGTCTTTCTAGAGCCTTTAATAAAAAGGTGAAGAAAAGGATCTTTCAAGTTGGTGATTTGGTCTTAGCAGTGAGAAGACCAGTGGTCATGACGTACAAGACAAAAGGAAAATTCCAGCCTAAATTGGAAGGTCCTTTCGTTATAGAATCAGTGTATTCTAACGGTTGTAGAAGCATGGAAAATATCAGAATAATGGTCCATGCGGCTCCGGATACGAAGCCCATGCGGCTCATATGGGAGCTGTCTTATACGGTTCAAAGGAAGACTCTCAGTCTCATGCGGCTCGAGAGTGTATGCGGTTCAGCAGGAATATGCGGCTCGATCGATGCCACGTGTCCCCTTGTGATCCTTTTCTACAGCTGGCCTTTTGAATAGTGGCCTCATTTAATGCTCTGACACGATTTGACGACTGTGGCGGCTCCGGCATAAAGTTTCATAATGGCTCTACCATAATGACAGACTCTTCGGGAAAAGAAGAAGATCTCTGACCCGATCCGTCAGAAATCCTAGGTTGCCACGTGGCAAATCTCATGCGACTTAAATAGAGAACAGCTTCATGCGGCTCACTAAGAAGTCACCCTATACGACTAGCAAAAATCAGCCATATGCAGCCCACTGAGAGCTCAGCCCTTGCGGCTCAATACAACGCTAGCTCATGCGGCTCGCAAAGACTATGCATATGCGGCTCATTGAGAGTTCGTTCCCTGCGGCTCGATGAAGCATTGTCCTATGCGGCTCACGAAGAGTATCTCCCTGCGGTTCAAGTGTTGCCCATCCTATACGGCTCCGGCAGTACCCACAATCAAAACACGTGGCATCGGATCAATCAAGGATTTAACCGAATCCCAACAAGAATATTTGACATCATCGTCATAATTACTAAGATCAAGGCATATCATTTTTTATCAAGCTAATGGGACACGTGGCGAGCAATCAGACAGTGGCATAATCAATGATGAAGATTTAAAGCAGTTAGCATTAATTGCTGACAAGATACGGCGCTATCCGTATTAATGGCCTAGATTTATTATAATCAGGATCAAGGGTTCAGATAGATTGAAGGAGCGCCGACATTCCAAACAAATGATCATTAGCAAACCCTAATGATCATACCCCACTCCTATAAATAGCCAGCATCATTCCCTTACAAAAAACTACGGGCAACAAAAGAATAAAAAAAAAGAGAGACAGATATATAGAGAGAGTTCCCCTCTTTTCGATAACCACATAGAGAGAGAAGCCAGGAGAGCAACACGAGGAGAGCAAGAAGAGCATTCCTTCGTCCACGCCAAGCAGATCTTCTCCGAGCCAAGACTGCATACCGATCGTCCAAGGAGTAAGGCAGAGCGGCCGTCGCTTTCTCGAGCCTCTATCGTCACCCCCCAGAATCTAAAATAAACAAATGTACTTAGACTGCTGTACCTAGGTTTTCGTCCCTAGGCTTTCTTTGTACAAGCGAGTTTGTGTTGTGAGTCTAAGTTCAGTCCTCCCATAAAACTGTTTTGTACTTTTACAATCAATGGCAAACACGATGGCGACTCTGCTGGGGACTAACTTCTCCACGGTTGAGGAGTTGGTGACGCAATCGGATGCAGCCAAACTTGGCTCCACACAACAGAAGATGGTCGTCCGCTTCGACCAACAGGCGTTCGAAGAGATGCTCTCTGAAGGCAGCGCTGGCCCGATACAGAAGTGCACCCGCACCACGAAGGCTCGCAAAGAGTGAAGGCCAAAATCGTTTGCTCCTCCTCAAGTCTTCGATGAGATACCCTCTGTTGCTCAAAACGGCGAGAAGGACTCTCCTGCGGCCCCACTTCAGACCGTAGACAACTCTGCTGTCCCCAAGTCCGGCAGAAGAAAATACTATGATGCTGGACTTACAGGAGCAAAGAGGAACTCTACGCGATCCGAGCCGCAGAAGGGTATTAGCCACAGGAAGAAAGCCCATGCGGCTACATCCGCCAACCGTATGAAGAAAACTCATGCGGCCACATCTGTCAGCCGCATAACTTATGCGGCTACAGTTGCCAACCGTATGGATGAGACTCATGCGGCTATTAGAGTCAATCGCTTGCAGAAAACCCATGCGGCCACAGATGCCAACCGTATGCGGCCAGCCTGTACGGTCGTGACTCCTAGCCGCATAAGAACTCAGCCGACGACAGAAGACAATCGTATGCAGACAGCCTGCACGATTTCCAATCCCAGCTGTATAGCATCCGCTCCATGCTCCTCTCGATCAGTTTTCGACCGTCTCTCATACGGTCTGAACCCTGATGATTCTCCACACTCTGTGGTATTCAACTTGGACTTTTCTTATTATGCACCCATAGGTGCTAAGAAGAAGAAGTCCAGGGTAGCGTAGGCTCATCAAGCCCAGACAGCTGCCCCAACCTCTGACTATCGGGGCGTCCCGCTGATTATCACGCGGGCCTCTGATGGAAAGTTGTATAGAACCGCTCAAGTCCAGTCCCCAGCGGCAAACGGACAAAGTGGTTCCTCTGACCTGCGTGAGGCTGTCCTCCACAAACGCAAGGAAAGAGAAGGGGCCTCGGCGTGCAAAGAGTCCTCACATGGACGTCACTGCACCCAGATCATCGTCAACTGCTGTTGCAACAACGCGGCAGTGACGGAAGACCGGCCGTCAGTCTTCCAAAGACTACAGCATCCGAGCTCAGAGGACGAGGCACCTCCTGTTGTCTCCTGCAATTCCACTCAGAAAGTCCCCGCAGAGGGGAGAGGAAAGAAGACAAGCATCTCCAGCCCCAAGATATCAACCACTACTACTAAGAAACTGTCGTCTAAACGGTTGTCCTCCACCGGAGTATTCCAACACACCCGTTCAAAGATAAAATCTGCTGCAATGGAAGATTCATCATCCACATCGCTGGGGGTCATGGGAACTGGGGGTAGCACTCCTCCGAACATCCACAACAATTCGATGTTTCAAGGAGACGAGCCCGGGAAAACAACTCTCCCATCAGGTACAACAGACGCTGATGTCCCCGAGGACATCCATGAATATCAAGACGAAGCAAGCTCTGAGGCTGGGGGTACCGTTCCCTTCGAGTCCAAACCCGAAGAAAACATTCCCACCTACCCCGATGACTTCTCGGTACATGGGTATGACTCGGAGGGTGCACCCTCCACTGTCCCTTCCGTCACTCCTCACGTAAGGACGGTATTCATGACAGACAACAATCAAGGTGGCTCCAATGATCGCCAACGCATCGACACTTTGGAGGCCATACTGCACGCCTTGGTCAAGTCTGTAGACGAGATCAAAGCGGCGCTTTCTATTCTGCAGGGAGTGACACCTGGCCAGACAAGTGCGGGTCCCCCAATCAACGTAGATTCAAATTCGACGGCACCAAACCCAGGCAATAATCCTCCCGAAGTAACGGCTCCGACTGCGACATATGAGACCCGAGAAGTAAGGAGAGAAGTTCAAGAGCTCCGAGCCATGTTCCACGCCCGAGAAAACTCTCAAGACTTCAGAATACGGCAACCATATCCTGCTGAATGGAGGGATGTTCCATTCCCACCAAGTTATAAGCCGTTCAATATCAACCGCTATGATGGCAAGACCTCAGCAAGTCGGTATATCACTTACTTCGAGGTCACCACCGACCATCTACCCCATGATGATGCTAGCCTCACGCGGTTATTCATCGGGGCATTAGAAGGAGTCGCCTTCGACTGGTACCGCAACCTGCCGGACAATTACATCCATTCCTTCGCTGGCTTCAAACGCTTGTTCTTGGAGAGGTTCTACGAGGTAGGGTAGGACGTCACAATGTCTACCCTCATGGACGTCATCCAAGGAGAGAAAGAGCTGACGAGGAATTACATTGAGCGGTTTTGTCAAACTACAATGAAGTTACCGTCTGGCAATCCGGATTCTTCCCTGATTGAAATTTGCCAAAAGAGACTACTCCCAACAATTAGTCTCTGGATGGGTGAAAGTCAATTCAAGGACTGGAAGGCTTTTATCATCAGTGCTACAAGTGCCGAAGAACGATTGAAGAAGGCCCGCCAGCTGCGGTTGCATATCTCAGAGGAAGAGAACAAGGACAAGCGTCCCAGCACCAACACCGACAATGGGGGTAGCCCCTCCAACAATCGGGACAACAGAGGCAAGCAGGCTATGGTGGCCGACACGGCCCAAAAGCCCGAGTCAGAACCAACAGACAAACAATGGCCTCAAATTACTTACTCTTTTGAAGACGGCCACGTCAAGCCTATCTTGGACATGCTCATACAAGGAGATAGAATTCAGCTCCCTCCGCCAAGACGGGAGCCTCGGCCGGCTGACTTGGAGAACCCAAAATTCTGCCATTACCACCGTTACGTCCATCATGCTACACACGACTGTTACCAACTAAAACGGTACATCCAAAACCTCATCGATTCGAACGCTCTAGCCATCGATTTCGAGGAGGTAACCGTAGCAGCCAACATGGTATCCGTACAATTCGGCAGCTTCCCTCCAACAGAGACTCAAGACGGTGTTATACCCATCCCTCTGGCAACAATGGAAATTGCTAATCTTCCGCCCGCTCGAGACCAAGCTACCGGTCTAGTACCTCTCACTACATCGCGAGGAGAAATTATGTGGGTCCATCCAGACTTGGTCCACGAGGTGACTCAGCCCACAACGAAAAAGAGAAGTAGAAAAGTCAGATCCTGCCGCACCGTCTCGATAAATGAAGAAGAAGTCACGGCCGTTGTTACTCGATCTGGAGCACAATCTCAGCCCGTGGCTGAGAACCCGACTGATGATCATCCGTCCACTTCTACTGATACTCCGGGACCGCCTCAGCCTTCGACGACCGACAAGCCTAAGCCGAAGGACACTCGCTTCGACAAACCCCTCCGAAAGGAGACACCTCAGGGGCTGGAGAGGCCCTACAACTTCGACATCTTGGCACAATTGGCCAATACACCGGCCAAATTGTCCTTATACGAACTCCTAAGGCTATCAAATGATGTCCGCACAGCTTTGAGTGATGCACTCCAAAACGCCGACGCGTACTTGGCTCCGGTCAACCTCACGGGAGATAACCAACCTGCAGATCTCCAAGATAGTGCGTGTACGGGAGCGATGCCCAATATCATCTTCTTTCCGCAGGATATGCTCATCAAAACTAACCTGCACGATCGCCCGTTATACTACACTGGATACATTGGCGACGTAAAGGTGGACCGAATGAATATTGATCCTAGGTCTTCCATAAGCATCATTCCGAAGGGTCTGCTACATCATCTTCGCATTCCGATGCATCGCCTGATGCCTACAAGCACCGCCATTAGCAGTTTCAATTCGGGCAGGAGCTACCCAATCGGGAAGATCCGTCTGAAATGCCAGATTGGCGATCTCCAATCAGAAGTCACCTGCTACGTCATAGACACCGACACTTCTTACAACATCCTTTTGGGGCGGCCTTGGATACACGATTACATGATCGTGCCTTCTACGCTGTACCAATGTTTCAAATATGTCGATAAGCATGGCTTCGTGAGGACGGAATTTGCTGATATCGATCCCTTCAAGGGGGTCGAATCTTATTACTCAAACTTCTGTCTGTACGAAAAATCAAAGAAGCACCTGGTCGAAGAAGACGTGCAAGCTCATACCAAGACGGCTACAGGATCAGAAGAACCTCTAATGATCCACCTCCAGGCTCGCAAACCAGGAAATTTTGTACCCCTTACGGCCACTCTGCGTGAGGACGCAATCAGCCTCTCGGTACAGGAAGAGCAATTGAGAATCTGGCTGCCAAGGTCCGGCCAGGTGTCGAGACCCACAACGGGGCCACTTACCATCAGACTGCCAAGAGTCGTTCAACCCCAAACGGAGAAACTCAATCCGTCCGATAGGCCACTGACAATACGCCTTCCCAAGAAAGGTCATCATCCCGATATAAGGTCTGACACTTCTAGCGAACCAGCCACTCCTCGCTCCACATCAAATGCCAAACTGGGGGTCGCTAGTCTGCCAACAACCCCACGCTCTGCTCCGTCAGTTGAACCTCTGAAGATCAAGCTGACTAGGACGCCCTCTCAATCTTCATTCACACAGGGGGTAGCCGAAGAGGAACCAGAGCTAGCCAAGTATGTGGCTGCCCACACTGATGTTCCCTCCGCAGATGATGTAATCCCTCTAGAAAAGATACCTTACTTCATCAATAAAAGATTATCTTTGAACTACACCGAGCTCAATAAGCTATGTACAATGTATTCTATGGAACACGGTATAGGCACTCACCTACACACACAGGTGACAAATGTGTACACCGCTATCCAACTTGCTCCAGTAGAAGACGCTTACCGAATAATCGAGGGAGGGGACCACCCAATCATCTTCGGTCGGACAAACAACCCACATCCCCTCGCCATAGAAGAAGTCGACCTCGGGTCAGATGCTGGAAGACTGCCTCTGTATCTTTATAGCCCTCAATCCAAATATCTCATACAGAAACAGGGGTATGATCTAGAGACGACGCCAGGATTGAACTACGGCACTGGGCGACGATTACCTTTGAAGTCGCCAGCCCCGGTGGGCAAACTACGGAACTACTATAACAAAACTCGATACGGTTTAGGGTATGTAACGCCTACTGAAAGCTCAGACGAAGAATGCGACTGGCAGTCACATTCAACCGGGTCACCAACTTCCGACTCAGATACCAGCATCGGAGATGTATTCAGACAAGTCATGTCAGTTAACATGGCATTCACCGACGCTTACGAGGAAGACGAAGACATCCCCGAAATCCTCGAGCTTGAGCCATGGGCCCAACAATTGGACGTACAATGGAAAAAGCGGTTCGAACTGAGAGAACCTCCTACTGAAGATGAGGTCGTACAGGTGGATCTCGGCAGAAAATCTTCTCCAAAACCGATTTTCATCAGTAAGAGCCTAACTGACGAAGAACGGGAGTTGCTGCTAGAACTTGTCAGAGAGTACATTGATGTGTTCGCCTGGAGCTATGAAGACATGCCGGGGTTAAATCCTGACATCGCTCTCCACAAACTCAATATACGGCCGGATGCAAAGCCAGTCAAGCAGCAACAGCGACGCTTCCACCCGGGCATCATGGACGCGATCGAAGCCGAGGTCAACAAACTGATAGCCAGCAACTTCATTCGTGAAGAGCAATATCCAGACTGGGTCGCCAATATAGTACCCGTCCTCAAGAAGAATAGGAAGATTCGAATCTGTATCAACTTCCGCAACCTGAATGAGGCGTACCCCAATGATGAATTCCCCCTCCCCATCACGGACATCATGATCGATAACACATGCGGCTTTGAACGTATGTCATTCATGGATGGATTCTCGGGGTACAATCAAATCAAGATGTCTCCCGATGACGAAAAGCACACATCATTCCGAACACCGATTGGCACGTACTGCTACACAGTCATGCCATTCGGTCTAAAGAATGTAGGCGCTACATATCAGCGAGCCATGAGTATCATTTTCAGAGAACATTTGTGCAAGACGGTGGAATGCTATGTCGACGACATCGCCGTCAAGAGTCGCCGTAAGGAAGACCATCTTCAGGACCTGAGGACGATATTCGACCTGATGCGAGCCCACAATCTGAAGATGAACCCTACGAAATCGTTCTTGGACGTATCCAGCGGGAAGTTCTTGGGCTTCATCATCACTGCACAGGGTATCCATGTAGACCCCGAAAAAACAAAGGCGATCATGGAGATGGCTCCCCCGAAAAATCTCCGTAAACTTAGAGGCCTCCAAGGAAGGCTAGCTTACATCAGGAGGTTCATTTCTAACCTCTCCGGGCGCTGTCGACCATTCACACACCTCATGAAGAAAGGAGTCTCATTCGTATGGGACGAGGAATGCCAGCGTGCTTTCGACAGCATCAAGGAATACTTATCAAATCCTCCAGTTTTGGTGGCCTCGGTCCCTGGAAAACCATTCCTGCTCTACGTACGAGCAATGGAACACTCCCTTGGTGCCCTGCTGGCACAAAACAACGACGCAGGCCACAAACAGGCCATATATTACCTCAGTCGAATGATGATTGGGCCGGAACACCGATACACCGTTGTGGAGAAGGAATGCCTCGCCCTGGTGTTCGCCATTCAAAAGACGCAGCACTACGTCACAGGGCAAACCATACATGTGATCTCCCGAGTCAACCCTCTCAGAGTCCTCATGACTAAACCAGGGGCACTCAGTTCTCGCCTCACTATATGGGCAATATTGTTGTCCCCCTATCATATGATCTTCGTCCCGCAGAAGGCTGTCAAGGGTCAAGCCCTGGCAGACTTCTTGGCAGCCCACCCAGGATCGGAGTCATCCAGAATATATGAAGAGATCCCAGATGAGGTTGCCGATTCGAATACAGCCACCCACGATAACATATGGCGGATGTTCTTCGATGGCGCTTCAAGAACCGGACCCAAGGGAAACATTGTCGTTGGGGTCGGGGTGGTATTGATTTCTCCTACTGGGGTGGGGATCAATCGCGCCTATTCCCT
The DNA here is from genome assembly GCA_029216955.1 of Iris pallida. Lineage (NCBI taxonomy): Eukaryota > Viridiplantae > Streptophyta > Magnoliopsida > Asparagales > Iridaceae > Iris > Iris pallida. The sequence goes on along the minus strand of JANAVB010013602.1, from coordinate 94,843 downwards.
CACAGAACCCTGCTCCAACAATGTGGCCGAGTATAACGCTCTGGTCATTGGCCTCCAACTTGCAAGAGAACTGGGGGTAGAATACCTTGAAGCATACGGCAATTCCCAACTAATCGTCAATCAGATCCGGGGCTCGTACGAAGTCTGCCACGAAGACATGATCCCTTATCACCAAATAGCGATTGACATCATCTCGTCATTCGAGGGGTTCTTCATCGAACATGTCCCCAGACTCCGAAACATCGAAGCTGATGCCCTAGCTGGTCTTGCCGCTTCCCTAGCAGTTCCAAACTATGATCGCCAATCAGTGGATGTGATAGGCCACGAACTGGTCTGTCCCAAGAACAATATGCAATTCGTGGCAAGTTATTCCGCCCAGACGATCGATGATGCCCCAGACTGGAGACAACCATTCATCGACTTCGTCGTCTACGACATCCTGCCCGAGAACCCAAAGGAAGCCACTTCCATCAGATGGCGCTCTCTCAGGTTCTTCTACAATACGGAGACGAAGATGCTGTATCGCCGCTCCTATGACGGATTATTACTCCGGTGCCTGTCGAACGCAGAAGCCAAAGAAGCCGTGCGAGAAGCTCATGACGGTGTCTGCGGGGCCCATCAGCCCAGCCCAAAACTACAAGATCGCCTTCGCCGAATGGACTACTACTGGCCCACGATGGTGGCAGACGCGATAGACTATGCCAGAAAATGCAAAGCTTGCCAAGTCCACGCAGACTTCATTCACCAACCATCGGAGTTTCTACATCCGATAGTAGCATCCTGGCCATTCGAAGCATAGGGAATGGATATCATTGGCCCAATCACCCCACCTTCCTCCCGAGGACATCGCTTCATACTTGCTATCACTGATTACTTCTCCAAATGGGCGGAAGCTGTCCCACTCGCAGAAGTTAAGACTTCAAACGTGATCAGCTTCCTTAAGCATCACGTCATCTACCGCTTTGGATTACCCCGAAGGATCATCCATGACAATGGTCCGCAGTTTGTAAGCCACGCATTCTATCGGTTCTGTGATAAGCACCGCATTCAGAATGTCGCTTCGACACCGTACAACCCGGCAGCAAACGGGTTAGCGGAGGCATTCAACAAAACGATCATCAAACTCCTCAAGAAGTTTGTCTCCTCCAACAAACGTGACTGGAACGAAAAGCTCGGCGAATGCTTATGGGCTTATCGTACCACAGTTCGAACAGCCACCGGGAATACACCATTCTCCCTGGTGTACGGGAGTGAGGCGGTCCTCCCATTGGAGACTCAAATCCCCTCACTCCGCGTCGCCCTCACCTATCAATTGACAACGGATGATAACTACCGACGTCGACTACAAGAGTTGGAGGCCTTAGATGAAAAATGCCTCCTAGATCAGCAAAGGATCGAGCTATACCAAGCACGCATCTCAGGAGCCTTCAACAAGAAGGTTAAAATCAGAACATTCCAAGTGGGCGATCTTGTGCTGGCAGTCCGGAGGCCAATGGTCATGACTCACAAGACCGCCGGCAAGTTCCAGCTAAAATGGGAGGGTCCATTTGTCATCGAGGCCGTATTCTCCAACGGTGCTTACCGCCTCGCCAAGCAGAACGGAGACTTGCTCATGTTGCCCGTCAACGGCAAGTTCCTGAAGAAATACTATGTTTAAACATCATTCTCCAAATCATCGAGTCATGTACCCTTTAGTACCACTGAACTCTCATCCACCCTATTTCAATTCATCGAGTTATGTACCCCTTAGTACCACTGAACCCACAACATTTCAGATTATCGAGCCATGCACCCGCTGGGGCCGCTGAACTCTCACTCCCTCAATATTCTAAATTACCAAGTTATGTACCGGCTGGTGCCTCTGAACTTGCATCCCGGTCACTCTTTCAGATAGTAAGTCACGTATGATTGTACCTCTGAACTTTCTTCCTGGAAGAGATCCTCCCTCATGATCCACTACCCGCACTCCCAGTGCACAAAAAGGGTAGTCGATCCACCAATTTTCGAAACGACCATGTCCTCATTACCTCTGAGTCGTCTTCACTTCCACCAAAAACAAACCGCCCCCTCGCATAGAACTTCCACGTTCTCCTACCTCTGAGTCGTTCTATGTACCCACTCTTCATTGAGCCCACTCCTGCCATGTCCTCATTACCTCTGAATGGGAAGGCTCCGTCGAAGAAATTGTCATATTTGCCATGTCCACATTACCTCTGAGCAAGTATGTCGGTCCTCTTTCAACCTATTATCTGTACCCACAACCGGAGTACGACAAGGATGATAGGTCCACAAATGTCCTCTGTTGACCATAAATGTCCTCTGTTGACCACAAATGTCCTCTGTTGACCACAAATATCCGCTATTTACTACAAATAGCTTCCATGAAGTCTCCCCTGCCATGTTCTCATTACCTCTGAGCAGAAAGATTTTACGGTAAAACCTTCACGTTTGCCATGTCATCATAACCTCTGAGCAAATGTGATTGGTTTCCTTTCATCCCATTATCCGTATCCTGAACTAGGGTACGCCAAGGATAATAGGTCCACAAATATCCCTTGCTAAGCTTCTTAGCATAAATCCACCATCTTACCATGCCCCGGGAGCCCAGCTGCTCTACGGCATTCCTTTCCCAACACCAAGAACACCCATGATCACTTTGCCATGGCTGCTCCAAACATCCAAACTTGTTATCCATACCTAAAGCCAAGGTACACCTAGGGTAACAAGTCCACAAATAATCCCCCAGCAAGTCCGGTCCCATGGACACCGCAAGTACAAAAAAGAAAAGATGAGTTGAAATATGCTCATTTATTCAAAAATCAAAGGGCTACATCAGCGGAGATCACATCCCTTACAAAAATTAAAAGAAAAAAAAAGAAGAAGACAGAGGGCGGATCACTGCTCTGGAGCACATAACGCCGTGAGACGGTCCTTTATCAAGGCAACCGACCGCTCAAGCCTCTGTTTGGCTCGACGCTCTGCCTCCTGGTTCAGCACCGCCGCATCCTCCAGATGAGCATGGGCTTGCCAGTTGTCCTCAAACTTCTTAAAGGGCCGCTCCAGGTTGACAGAAGATCGGGAATCCCTCTCGGCCTCCTGAGCGATCAACTCCTGTTCTGTATGAGCAGCCTCCCGCTCTGACTCTAAGAAGGCCAACTCCTTCTGGAGTGCGAGAATCCGCTCCTTCGTGTCAGTTATTCTACGAGAGGCAGATTCTTCCCGGGCCCTAAAAGCCTGACTCCGACGACCCAGTCGGTCATAGGAGACGGAGAACTTGTCAAGGTCCCCCTGCACAGCCGGCCCGGCAGTTTCTCGAGCAAGCTTGATCCTGTCCCGAGCAACAACCAGGAAGCCCCGCTCCCGTTCAATCGTAGCAGGCAAGCCAGCCTGTCGTACTGCCAGCAGTTGGGTCACAAGCTGGTCAGCCTCTGTTAACTTAGGTTCCAGAAGCGCGGCTAACCCCACCCCGCCAGGAAGACCCTTCAGAGTATCGATTTGACCCCGAGCGCCCCGTAGAGACAGAGAAAAAGGGATCCCCTATTCTACGGCAGCGTTTACACCCCTCCCTAAGTGACGATAGAAGCTGTCAACCACATCCTGCGTCACCTCGTTCAGAGCCTCGGAGGAAGCCGATGTCAACGGGAGTATGGCTGGCAGCGCGGAAGAAGACGCGACAGAATCTGCCGCTCCTGCCACAAGAGAAACCAACTCTGTACGGAAGGACGCTTGAACGTCGGCCAATTCCTCTTCAGCGGCCCGCAGAATTTGGATGCTCGGCAGGGTCGAGAAGTCGATCTCCGGGGCCGTATAAGCAGCCGAAGACGAGGCCGGGGCCAGCACCAACTCCATCCCCATCTGCCCAGAGCTTGCAGGATGCCCCTCAACATGCAATGACAAAGGAGAGGAAACGCTCCTTTCGCCCAGATCACGGCAGACCGGGCCTTCCCCGAAAACATTCGCGGCGGGAGGTAAAGGGTCAGGACCTGCAGGGCCAAGGCAACCATGAATTGACTTGACCCGAAGGATATGTTGATAGAGCAAATGAGCCCCCTCGGTGGTCAATATGTGGCTCATCTTACCAGTGGAAGGGTGTGGAGGCTGGGGTTCGCCTACAGCCATCACAACCTCTTCACCAACAGCCTCCGAATCAGGAACAATAGACTTATCTGCCCTTGCATCCTCAGGAGGAGATGCACCAAAAATGGCATCGTCTTGCTGAAGTTCAGGAATCTCGGAGATGGGCCCATGGAAACTTTCGTCACCCCGGGCTGGGGCCTCAGCAGCTTGGGAGTCCTCAGCCGCTGCTGAGAGAGCCCCCGCAGAGAGAACCGCGGCACACATGTCGCTAATCAAAGCAGCAAGGGCCGGATCAACTACTGGGGCAGTAGATGGTTCAGGAGAGCCTGGTTCGTCAGACACCTACAAAGAAAAATGATCAAGTCATATCTTCAAGAGGAAAGAAAACTACAACAAAGATATAACTCCGTCTTAGTCTTACCTCCGGAGTAGCGTCTGTACCTTCACCCTTCTCGGTGATAAGTGATCCACGAGACCTAACAACGGCTCTCTTCACGGAAAAGGTCATTCCACTGTCAGAAGACTCGGGTCTGACCCGTTTACGCGAGGGACCAGACACGGCTGAAGGTTGTTCTTCTCTCACTACTCCCTCTTGCATAGTAAGCAACAGATCTTCCGCCGGGTCGTCGGGTGTGGGAAGCGGTTGATCCGCTACTTCTTCACCCCCACCAGAGAGGGAGCCTTCACTGTCATTATCATCCTCATCCTCAGCCGACTCGGAAGGTTCTGATTCAGGGAGAGGGACCAGGAGCGCCAGTTGCTTTCTAGCCTTAGCCCCTTTGGGCTTCTCCTCTAAGCCGGTACCCACGATGAAACTGGTACTCGGATCAAAGTTAACAGGAGGCTTGTTCGCCATAACGTGATACAAAGCAGCCACGTACAAAATTTCCTTTGGCGCCTTAGCATCGGGAACCGAGAAGCTGGCTCGAGTATGATAAGTGTCATAATAATTCCACGCTCGGACGCCGTCAAGAACGCTGCCTTCAAAACCCAAACAAGGGTTGGGACAATCAAGGAACAACTGGCTATAACCAAACTGGCGGGAAAACCTGCTAGGTAGGTAAGGTTCCAAGTACACATTATCTCGGTTGCGATAAACCAGATGCACGGGGCGGATATTGCGCAACCAAACAAGCATATCCGGAGACAGAAAATGAGAAGGTCCAGTACCATCAAGGTGTACCTTCCTCACTTCCTTATCAGAAAAAGAAGAAACAGACACAAAGAGGTCACACCCATCCACTCTCGCCAGCGCCCTCCGACAAGCTGGCATAGTGTTGTATTCCCAAGACCGGTGATGGCATTTGAAGAGGAAAGCATCTTCGGCTGTAGCATCTTCCGCTATCCCAGGTCCCAGCAAAGACTTGTAGTGCATCGCCAACCACCCCATCAGGTAGTGGAAGGGCAGTTCTACGCGCTCAAAATCCATAGTCTTCTTGCGAGCAATGACATTGGACGAGAATATTCGTAGACCAGGGTGCATGCTGTACACCATAGCAGGAAGGTGGGCCAGCCTAACTCCGAATACTAGTTTAACGGCAGGGAGGATGAAATGACGACCAATCCTCTCGATAGAACCCGCTCCTCCCGAGACTACGCAGTTCCATAGCCATATCATTAAAAATCCAGCCAGAAGCGCCTTTTTCGACATCTGTATGGTCTCGTAGTGAAAATAACTAAGAGAGTCAGCTTGACTCCTGAATATATCGCTCTTGGATCGCGACTTCTTGACACTTGACATCAGATCCCTTACCTCTGCATGCGTTCGAGGGGCTCGGGGAGTAACTTCGCCAGAAGGATCAACTCTAAAAAGATAATTAATCCAGGATGTAGTATGGGGAGCGGTCCCCTCGGAGCTATCCGTCGTTTTTATAGCTATCTGATGACAAGCACTATGGTGGCACAACAACTCCCGATACACCGCAACAGAACCCGGGAGTTGCCTGTCCAAGGCCTCGAACTCCTCATTCGACGGGGTATACACCTCTAAAGGCTCATTCCCCCATGGAAGTTTAGAGACAGTATACATCTCGTGAAGAGCAAGCCCCAGCTCCCCTACTGGTGCAAAGAACGTCCCCGTTCGCCGACCATACATCTCCAAGAGTGCTACGAACAGGGGTTTATTAATGGGAAGCCCGTGACAAGTACCCCGAATGGCATGGTAAAGCCCCACCTCCCGCAAGAATCTTCCATAGGTCTGCAAAACCCAAGTAGTCAACTGGGCCCACGTAGAGGTGGGGTTTATCCAGTTCGGCAGTGCCAGCCTACCAACAGGATAAGACCTCTTGCGAACAAGCCGATTCAGGAAAGTATCAGCTTGAGTAAATATGAAATTGGGACCGTATACATTCATGAAAGAGCCCGAGGCCAGACCCATCATATACCAGAGGACAGAATCCTTACTCGCATATGCTGACCGCATATTCGGATTATAATGGATGTTGCCCATCAACATCCCTGATTGAGTGGGAGTTAAGTTACACACCATCTTCCGGTCCAGCAACACTATATTGAACCATGACAAAGGATAATGACGTTCCATGAGAGGAATATGGATTGCCACCCCATCCAAAGAAAAATCCCAGTTCTCAAAAATCTCTAAAACTCGAGGATTCTTGATGATTAAAGCATCACCGAAAAGGAACAATGGCTTCAGGTATTTTCCATCCAGCTTTCCAGTATTCATCATGGAACGGAGGTAATGGAGGGTCTGATCCTCAATGGCCTTCAACCTCTCCGAAGGCTCATCAGTAGGGAATTGATTCAACACATGCTTAATTAAGTCGTCAAGACACACGCCCAGGGCGAATTGATTCAAACCCACTATAAGCTCCCCAGCAGGATTTACGGGAAGATTCACTGGAGAAAGACGAAAGAAACGAGGTTAGGAGATAGTCAAAAAACAGAAGCATTGGAAAGATCATCTGAGTCTATGCGGCTCGGGTTGTCACAGCCTCATGCAGCTCAGCATTAGATACGCCCATGCGGTTCGGTGCATCATATCCTCATGCGGCTCCGCGTTAGCCGAGTCCATACAACTCAAATTCAGACGAGCTTATGGACCCATACGGTTCAGGTTAAGCACGCCTACGAAGCCAGACTCATGCGAGCGGATGCGGATACAAGCAAGCGAGTTTATGCGGTTCAAAAAGTGAGCAACGCTTATGCGGCCCAAATCGAAAATACATATACGGCTCAGATCGAGTATAACAAGCTCATGCGGCCCCATGGGGCGAAGGGCTTATACGGTTACATCAATAAGCCCCGTACATGCGGCTTGTGCATAAAGTATGCAGCAGAGCCATGGCAACAGTTAGGGTTTTCAGACGACCCTTACCAGCGATAGGCGGGTGAACGTCGGGATGGATAGAATGCACAGCAGCCGGCGGAGGAGTGACCACGTTCATCGCTGCGGTCGTCGTAGAAGCAACCGCCTTACCCTTCACGGCTTTCGACGCAGCAGCCTTCTTGGGAGCCATTGTCGATCGTTGAAGGAAGAAGACGAAGAGCAAAGTCGGCAACAGGGAATTCGAGCAAAGAGAGAAGGTAAAGAAATCCCCAAGACACTAAAAGACTCATATTTATAGGCGAAAGAGGCCCATAAAAACAAACAGACGTCTCGGATTACGCGCTGCCTCAAAAGATAAAGTCAAAATGCTTCGGTCAAGGTAAAACCGACCCTTGGGATCCTCCCCCAAAAAGACGGCGTTAATTCAAATCAAGGGCACTTAATGAAGATTTGCACAAGTGGTCAGGACACGTGGCAAAGAGCCTACGCGGACAGATGAATCTATGCGGCTGGGACACTTATGCGGCATGAACGGGACCATACTTCTTATTCAAAGTGTTTCAATTTTGCAAATTGAAAACTTTGAAGGAGGTCCTGTAGAAATGGAAAATATCAGAATAATGGTCCATGCGGCTCCGGATACAAAGCCCATGCGGCTCATATGGGAGCTATCTTATACGGTTCAAAGGAAGACTCTCAGTCTCATACGGCTCGAGAGTGTATGCAGTTCAGTAGGAATATGTGGCTCGATCGATGCCACGTGTCCCCTTGTGATCCTTTCCTACAGCTGGCCCTTTGAATAGTGACCTCATTTAATGCTCTGACACGATTTGACGACTGTGGCGGCTCTGGCATAAAGTGTCATAATGGCTCTACCATAATGACAGACTCTTCGGGAAAAGAAGAAGATCTCTGACCCGATCCGTCAGAAATCTAAGGTTGCCACGTGGCAAATCTCATACGGCTTAAATAGAGAACAGCTTCATGCGGCTCACTAAGAAGTCACCCTATACGACTAGCAAAAATTAGCCATATGCGGCCCACTAAGAGCTCAGCCCCTGCGGCTCAATACAACGCTAGCTCATGCGGCTCGCAAAGACTATACATATGCGGCTCATTAAGAGTTCGTTCCCTGTGGCTCGATGAAGCATTGTCCTATGCGGCTCACGAAGAGTATCTCCCAGCGGTTCAAGTGTTGCCCATCCTATGCAGCTCCGGCAGTACCCATAATTAAAACACGTGGCATCGAATCAATCAAGGATTTAACCGAATCCCAACAAGAATATTTGACATCATCGTCATAATTACTAAGATCAGGGCATGTCATTTATTATCAAGCTAATGGGACACGTGGTGAGCAATCAGACATTGGCATAATCAATCATGAAGATTTAAAGCAGTTAGCATTAATTGCTCACAAGATACGGCGCTATCCGCATTAATGGCCTAGATTTATTATAATCAGGATCAAAGGTTCAGATAGATTGAAGAAGCATCGACATTCCAAACAAATGAACATTAGCAAACCCTAATGATCACACCCCACTCCTATAAATAGCTAGCATCATTCCCTTGCAAAAAACCACGGGCAACAAAAGAATAAAAAAAAGACAGATATACAGAGAGAGTTCCCCTCTTTTCGATAACCACAGAGAGAGAGAAGCCAGGAGAGCAACACGAGGAGAGCAAGAAGAGCATTCCTTCATCCACGCCAAGCAGATCTTTTCCGAGCCAAGACTGCATACCGATCGTCCAAGGAGTAAGGCAGAGCGGCCGTCGCTTTTCCGAGCCTCTATCGTCACCCCCCAGAATCTAAAATAAACAATTGTACTTAGACTGCTGTACCTAGGTTTTTGTCCCTAGGCTTTCTTTGTACAAGCGAGTTTGTGTTGTGAGTCTAAGTTCAGTCCTCCCATAAAACTGTTATGTACTTTTACAATCAATGGCAAACAACGGTACGTATCGACTAACCAAACCTGATGGTGACTTACTCAAGATGCCGACCAATGGCAAGTTCCTGAAAAAATATTATGTGTAACCTTCATGAACAGCATTCACATATACCCTATTTCAGTCATGTAAATGTACAGTGCAATATTTATGTGATTCAAAAAAAAATCATTTAACTATTATCCGTATTTCAGGAGTCTTGAATATGCCATAGATAATAGGTCCTCTAAAAAGATTCTCCAGTGGAATTATTTCCATTTTGGACTCTGTTCAAACTTGGTCTAACGAAAACAAGCCACGTCCATATTACCTCTGAACTGTTTTTCATTAATTATTTCCCCAGTGGAATAATTAAAGAAACGTTTTGCCATGTCCATATAACCTCTGAGCAAAACATTCATCAAGGATAATAACGTCCATATTACCTCTGAATTATCCACTCCTACCTAATGTTATATATCCTTCCACGTCCATATTACTTCTGGTCAGATATAAAACATCCTCTGCTATTACGTCCATATTACCTCTATTAGCAGCTTCTTCAACTTATTATCTATATTCAAGAACCTTAAATATAAAACGGATAATAAGTCCATAACAAATCCCCAAGCGGAATACGCCCCAGAAATATCCTTACTACGTCCACATCACCTCTAGTTCTGATATTTTACAAGCTTCATTCATGAGTTTTGAAAGCCAACAATTCTTTATTAAAAACGTCTATCAGAAGACGGAGAAATGAAAAAGATACAAGTCTCTTGACGGCTAAAAGAAACAGTTACAAACAAAAGACTCAAGGGATACACAATCGATTGATGTAATCCCTCAGAGCCTTGATTTCAGCTTGAGATTTGACGGTGGCGCAACGACGTGCTTCTTCCTGCCGAGCAGCTTCATCCTCGAAATGAATCAGTTTTATATGCTCCTCTTCCAACTTCACCAGCTGAGCCTTCAATTGGTCTGAAGTTATGGCAGTTGTAGCAGCCTGAACCACGTAGTCTTCCTGCTCAGATGCAACTGTTCTTATGTTAGCCTCGAGCTGAGCAATCTCTTCGTAAAGCTGTAATATGGTTGTAATTTTTAGCGATATGGATGGCCAGCTTATTCTTCGAGGCAATACGAGCCCAACCGGCAGCATCAAACTATTCATACTGATCAGCTAGCTCGTTGATCTCTTTAGCCAGAGCCTCCTTCCTCGCCTGGAAAGTTGCTTTCTCTTCCTCAATAGCCGCAATCAGAACCACATCCTCCTCAAGAAATGATAATATTGGGCTTCGCTGACTGACCTCTCGAAGTTTGGCCACTTGATTTTCCAGGTCAGCCACGACCTTTCTTAAAGCATTAGCTCGCTCTTCATAGCCAGCAATGCTTTCAAGAGCTGTCAGCGACAACCTTCACAGGCCCAAAGGTGACATTTTGGTTCAAAACTCCAGGATGCTTTTCTTACAAAATAGAGTAGAAAGCTCTTATGACTTTCTGAGCCATCTCATCATCTTCAGAAGAGGTCGTTGGAGATGAAGCTTGATGAGGATCTTACATCCCAGGAAGAGCTACTTGGGAGGAAGCTGAACCTGACAAATAAAGTAATACACATATCAGTAACAAAAAAACTTACTTAAAGAAGGAGTTGTAAGCTCATACCTCCTGCCAGCTCAGCATCAACTGGAACCGGGAAAATGAGAGCAGACCCATACTACAAAAAATATTGGTTTTTACGGCGTGCAAAGTATGCCGTAAAAAGTTTTTACGGCGTTCAATATATGCCGCAGTGAAAGCCGTATTTGCCCGTGTCGTAAAAAGTCACTAGTTTTTACGGCGTTCAATGTATGCCATGAATACACTGTTTGTACGGCATGCAATGGATGTCGTGTATACACAATAAATTACGACATTTCTTGTATGTCGTGGAAAGTATAAACTAGACATCAATTACTCTTTAATGCACAGATATTAAGACATACAATAGCAAAAATTCACTAGTAGTTGAAAATATTTGTATTCAAGTTAAAGCAAACATTCATCAATAAACAGTGAAATAGAAATATTAACATATAAGCTCTAATTATGGCATTCTAAAGGTACATCGAAAGAGTCATTCCTAGTGTAAAAACATGTGTATTTTCATTATTGTTCATGAAGAAGCATAATATAAGCTCTAATTATGGCATGCATGTCTATAACAACAGAGACAATTTGATAGGAGACGAGCTTGCAGAAACCAATTCCTATCCAAGCTTGGATGATAACAACCAGAAAAAAAATAAGGGTAAGGGAAATTAAATGCTCCAAAACAAATCTTTTCAAAATTCATTCTAATTCAAATATATGTCATTTGACCTAATCAACAAAATGTGTTCAATATTCTTTGTCGGACTCGGTTTGTGTTAGCTGACAGGGAGATCTACTAGCGAACTCTCCAAAGCTGCTAACTATAACCCATACTAACACATCTTATTTATTATTTCTATCGAAAAAAATTTGCTCTTATATGTATCTCTACCGACACAGACACAACAATATATATGGCATAATACAAACACAGATACTGCAAGAAACACAATGAGAATTAACACAAAAACATTCCAAGTATAGTTGTGTTCAGTGAATATGAATATGACATGACTCAATATGGAGGCATCATAGATTTTTAACGTGTCTGTGCCCTATCATAAATGTGACCAACATAATGTGACACAAATTGATTTTTAGAGTATGTGCTTCCTAGGCTTAGCTAAACATCTCCAGCATATATATATCTAGGCATTTCTCCATTTACTTTCATACTCCTATGGTCAATCCAAGAGAAATAATTTTCAGTCAGCCTCAATAAGAACAAAATGACTTTAATCATATTGACAACAAAAAATACACAGTAAATAAATTTCCACGGCAATCGACAAAGAAAAACCCTAAATAAAAATTTAATTTCTTAGGTAAATTTGGGGGAAGAAGAAGAAATCGAACCTCAGCCCATCGTTTCAGTAATGTTGTCTCCGTAAATATGAAGAGATCCTGTCAAACGAAAATAGAAAATTCGAATTAAAGTAAAACCCTAAATAAAAAGAATGAAATTTGGGGAGTAAACCCTAAAGCAGAGGAAAATTGGGTAGATGAAGCGGAAAATTTGGGTAAAAATTTGGGGAATAGACCCTAAAAAAGAGAAAAATTGTGCTCACAAATTCTCGATCTGAAAAAAAAAAGAAATGAAAACCAAACAAAGAAAAGGAAGCAACTGAATTTGAACAAATTCGGGAAAAAAGAAGAAGAGAAGAATAGAAAGAAGATTACCTATTTAGAGAGAGGAAGAAGTCAAAGAAGTGGATGAAGCTTCGGGAGTTTTAGGGTTCTGGAGTTTTGAGGGGGAGGGGAGGGTTTTGAGCGCGGATGGGTATTGGGGGAGCGCGGGATTTTTCTAGGAGGCGGGCGCGCAGAATTGGGAGCTTTAGGGAGGGAAATTTTAGGATGGAGAGTGTTTTGATATATATTCTGGGTCTTTCGGGAGGAAAATTTTAGGGTGGAGAGAATTTTGCCGCCTATTACTTTTTTATTATATTTTAGGACGTTCATTGAATGTCGTGTTTTCTAAAAACTTAAGGCATTGAATACGTGTCGTAAATGATATAATAAAGTTAGAATATTATTTTTTACGGCATTCATTGCATGCCTTCGTTGGTAAAACTAATTAAGACATTCAACGTGTGCCGTAAATAATATAATAACTTCATTCTAACTTATTTAACGGCATGCATGAAAATGTATGTCGGGAAACACTTATTTAAGGCATACTTTCTTAAGCACGCCTTAATTATAATGCCGTAAATAGTCACTTTTCTTGTAGTGCCAGGTCGCTCACTATCAACATCTGCCAAAGCAGCATCAGGCTGCTCGCCTTCCACGGTCCCAGCTAGACCCGAAGCAGATTTGATAATGGCCGCCTCAATAGGCCGATCAAGAACGTCTTCATTAACCGATGTCGGTTTACTAGGAGAACCAAGGGCAGCTTCCTGTCTAGCCCCGGTATCTGGAACAACCTCTATGCTTTGTTCCCTTTCCTTGTCTACAAGGGAATATACGATGGAAGTCAGCCTCACAAGTTACACGCAAAATTGAAGTTGGAAAATCTCATCCGAAGAAAAGTGCAAGAATGACATACCCAGAGGAGGATGAGCTGATTGGACTTGATTTTCATCCAAGTCTTTCATCATAGCTCCTATCATAGACATATCCCCTAAAGAAATATCATAGGAGGGACTGGCTTTCTGATCGCCGTCATGGTCTGGGCCTTCACCCTGATCATCCCTTTGCTCAAGCCTTACAATTGAAGAAGACTTGCCCTCATCCATCGGTTGAGGACAAACAGGGGACACTGTTGTTATATCCACCTCTTCAGACGAAGAAGCACTGTCGCAGTCGTGACTTCAACGTCCTGCACAAAGGACAAACACAATAGTGAGAAAGCTTCTAACAGTTTGACCAAAACGACTATGGAGTCTAGGAAGGGATCTACCTCCCGAATGGTAACGGCCCTCGACGCCGTTCCACCCCTCTCGGTCTGCAGAAAAGATCTTCTGGGAGGAGGCGAGCTGGCGCTCACGTCCGTGACCTTCTTTCTCCCTCGGGAGACAACAACCTTCTTCTTTTTGGACCGTGGAACCAGCTCGGTGAAAGCTTTCCTCTTATGAGGAATGTCAGGAAGAGGTTCTTCAGTATCCTCTTTCTGAGGTGCTGCAACAACAGGCTCCTCAAGAACATCTCTCTGTTGTGGTGCTGCAGCCACCTCAGCTGAGGGTGCAGTGCCTTCCTTTCTGTGACCCCCCATTGCGCGCACTCGTCCTATATCAGCAAGAGTGGGGAAAAGCCTAGTCTTTGATATTAAACTCTACTCACGGTCATACCGAGAATGAAGGGTATTGACCTGAATATAAAACTTGGAAGCAGCAAAAAGCATGTGGGTTTCAGGCTTATCTTCTGGCAGGGTAAAAATTACCCCCGTACATCCAGTGTTATAGTAGCCCCATGCACGTGCCTCGTCGATCAGGCTTTCTATCGACTGTAGATGAGTACTGGAATTGCCCAAGAGAAGCTGGCTATAGCCGAACTACCGTGCAAAGCTACTCGACAGATAAGGTTCCAGGAAAGTATGGTTCCTATTCCTGAGCACCAGATGGGAAGGCCTGATGGACTGGAGCCAACGAAATACCCTAATAGGAAGGCTAGTAGTGAATGCTCCCTCATCTACTAGGTTGTCTCCTGCATGCCCACTACCAGACGGAGGCGACACTCTGAAGAATTCATAATTCAGCAGGAAACTCAAAGCCTTCCTGCAAACAGACACCCTTGTAACGGTCCAATCTGCATCTTTGAATCTCTGAAGAAAGGCATCTCCCACCAAAGAGTCTGCCATCAGCCCGATATTTATTAATCTGGGATAGTACAACACCAGCCATCCTATCAGATAATGAAAGAGAAATTCAGTCCTAATAAAATCCTTTCTGCCATCGGGCGTCACAGCATTCACAACGAAGTGTCGCAAGCCCTGTTGGATGGCGCAGACCATCGCAGGAAGCAGGGCAAGCTGGCATCCAAAGGCCAACTTTACAGCCGGAAGTATCATACCCCAGCTTATTCTTTCAATAGACCCTGAACCACTAGGGACTATACAATCACAAAGCCATATCATCAGGAAAGCGGCTAGCACCGTCTTTTCTGACAGCTTGAACTCGACCTGCCTGAAGAAATAATAAACCGGGAAGTTTCCCTCGAAATCATCACTATCTTCGGTGTCTATAGCCCCGTGATCTGCCATCAACTGCCCTATCTCAGATTTCGTTGAGGGCTTGCGAGTCGAGAAAGAGACTGGGCCATCTTCTTCTTCTCTAATGAAGATGTAATTGGTCCAGGCCCTCGTATGAGGAAGGGACCCCTCAGTCTTACCCTTCTTTGTGACCTGGTGACAGATAAAGAGGTAACAGAGTAACTCATTGTACACCTCCATCATCTCGGAGTTCTCTCTCTCAAAATCTAGGAGCTCCTCATCACAGGGGACATATTCTTCGTATGGCTCAGTCCCCTAGGGAAGTTTTGTTATCACCTGCATCTTGTGAAGAGCCAGACCCATCTCCCCACCCGGAGTGAAGAAGGTACACGTGTGATAGTTGTACATCTCCACCAATTATGTAAACATAGGCCAGTTGACCTTAATGCCATATTGGGTGGCTCTAACGGCATAAAAAGGCCGACAGCTTTTAGGGTGGCCTCGTAAGTCGAGAGCACCCATCTAGTAAGGTCACTCTAGAACGGGACATAGCACCTCCAACCTTCCATCCGCAGCTTCCCTCTAGGATACGACTCCTTCTTTGACAGTATCAGATTGGAGAGAGTCTCAACAGCGTAAGGGTGAAGATCAGTCAGGACATCGTTTATTATGGCCCCAGGATGCAATCCCCTCGTGGAGTAGGACGTGGAGCCCTTGACACACTTGAAAGTGTCCTTCTTTTGGTCACCAGAGTTGAATTGGATCCTGCCAGAAATGACCCCATGGAGTTCAGGGTTAGGTCCCATTTATCATCCGCTTCAAGAACATTTTGTCCTGCTCAAGCATAGCAATCACCCGTACCGAAGGCTGGTTATGGCTGATCTTCACCTGAGCTTTTATGACCATTGCGGTGATAAGGCTTGAATTCAGAGCATGGTGGGCAGAGCCAAGAGAAATCCCACTAAGGGCCGGGATAACCATGTCAACTGCGAAGACATAAGGAAAAGTTAGACTTAGAATCTACAGAAAAAAGAGCTAAGTACTGAAAAATTCTATGCGCCCTGATGTTATGCGCCCAAAGGGCCTGTGGGCGCGTAAGCACAAATTCTGCATGGGCACATAAGCACATGTTCTGTGTGGGCGCATGATACAACCAAGTGCCTAGGCGCATAACAAAACAGAGTGTATGGGCGCATGCATCTGTGAGCGCATATGTCCGCTCACAAAAGAAGTGTTTGCCTTGGACGCATATCGATGGTTATGCGGCCAAGCAGAGAAAATTCTGAGCGTCACAAATTAACGCTCGAGACTTTATTTTTTTGAGACATCGCCTCACAAAGGATGGGGTCCTGAACCAGATACGACGCTGCCAAAGGAGGAGAACTAGCTGCTGCAGCCTTCTTGCCCTTCGTAGACTTCTTGGGAGTCAAAGCAGCCTTGGAAGACATGATTGCTTGAAAGAGAGTAAAGAAAAAATTCTTTGAAAATTTTGAGGAAAAATAAGGGAGAATGAGCTTTCTCTCTCTTCAAGGCCTATTTATAGGCATAAACGGAGAGCTATGCGCCCACATGGCCTATGCGTCCACATGGTCTATGTGCCCATACGTTCTATATGCCTACACAAAGACAGTCTTTTGCAGATTATGTGCTACTATCTGCTGATGCAGACTACGCATAAAGAACAGACCTTTTCAAATTTCGTTCCAAAATGAGCCTATCACTTCAGATTTCCAAGGAATATCTCAACAGCCATATTTTGACAGCCTAACAGACACCTATGCGCCCAAAGGGGTCATTTCTATCATGCTCCCATGAAGCTGGTGGAGACAGTTTTGCCCATGCTTCTTTTATAGTATTCTGACACTCGTTCGAGTCTCAAAAACTTTGAAGGGGGTCTTGTAGAAGCATGAAAAATACAAGACTATGTATCCCACATGAAGAAGACAAAAGAAGCTATGCGCCCACATGGTCAAAGAGGGGGCTATGCGCCCACATGGTCGAAGAGGAAGGTATGCGCCCAAAGGATCAATGAGGAGCTATGCGCCCACATGATCAAAGAGGGTCTATGTGCCCACATTGTTTTCATGCAGATCAAATATGCACCAAAGTATGGTTGCATAAACTCACTCTCGCTCTATGCACCCAAGACAACAGATCCCTACGACTCAGTCAAACACCACGATCAATCGTGCACCGAAGCATGCGGCCACGTCAGTCTCCACGAGCAATCGTGCACCGAAGCATGCGGCCACATCAACCCCACGATCTACCCACGATCATCCAGTATCCATGCGCCTACACCCTATGCGCCCAAAAGAGTATTATGCGCCCATAGTAAAATCAGTGTACCACCTGTGGGCGCATAACAGTCATTTTTAGTGCCAAAACGACTATAAATAGAGGGTGTCCCCTCTACAAAGACAGACAGAACGGAGAGCATTTTAAGAGCCAAATTGCTACCCTTCTTGCCAGTGAGCCGAGAGTTAGCAATTTTCTTAGGTTTTCTTCCACTTTTGTAATCGGAGTGTCAACGGAGTAAAGGAGCAACTGCCGCTCGATCTCCATCGTCCCATTCCCCAGAATTTTTTTGTACTCGAGGATCCTCAGCGCAGGATCTCTCAGGCGTACTCAATTTGTGGTGTCTTATGCCAATAAGAAAAGATAGCATTTCTTCTTCTTTTTTGTGTGTGTCCATAAAGAGTTGCTCGAAGATTTCTTGATATTGAGTCAAATCATATCATTGAATCTCGCGACGCAGAATATTTTGAAGACAAATTTACAAGGCACAAGAATATTATTCTTGCGGATATTTCAAAGAATAATGAGGGTGTGCAATAAACTGATGTTTTTAATGAAGAAGTAGTCCAAGAAGATGTTGTTATTGAAACAACGATTGAACCAGAACTCGTTGAGCTGTCAGTGAAGCATGTGAGGAGGCCGAAGGATTTTGAAAGTAACTTTGTCACATATCATGTGAAAGCAGATCCGCTTACCTATGATGAGGCGATGAAGACCAGAGACACAGTTTTCTGGAAGGAGGCGATTGACAATGAAATTGATTCCATCACCTCAAATAACACTTGGGTGTTGGTTGATCTTCCTGAAGGAGCAAAGCCTATCGGATGCAAATGGATCTTCAAGAAGAAGATGAAAGCAGATGGAACTATTGACAAGTTCAAGGCTAGGCTGGTAGCCAAGGGGTTTTTTCAGAAGCAGGGGATCGACTACTTTGACATGTATGCTCCAGTAGCCTGGATGACCACCATCAGAATGTTGTTTGCTTTCACAGCAATACATAAGATGGTGATACATCAAATGGATGTGAAAACTGCTTTCCTAAATGGTGAGCTGACCAAAGAGATTTACTTGCAATAGCTAGAGGGATTTGTCGTCAAGGGTCTTGAAGACAAAGTCTGTAAGTTAGTAAAATCCTTGTACGGTCTTAAACAGGCTCCCAAGATGTGGCATAAGAAATTTGACAAGGTTATAAGGTCAAATGGCTATATGGTCAGCGAGACGAATAAGTGTGCTTACACGAAGTTCGCTGATGGAAGAGGTGTGATCGTTTGTCTGTACGTGGATGACATGTTAATCCTAAGTACAGATATAGGCTGTGTCACAGAGACAAAGAAGTTCATCTCAAGCAAGTTAAGTATGAAGGACTTGGAGGAAGCTGATGTGATCTTAGGGATTAAGATCATCCGGACAGACACTGGACTAGTGCTGTCACAGTCTCATTATATTGAGAAGATGATCACTCATTACGGGTATCAAGATCTTCTAGGGATCGATACGCCGTACAGGTGTAATCTGAAGTTGAAGCCTAATTTAGGGGAAAACGTCAGGCAGCTGGAGTACACGAGCGTAATCGGGAGTTTGATGTATGCTACTACTGCCACAAGGCCTGACATAGCTTTCACCGTAGGAATGCTGAGTCATTTCACGAGCAACCCAGGCATTGAGCACCGGAAAGCTGTGAAACGGGTTATGAGATATCTCAAGAAGACTCAGACATATACTGCACTATAGCGGAGATCCGTCGGTAGTGGAAGGCTTCAGTGATGCCAGCCGGTGCTCAGAGGTGGAGAGCGAGAGGTCCACAGGTGGATACATTTTTTAAAATAGATGGAGTTGCTATATCGTAGAAATTAAAGAAGCAGACTATGCTCTCACGGTCATCTATGGATTATGAGTTCTTTGTACTTGATACTACAGCGGAGGAAGCAGAATGGCTTCGAGAGCTCATGTATGATCTTCCAGTGGTTGGGATGCAAATACCGATGATATCGATATACTGCGACAACCAGGTGACTGCGACGGTGGTATCAAATGACCTCTTCAACGGGAAGAAGATGACTGTGCGGTTGAAGCATAGGGCAGTACACGATCTCATCAAGAGCGGTATTTTTGCAGTGATTGATGTTCGGAGTGAGAAGAACCTGGCGGATCCGTTCACCAAGGGCCTCAAGCGCCAGCTGGTCGATGACATAGCTTGTAAAATAGGCTTGAAGGCATTCTGATATTGTGTTATTACATTCCTACCATAAAGTTTTATGCTATTAGTTTAAAGAGAAAAATACTAGGCATCTAGCTTTTGGTTCAAAGGAGGACTATTAACCGAAAGAATATCAGGAACGGTGGGTACTTGTCCTCTGTGGCATTGAGAGGTTACGGACCTACAACCACTGTTGTGTACTGTTGTTTTCTGTAGAAAATGGATCCTGTGGGAAGGTCGGCTTAAACGCCTTAATGAGTTCTCAGGCAGAGTGAATGCCTGGTATGCTTTACAGGATGTACGGTAGTGCAGCACTATAAGGAGTAAAACTCCTTGCTACTGTGGGGTGACTCCACCATGAGGTTCCCGAAAGAGGCAATGCTTCGGCTGTATGAGCCAAGTCACAGCGACGTAGCACCGCAAATAGGCAGGTAGCCTAATACTGTATGTTGAAATGAAAGAGGGTATAGTCAGCACTATAAAGAGGAGGGGTTCCTCATATTACAGTGGCACGACACCACATGAGGTACCCGGATATGGGTAAAGCCTCAGTCTTTCAAGCCATGTCGTTGTGGCGTAACACCGCTAGGGAGCCTAAGGCTTCATGCTGGGTAGTATGGCACTACAAAGAGGAGGTGTCCTCATGCTACAATAGTATGACACTACGATGAGGTTTCCGGTACGGGGTAAGGCCTCGGCTTTATGCCATGTCATAGCGACGTAGCACCGCAAGGGAAGCGCAAAGCGCTTCATGCCATGTCTTTTTAAGAAAGAACTCACCTATAGTGTATGGACAAAGAGATATCTGGCCGTCTCTTAAGGGTAAACTTATAGATGTCCAAAATTATACACTGAAACCAGGCTGGCACAGGGCCTTTAATGTGTAGCCAGAAGCACATGTAACTATATTGTGTGAATGAAAAGAATTTCAGCTATGGTGTAGAATTCAAGGCTTAGTCCATTCCTGTATTATAGTATGTTATTTGACCCATGTGGAAGATTCAAGTCGTCAGCGACATCTCTCCTCATACATGATGGGCAGTTACTGTGGGGAACACTCAAACCCATATATAGAGATATGTGGGGGATTGTTAGGTTTTTTGCCTTTTTTTAATAGAAAGTTTAGTCCCACATCGGCTAGGCCAAAGGAGTTGTATCTCTATATAATAGCTATGCTTGTTTAGAAATGCACATGTGGTATGGAGGTGCACATGAATGTGCCATGTGGGGGTATTTTTCTAATGGAAAAAAGGCTAAATCAACAATGAAAGCATTCATGCTTTTTGCTCTTAGGAAATTAATTTCCATTGGAGCTAAGCCCCGTAGGGACATAGCGACTCGGACTCGGACTCATGGGCTCATGTGGCGTAAGGTGGCATTTTGTTGGCGCACTTTATACTTAGCACGTCGGCATCGATGCTAGGAGCATAGTACACTTAAGTTGCTCTCGTTGTGCGAGCTACTTGTGCTACCAATTGGTGAGGCCAAGTGGTGTGCCCAGTTGCGCGGCCCAGAGGAGCACCGAGTTGTGCGGCCTAGTGGCGCGCCAGTGGGCGCCGACTGTTGGCGCACGGTTTGCGCAAGTTGGACACGGTGCACAAGTTGTACGTGTTGCACGGTTTGTGCACGGTGCACACGGTGTGCAAGTGGCATAAGTGCCACATGCTGCGCGATTAGCGCAGTGTACGCATTGTACGGCTTGCGTAGTTTGTGCGCCATGCGTGTGGCACAGTGTGGCACAAGTGGCGTAAGTGGTTATGTGCATGCTGTACGCGTAGTGTGCTAATTGTGCGGCAGTCACAAGTTGCGCACACTGTGTGCAAGTTGACTCAGATCATGTATATACACGATTTGAGTGGTTACAGCACGTTCGGGGCAGTTTTTCCTACGTCCCGAATATTCTGCTAACTGGACAGTTATTGAGTGGGCTTATATAAGGCTCTCTTCTCTCTCACAATGGAAGTACAAGTAATAGAACATAGAGTACAAAAGTGTTTCTTAACACAAGTACAGAGTTCAGAATTCCTTATGAATTCCTACAGACTTTGAGCGAGAAAAGTAGCGTTGCACCAGCGTCACTTAGCCCGCAGGAGTCCGCTGCTATCCGAAGAGTCAGAAGAGCAGAGTGTTCCAGAGTTCTCCGACGAACTTGCTGGTTCCTGGAAGCTATTCATGTGGGACGAATTAAGCTTTGAGCAATGGTCTTCATTCACTCCAGCAGGCCATCTTCCATCTTTCGCCTGTCATCGCTGCTGCTATTAGCATTTTGATTCGTACCTTCTGTTTAGAAGTGCTACTGTCATTTGCTACTGTTACGAAAATCTTTTTATATTATCGTAATCCAGAATCCTCCTAGGATCTCTATTGTGCACCTTCTTTGAAGTGTTGCGTTGAAACGTTATTTTTATAATTATTTCATTTTCTCAGTTTTCCATCAAAAATTGTGACCCGACATTAACAAGGCGTGCCCACCAGAAACATCATTGACGCAAGGTTGTTCCACGTGTTGTGTTGGCAGTGGCCTCGGCGATGACTTGTAGGTTGTCGGCAAGGTTCGACCGGGGACGTTGGCCGCTCGAGCGGGCTCGTGGCCGACCAGGTCAGGTACGCTTGGGTTTTTGGTTACTTCGAAACAGGCAGTTGTATTTATTTGCATGGTGACAAAGGTGGTGGTTCCCTTCTCTAAGGATACTTGGTTGAGGGGAAGGGATGAACGAGATGGGAGAGAGATGGGGTCATACTCTGTTTATTATGTATATATACATATATGAGTAGGGTTCTCATGCTAGTTTAGATAAGCATGTACATTGGATATGTATAGTTATGGTTAGGAGAGGTTCTGTTGGGTGTAGCTTATGGATATGCATGGGAAGAGAATTTGAATATTAAATGAGGTTCTTTAATTAAGATGTATATTTTTATTCTTAATAGGGAGTTGGTTGCAATCAGTACACGTATAAGAATCAATAATTTAATAAATTGAATAATTCGATTATATTAGTATTATCAATATACTTTTTTTTTCTGACCAATTATATTAATATATATCTATATATTTGTATAATGTATAAGGAACAATTTGCTTACATCTGTCTCTACTATTGTATTATTTTATTTAAATTATTTTATCTTATTGTTTTGATTAATTATTAACTATGTACTTATTTATAGCTATTCTATTTATGTACTCCATTTGTCTATTTTCAAATTCCTAAACACAAATTAAATTTTGAACAAATAAAAATTTTGGGGTACGAATTTACATCCTATCCACCTTAAAAGAATTTCGTTCTCAAAATTTTAAAGTCATTCAAAATATATAACCACTATGGTATTACCACTAACTATGGAATTATCACTCATCGAGTCAAATCACCTCATCTCTCGTCTCTCATTCCTTATATCATGACCCTAATCTTTGGTTATTGTTTAACAAAATTTCTGTGGCTCACCATAACCCTTAAAAAAATAGTTTCTTTTACCAAGCGTCCCTTCCAATCCTAGTCTACTGATTTAAGACTTTATATATATATATATATATATATATATATATATATATATATATATATATATATATATATATATTAACTCTACCAATATTCATTTTATTAGTCATCTTAATTAGTATAGTTCAAGATCCTAATTTTCAATTTCTTTTGGCTATCTTTCCTCATCAATCTACATCGACCATTACTTACTCAATAACTACCATCGACTACTAATTATGCTACTCTCATTAGGAGTGCAGTATCATCACAATAATATTCCTAAGGTGTATTCCTCAAAAAAAAAATCACTCGATCCCCAAACTTAAATTTATTAATATTCTGCTTGATCAAATTTCTGTAAAAGCCTCAAATTTTTTTAAAAATCCTAATAAATCATTTTTCTTTAATATTCTCAAATTTGTATCTAATTAAATTCGTTCTATCATAATTTCCTATTTTTTTCTCAGCCAACCTCCTCAAATTTGAATCAACATCCAATCCCCTCCTAATTTAAATCAAGTCCAATCTCCTCAAAATTAGATTCACCATTAATATATTCCTTGAATAAATCTATAAATCCTTGAAATCTCCTACCCACCTTCAATACACCACTCTACAATACAAAATTACCACAAGATTTTATACTTCCAAAGAAAATTTTAAATTTTCTTCTACTAATGCTTGATTGACTTAGAAAACTTTTAATACCAAAATATAACTTATAGCATGCAATCCCCTTCTTATCTACCAAGGCAATCCAAATAAGCAAACTAATTAGCCCATTTTACCTAAGGGGTACATGTTTATAACTATCTAAAATATTCCTAACAAGCATGAACTTTCGTCTATTCAAAATAAGAAGAGATGAGAAACAAGGATAGTAATGTTAAGGAGGAATAAGAAAATACAATTACGAAGGCCAAGAGAGAGGTTTGAATTCAAGGAAGTTTCCAAAACTGTTGTGGATTGAGATTCCTACTCATTTTTAAATCCTAACTGTTGGCTCGCTCGGTACAGTAACATAACCGAGACGATATGCTCTGACCTGCATGGACCACCACAAAAAATATGTCATGTCCTAGTCCCAAAATATGTAGGACCAGCATACGTAAGCATGCCAGCTGTCACGACCCGCACCCAGTGTAAGGGCACGAGAAGTGGGTACGTCCAGCCTACGTCGCAGTATCAGCGGTAGAAGGTTGTTCTAGGTCACCATCACAACTACACTATATGATATAATCTCCAAACGAAGGACAATCACAGGAGGATACAATCTCAATAAAAAACTAGAGGTAGATACTCAGCACGATGAAATAGATAAGAAATTCACAAAAGGGATACAACCAGAAATGAAATAAGTCAATTGTATTAACAACCACAAAATTTCAATATCTGAAATACATCTCTAAGACAAAACAAGAAATAAGATAACAAACTCTAGACATCTACTCCAAGCTCTACTAGTGTCCTCTAGGCTAGCTGTTATCCTCCATGTTACCTGTAAAATTTTATCAACGGGTCCAATCAGGACAGGAACGAGCACAATACATCTCACGCAGTTTATATTATGACAGGAAATGTAGAACATGCTATAGAATAAGATACATAAAACATTGTAAGAAATAGACATGAAGAGAAAGAGAGAATCTGATAACAAAGAGTTATCTATATATGGTAATAGAGAACTGTAAGTGACTAAGTGATTTAGAGTATAAGATAGTTATGTGAACGACTTGAATTATACATGATTACACTACAGAGTTTATACATGATTATACTACTTTGGAATTGTTCACATGACTACTTATACTCCCCCGTACCCCAATAAATACATAAGGAGCTATACAGGTTATGTTATTATACATGAAAGTTTTATACATGAAGCTCATGAGATCATGAGAGTACATGAGAGCACATGAGTGTACATGAATAATAAGAGTCCATGAAATACATGATGTTAGTAAAAAGTACATGACATGAAGTATTCGATGCACCCGAGGGGGATAACATCTCATGTAAAGATCCATATAGTACTAATTTGTAATAACATCTTGTCATCATCAAGTAAATTAGTCTATAATAAGAATATAATTCCTAGCAAGTATAAAACGATCAGAGAATATACTCGCCTGATATCCTTAATGTCTGATGAGAATATGAGTCTGAACCGGAGTATCTGAGTCCTATTTAGAGCAACCACAGGTTACAAAGTGTCTAATATGAAATAAGAGAAATAAGAGTAATATACAATGCATTCTAAATGATTCTAGGTCCTTCATGG
Source organism: Iris pallida (assembly GCA_029216955.1). Lineage (NCBI taxonomy): Eukaryota > Viridiplantae > Streptophyta > Magnoliopsida > Asparagales > Iridaceae > Iris > Iris pallida. The sequence goes on along the minus strand of JANAVB010013602.1, from coordinate 69,508 downwards.
TCAAAGTCAACCCTTGGTCAACTTTGGTCAACCCTGATCAACTATTCTGGTCAAACTAGGTCAACCCTAAGTCAACTAGTCTATTATCCCAAATTTAGGTCAAACTTAAGTTATCTAGTCATTTCAAGTCCGTTTGAGTCTATTTAGATCAGGTTTGACCCAAAGTTGACTTTTGTCAACTTGGTTAACTTGCTATTTAACTATGCCAAGTTAGGCCTATTGGGTCATTTCTAAACTAACTCACTAACATCTTATACCAACAACAATATATATATATATATATATTTGAAACCCCCCCTTTGTATTCTAGAAAGGCTCAAAATGACACAGTCTGTACAAGTATACCCCTAGGGACAAAATGTCGACTTCTATACAAGTATAACAACAAAACCTGAAGGCCGGAGATTAAGAGAGAAGAGAAACCCAAAAGTCAGTCTGGCCATGCGAACAGATGCCCCTGATCTTACGGCACTGCCGGAGGACCTACCTTATGATCTGGTCGACATTGTACTGGTGGACCTCATATCTCGCCTTGTTACAATTCTTCCATATGACCCACGTAGCAGCTGCCACTACGATCTGGTGTCCATGGGAGACGGAGGCCCAACCAGCCAAGAGATCGTAGAAGCACCCGCCTCCTTGAGCCTGTCTGCAACACTGTGACAAAACTCTCCAGACCTTGACAGGTAATTCCTCCTGACAGAGGATATGGTCGACGGTTTTTGTCTGACGCTCTGGACAGCAGTGGCAGGCAGAGGCAAAGCTGAATCCAATAGTGTGCAGATTGTCGTCAGTGGGTAACTTCTTTCGAAAGGCTCTCCAAATAAGGATGGACCACTTCTTGGGGATACAAGTCTGCCAGAAGGCGGCGATGATCGGGGATGGCGTCCCGCGACCGTGGCCCACTTGTCTGGTCGAGCACACTGAGAAGCCTCCCGAGGGGTCAGCCGACTACCGCAGCTCATCTGCTTCGGTACTAATCTTCAGACCTCGACGACGGATGCAATCTTCAGCCTGATCACCGGCCCAATCACGGATCCTGCCCCAATCCCATTCATTTCCAGAGGAATCCCATAAGTCCTTGATCCTGCTGTTCCCCCGGGCCGCCGGAAGGCTGGGGAGCAAGGTTTCTCCAACCCAACGTTCTAGGAAGGTCGAGGATTCTCCATCGCCCAAATATAGGTGTATCACTGGCTCGGCAATAGTGCGCCTGATGAGGATACGTCGCCACGCCGCTGAGGATCTACTGTTGGGGATGGCCTGTGACGGGTGAATGTGCTTGAAGTATCTGGCCTTCATGAATCTAGCCCATAAATTCTGACTCGTATGAAGCTTCCACCACAGCTTCATCGAGAAGGCATCAACAATATGAGAGAGTCTAGCGAAGCCCATGCCCCCTTCCTCGGTAGGCCTAGCCATGGTTTCCCAACTTGCCAAATGATGCTTGATGTGGCCTCCACTGTGTCCCCAAAAGAAGTCGCAAAGAATGCTTTCAATCAAGGAGATCACCTTCTTGGGAGGGGAGCACGCAGCCATGGTATATATGGGTATAGATGTGATCACGTGTCTGATGATGTAACCCCTCTTCCCAAAATTTTTATAATATTTTTATTTATTTATTTGAATTAAATGGTGATTTTTAGAGTTTTTATAAATAATTATTAATTAATTATTAAGGTAGATAATTTTAGCCATGATGGAGTTTTGGAGTACACGGTGACTAGAAATCGTGGTACGGATAGTGCCATGGCGTGCTTTGGCTAATGTACTAGCCCCGGTAGGGCAGATCGAGCCATAGTAATATCCTAACTAGGAAAACCAGGCCAAGTTGCGACTTAACCCTTACCGAAGGTTTATTTATTTAATTATTTATATTATTGAGTTTTAGGGAAATCGGTTATACCATTTTAGCCCGGACTAGACCCGAACTGAGCCCAAGTCCATGTAGTCATGCGGCACGTCCAATTACATTCGTGTTGGTAGAATTTGGTATGATTGTGTGTATTCCGTATTAGTGATCTAATAATATTTTCTAAGTATTCTTAATTAAATATTATAAATATTAATATTAGTGATATTCAGTGACTTTTGTATAAAATAGGTCCTCGTATATTTTGGGATTTTTTAGACTGTACATATTGGTATATACACCTTTATTTGGTTTATTGTGATTCGTTGTTATTATTATTATTATTATTATTATTATTATTATTATTATTATTATTATTATTATTATTATTATTATTTTATTTAGGCTATTATTATATAATATTATTTTATTAGAATTGGTTAGATTATTTTTGTCCATTTAAATATTATGGGAAAACTATACTTTTGGTCACTGAATGTTTGCCTGACCAAAATTTTAGTCACTCAAAGATATTTTCCAAAACTGTAGTCACTGAATGTTTGGCCGTCCAAAAAAATAGTCACTCTGTTAAATTGTTGTTTGTTTTATTAACAATTTTTGTTAACATGGCATGTTATGTGTCATGTCAATCGTTATGTATGACGTGGCATATTCACGTGGACTATTTTTAGATTTTATTTTTCAAAAAATTCGTTTAGGTATTAAGTTTTTTTTTAAAAATAAAAAAAATGAAATACCATGTCATAAACATTGAAACATGGCACATAGCTTAATACGCAAACGAATTTTTTTGCAAAATAAAACCCAAAAATAGACCATGTAGATGTGCCACATCATACTTAACATCTAACATGGCACATAACATGCCATGTCAACAAAAATTATTAATAAAACAAATAACAATTTAACAGAGTGGCCATTTTTTTGGAAGACCAAACATTCAGTGACTAAATTTTTGACAAAAAATCTTTGAGTGACTAAAACTTTGGTCAGACAAACATTCAGTGACCAGAAGTATAGTTTTCCCTAAATATTATTATACATAGTCATATATATAAACAAACAGGGCCTACACTAGGAATAGATGCCAGTGGAATTTATTTGAGTTTATGGAGGTATATATATATATAGGCATATATATATTTTCATAATTTATTAATGTATATATACATATATATATATATATATATATATATATATATATATATATATATATATATATATATATATATATATATATATATATATATATATATATATCCATTTACTCCTATTCATATATATATATATATATATATATATATATATATATATATAAATGGATATATATATATATATATATATATATATATATATATATATATATATATATATATATATATATATATAAAATATATATATATATATATATATATATATATATATATATATATGTATCATATATGAATAGGAGTAAATGGATATATATATATATATATATATATATATATAATATATATATATATATATATATATATATATATATATATATATATATATATATATAGTGAAGATTAAAAATATATAGTGAAGATTAAAAAAAAAAGGGTAATGAAAAACAAAAGCAGCAGCCTAGCCTGGCCAGCTCGAGCCTGAGCTCAGGCATTAATCATTGCATCCCAATGTAGGGAACTTTCTCTCGGCCGAAACCCGACCCGCACGATGAGTATATAGAAATATCGAGAGAGGAGAATCGAAAACGAAACCCTAACACACGACGTGCCTTCCCAGTCTCCTGGGCGGTCACCCCAACGTCGGAGCGCCGCCGGAGGACCGCCGGACGGCCGCCGAACCCAGGCCGCGCGCGCCAAAACAGAACAGTGAGGACAGCAACAGCAGTTGCAACATCCGACTTCACGGGAGGATTTCTCCGTCTTCGAGGCATGGTTTTTCAAATCGTCTTCACCGGTACGTCACCAACCTATCCAACTCTTAGTCCCTTCGATTCGTTTAGAACAAATCGAATTAGATAGTCCAGGAAATCAAGTCAAAAATCACGAAAAACCTGTTTGTAAACAGAGTAAAACCAGTCCGACTACTCTAGTTCGCGGTCAATTTTCTCCCAATCCATGCATGATTTCAAAATTCTATTTAACGACACTTATAGATAATATTTAGGAGATGGAAACCCTTCTTTTCGTTTCTGTATTCGTGCAATGTGTGTCGAATAAACAGTCCCCAAAGATTTCAAAAAATCCGTTTTAAAATATTAAAAATTAGAAAAAATCCTTCGATACGACGTGCATCCCGCCAATCCGGGGGACGTGGTCGCAAACCGAAAGCATCAAACGGTGCGTAACGGCTTCGTGGACGTGTCGGCTTTGACGGAATTCAAATTGGTCGCGTGTGCACGACGAATTTGATGCGTATCAGTCGAAATTCACCGTATCGACCTCTGTGCAATTTTCTCAAATACTTTGTGCACGTTATTCAGATCGAGACGAAACTTGTGCCAACAGGTCCATATCATTTTTCTGGTCCTGTGTGCCAAGTTTGGTCCGATTCTGAGACAGTTTATTGGATCGCCGTTTTGAGGGCCCTACGGTCCGATTTAGCAGGCAATTTTGTGCACAGCCCACCGGAATCCAAAATTGGACATACCGTTGGGTTCATATCATCAAAACAAATTCGTAGACATGTATTTTGATGACTTTAGAGACCATTGACTCTGGCACACTTTTCGGTGTAAAGCGGGTCCAACGACGGACACCGTTTTGGTCCGAAATTACCGTTTTGCCCCTGTATCCAGAATTGAACTTAAGAACAGGCAATCCTAGCTATTTTGACTATTCTGAGAACATTGATAATGTTTATTTCAGCATCCGGGGACTGTTGTATGAGTTTTGACTATTGTGGCACACTGATTGGTTTGGATTGTCGGTTTCACTAGCAAAGGACCACAGACGAGTATAGTTTATTGTTTGTTTTCGGTATTGATCTTTACTATGCATCAGTGTTTAGTCGATAGATATGTGATTTTAGTTTTATGTTGATTTTTGTTCCTTATTGTGTCGGGAGGGTGAAGTACCAACGATGTGCGATCTGACCTTAGTTAGTGTAGACAGTGATTTATTATTACAAAGTAGACAGTGTAGACAGTGATTTATTATTACAAAGTAGACAGTGTAGACAGTGATTTATTATTGCAAAGTAGACAGTGTAAACAGTGATTTCTTTATTGCATTATTTAGTGTAGACAGTGTAACTTTATACAATGTAGACAGTGTAACTTTAGACAATGTAACTTTAGACAGTGTAACTTTAGACAGTATAGATAGTGTCGTGTAATTGTCCCGAGACCGATCACATATCAAAGGTATTCCAGTCAGTCGGTGAGTATTATTTTTATTTACTGTTTTTGTTTGTTTAGTTTTATTTGTCTTTTGTGTTCTTTTCCAAATCATATGTCTAAAGGCTAACCTCTGTCGTATAGTTATTTTCATATATTGGAACTTCATTCAGTGAATTGTACTCGTTCCATTCCTGACTGGAAACTAATATTTTTCAGGTTAGCCGTGGATTCACTTAGCATGAAAAGTTCGGGTGTACTTGCAGACAAAAGCCTATAGACTAGCTACATAGCTGAGTTGTAGTCATTCCAATATTTGTACAAGTTTATATTTTTCTGCAAATATAAAACTTGTGAATATTGTAAGTCAAATTAATTATGTGAATGAGCGTTATTTGTAATTTTGATCTTCATGGTCGTGACAGTATTCTACCGCCGACACTGCTTCGTAGGCTGGCTTGGACACGTCTCGTATCCGTTTAAAAAAAATGGGTACGGGTCATGATAGATGAGGGTTATCTTACCGCCTGGAGATAAGGTAGCGTTATGCCACCCCTCCAGCTTTATCCTGATTTTGTTAATCAATTCGTCAAAAATGCATGTGTTTGATTTACCGTACACTAGGGGCATCGGAGGTATTGAAACGGAGGGTGTTTAATGGAGAAAGAGGTGATATTGTAGATGTTAGCCGCGTTCTCTCTCTTGTTGTTGTGGTGGGCATAGATGACACTCTTAGCGGGATTGACCTTCTGATCGGAGCAGAAGGAGTATCTCTTAAGGGTCTTGTGTGCCACATCTATCGACCCAACATCCCCGGATGTGAAGATGAGGATATCGTCAGCATATGCCAGGTGGGTGATGATCGAGCAGCCGCTAGCAGTATAAAAATGCTGGAAGTTCGGGGTGCTAGCCATCTTGTTCAGATTTCAGCTCTAGCAGGAAGTTTCATGCACGTGATTAATTCCTGAGCTAGCATAATGTTATCTTTGATGTTTCCACCTCGGACGAAGCCACTTTGCTCCTCCAAAATGATCTTGGGAAGCAAGTCTGACATACGGGAGGCGGTGATCTTGGAGATGATCTTGTTGGTGAAGGTACACAGACTGATGGGGCGGAAGTCACGAAAAGTCTATAGGTTATCTTTTTTCGGGATGAGGATCAGGTTGGCGTAGGATATGGCTCTCGGGTAAGTAGCTCCCTGGAAGAATGCAGTTACCGCTTCATGGATGTCCTTCTTGATAATATCCCAGCACTCTCGAAAAAAGACCCCCAAGAATCCGTCAGGTCCTGGCGCACTGTGGGCATCTAGGGCCCATACCACGTCTTTCACCTCCTGCTCGGACGGAGGGAGTTCCAGCTGGATGTTGTCGGTGTCGTCAATGAGGTGGGAGATCTCAGCCAGAAAGTTGTCTCTGTGAACCCTTTCTTTGGTGAATAGCTGAGAGTAAAACTTTACGACAGCCACTTGGATTCCCCGTTTGTTACTGATGATGTTACTGGATTCGTCGTTGATCTGATGGAGGGTTAGTTTCTATTTGCGACCGTTGGCACAGGCGTGGAAGTAGGCCGTGTTTTTGTCCCCCTCGCAGTCCCATTTAAGCCTCGTTTTCTATTTCCAAAAGTCTGTTTCAATTTTTAGCCGGAATTTGAGAATAGCTTTGGTGAGATTAAGGGCGGTCCTGGGTGCTGGCGATCGGTCAGTCGTGAATAGAGCCTCGGCACGAGTGACATCATCTTCGGCGATGCGAACTGCCTAAAAAATATCCCCATACGCCTGTTTACTCCAAGCCGCAAGGGCTTTCCTCGTCGCCTTAAGCTTGTTGGCTACCCTGATTAGCAGATCGGCGGAATCCGTGCGGTTCTAAGCTTCTGCAACAACGTTCTTGAATTGTGGGTGTTCGCTCCAGAAGTCGAAAAAGTGGAAGTTCTTTTTAATCTGACTGGAGGTGCTTTTGATTTCAACCAGCAGGGGAGCATGGTCGGATTCGGTGGCGTTGAAATGAGATAGTCTGGAGCTGATCCCCATACCATGCCAGAGTGCATTCGTGAGGGCCCTATCAAGGCGGGAATATTGCCGGCGATCCCCTTCCTGCATGTTGCACCAGGTAAACGCATTGCCTGTGAACTGGAGCGGAGAAAGGTTGGTATTAAAAATGAAGTTGTTAAAATCTTGCATGGCCATGTGGGGAGGATGGCGACCGCCAGACTTCTCTCTACAGGTGATGGCATTAAAGTCCCCAATACAAAGCCAAGGGAGGTTAATGTGGTTGAGGTGGATGTCGAGGAGGACGTTCCAGAGCTGTTTGCGTTCGACAATATCACAACAGCCATGAATCGCAGACAGAATGGCACGCTTGGGGAGAAAGGGGTGTTCTATCCAGCACGAGAGAGCCTGCCTGGAATCCTGGAAAACTTCGATCTTGACATCCGTCGAGCAGAGGATCCAAATGTCGTGGTTGCCTGTCATGGCGATATTGAATCCTATCTGCAGCTGGATATATATATATATATATATATATATATATATATATATATATATATATATATATATATATATATATATATATATATATATATATACAAATATCTATTTAAAGATTATAAAGAGAGTATATATATAACTTATATATATATATAAAGAGAAGGAAAAAGGGGTGTGTGTGTTTGTTTGTGCGGTGTGTGCGTTTGGGTGCTGTCGAGGTTGCCCCAACAATACCAAACACAATAGAAATCACAAACCATATCCAAATATAGAAGCCTATATATATACTAACACTATATATATAATTAGATATATAAAAATATATCTATATACAAAGGAAAAACTTTATAACATATAAATTTATACAATTGAATGCAACCATTAGTCTAACTACAAGATAACATTCAGAATCTAAACTAAACCTAACTCCAAACTCAGAAATCTGTGTTAAATCTCAGAAATTCAATCTCAACCTAAAAATCAACTCAAAAACAAACCCAACCGAATTCAAAACCCAACTCGATACCCAATTTCCAAAATACACAACTAGAACTCGTGAAACTTGGCAAACACGGAGGTATACACGTGTGTGTCATGCTCGGGTACTCACAGGGTCGAATTCGTGTCTGTATCGTGTCCAATCAGTGCGTATCGTACGGACACGTAAGCACGTGTATAGACAAGTGCTCGTGGGCACGTGCCGTGCTCAATAGAACGCCACACGCAACACGAGGAGCGTCGTGCTCGTGCACGTAGCTAGGTGGGGTCTAGGTCTAGGTGTGTACCACCGTGACACGTGTCCATGTGGTGTCCACGCATCGTACGAGATACGTATCAGGGAGGGTTGTGCGCACGTGCACGGTGTCAGCCGAATCGGTACAGACGCGATAACTTCGCGCATACTCAACGAAATCTCATGAAATTTCATGAGCACGTGGGCAGAGGTTGCCCCCATGTGTCCATAAAATTTCATGCAAAATGTGTCCTATGCATCGAGTTATGACACTCAGACTGCAGGACAGTGCATGGGCTGAACGTTTGCACGCACACGGCCTCGTGCGCGCGTGTCGACGTCCGTAGCTCATGACAGGAGCCACTCATACCACATGGTCAAGTCTAGGTATAGACTAGGTCTAGGGCTAGGTGTCCATGGTCCTGGTTCATTTCCTTGTCGTGTCATTTCTGCAAACGAAGGCCATGTCAGCGGCATTTTTTTACGCGCGTACAAAATAGCTGAACCGTGCGGCCTCGATTGCTTCGCGCATGCTCCACGAAACGTCATGAAATTTTTGGAGCACGTGGACAAAGGTTGCCCCCAGATGTCCATTAATGTTCATGACCAATCGTGTCATATTCGTCGAGTTATGGCACTCGAACAGTAGGGCATGCACGAGGCTGTGCACGGGCCTCGTGCATGCGTGTCCGTGTCCGATTTGGACACTGAAAACATGGCAAATCAAGATCCGTCTTCACAAAAGTTGTTTCAAATATAAACAACAACAACTTTGTGAAAACAGAATCAAAAAATAAGAAATTTCAATTCTAAGAGGCATTTTGTCGAACTCGTATTCCAATACACCAACACGTGTCCGATACGCCTATCAAACGGATACGTAAACTTACCAAACTTCATGTACAGGTCTGGGGTACCTAGATGGATGTATCTATGAAGAAAAATCAAAATTTACAAGTGTTTAGAGGGGTTTACCTATTGAGAGTCAATATCTCAACGAAATGAGCCTCCAAACACGTCGACGCTGATTTCCTCCGGTCCAACGCCTCTGATTCCTTGCTAGCAAGTATCCAGCAAGTTTCTCTCCTCCCAAGGATTGCAATGCACTTCGTTTGGATTGATTTGGATGAGAATTGAGAAAAATGAACTTTTGAAAGAGGAGGCAATTTTTAGGGTTTTTAAACTTAGTGGCTATAATATTTTGCACATAAATAGTGGGGGCTGCTGTTATGGCCGGCCAAGGGGTTTGCTAGGGTTAGATTAGGGTTTAGGATGGGCCACCATGCAACTAAATTTCAAATGAAGCCCATTAGCAAAAAGGCCAAAAAGCTACCTGCTAAAATAGTCTAAAAATGAATTAATTTGTTTCCTAAAAAGGACTAATGCTCTAAATTGAAATCTAATTAGCTAAATAGGTTTCTAATCACATGGTTAGTCTCTAATCAAGGTTATCTATGGTTAAACCATCTGTTACTAACAAAAGCACTACTCAAAATCAAAACACTAATCAATTTAATAATAAAATAATCAAAAATTCAAAATATCAATAATGACTAAAATACCCCAAATTAGAAAAGTGGGAGTGACAAATCAATCCTCCTTAAAATAATTTCATCCTCGAAATTAAAGTGGTCGTACTCCTTCTAGGTCAAACCCCCAATAATCATAGTCTTAGGAAAACTTATCTAAATTATGCAGTTGGAAAGATATCATACAGGGTTTTGGCAGGTAACATCAGTCTGAGGTCTCATCTAGCCATTATAGTCATACTAGATCAAAAGCAGTCATAAGATATCAAATCATATAAACAATATAGTAGGGTACGGTAATCATCAAGACAGGCTAAGGTATAGGTCAAGAACTCACCTCTACTAGGTTTAGGGGCTGGAACTCTCTCCTGGAGATAGGCCGCGACTAGGGGCAGGTGCAGTAGGACAATGTAGAATCATGTGACCAGCTGACCCACAGAACAGACACAATCCTAGTCTCTTCCTACAGTCCTTCCATACGTGCCTAGGCTTCTTACAGAAGGCACAGGTAGGCACTCGCTCAACTGACCTCTACTAGACAGGAATCTAAACTGGATAGGCTTGTCTAGGCTGGAAGCCTGGGTACTCCTGAGGCTCTGGGTATATACTGCTCCTCGCCCTCTTGGGACTAGGCTCTCCCCTCGAATGCATGTAATCCTACAACAGTTGGATACTGAGACTCTGCTATCTCATAAGCTCAGCCTGACGTCTCTGTACCTCCCACACATCCTGAAGAAATCTGTAAATCTGAGCCCCATCAAGAATAGCATAGGGTACCACTCCAGGAGGCAAAGGGAGGCCCTCAGCCTCCGGCTGAACTGCATCCCTCTCATGAAGGATAGGAGATGGAGGAAAACTCTCCGGTAAGGCTGCTAACACCTCCTGAGCAATAGAAGGGGGAAGCACAATCTCGGTCTCATTCGGAACTGCAGCTATGCACTGGGGACAGGCTCTGGTCATGGGTGTCATACTGGAAAAGATAAGGAAACAACAAATCATCAAGGCTGTAAGGCAATCTACGCTTCTATATAAAAACTGGTATTTATCAAAAAAAAAACAATTGAGAATTAACTATAAAGGGTTACTATTCCAAAGATGATCAAAATCGAAAGTTTAAAGCACGAGTGTCAACAGCATTGAAATTTAATTACGATATATATAAAAGAAAATTTAGTCTCGATATGATCTAAGTTGATCAATATCTGGGTAAATCAAGATTTGGACAAGATGAGGAACAAGGTCATCGAAGTCTGAGCATGAGCATCCAAGGATAGAGATCAAGGTCACAATCAAATTTAATTCAATTGAGTACTACCCAAGATATTAATATGATAAGAAAAGAAATGACCAAAGTCGATTGGTCGTAATCAAGGGAGTTATGATTCAATGATATTAAAAACTTAAAGGAAGATGCAAGGATATGGAAGTAAGTCAATTTCCTTCTTTTGATAGGGAAAACAAAAGACAAGGATTCATAGGGAAGTCAAGTTAATCATCTCTCTCTGATACTATCAAGTTTATCTAGTCATCTTTTGTCAATTATATTTTTTTTGCAAGTCCCAATATGAAAATCAACCTTTATATGACTACCACCAAAATTATACTCTGCCGTCACGAAGATTTGACCTTGTCATGGTCACCATAGGCTTAATTCCTAAATTCTAAAACATTACTCATGAAGCATACCCTTCTTATTAGGAATCAATACTAACCACTTAATTATTATAATTCCAAATTCTTCCTCCTTGTCCTAAATTGGATCCGAAACCTTTAAATCAAGTTTTATGAAATCCTTGAACTTTTTCAAATTACTCTCCTCGTGTTATTCAATCTAAAACCACTAGGTCTTACAAAACTTATTCTCCATTATAAAATCAACCGTCATATCACTACTAAAATAAGGCAAGTTAGCGACGTCAGGATACGTCACTAATTAAGAAAAATACGTTGCAAATTGTAATTAGGGACGACTTTAGCGACGAAACATGAAGGTCGCGAAAAAGCTAGTCGCAGATGATAAATTCGTCGCCCTCCATCGCTGTTTGCGACGTCACCACAATGTCGCTAGATCGTTGCAAAATTAGCGACGGAGGGCGACAAAATTTTACGTCGCTAAATTAGCGACGTAGTGCGACTACTTAGCGACGTTATTTCTTTTTATGTGATGATATGGCATGCCTGCCACGTCAGCAGTGTAGCAACGTACAGCGACCAAATTAGTAATGTCAACTCTCTGCCACGTCAGCTACTGAGCGACGGATTACGACGGATAGGCGCTAATTAGCGACGTCAGGATACATCGCTATACGTCGCAGATCGTCGCTATACGTCACAGATATTATAAAAAAATTTAAAAAAATATAATGTGTATTTTTGTTATGCTGTGTGTCTGTATTTACAGTGTGTGTGAAGTGCAGTGTTCGAACCATCGACAGTTCCCTTACTATTCTATGTTTTATCTTGGATAGAAAGAGCAACAGTTCAGGGTGCACTTCTCAGAGCTTCCTCTTCACGTCCTTCACCTTCTCGGGATCCTTTATGACGTCCCCAAAAAGTAAAGGATGTGAAAATGAAGCTCTCAGAAGTACACACTGAACTGTTGCTCTTTCTGTCCAAGATAAAATATATAATAGTAATCGAAACTATCGATGGTTTCGAACACTGTATTTCACATACACTGTAAACACAGACACACATCATCACAAAAATACACATTATATTTTTAAAAATTTGGGCAGCACCTCTTTTGTATATCAGATCATCGCTTATAACCCAATGTAGGTATATTTGTCATCCCCGTCGCAGATATTATCATAATTAACAGTCTTCTGTCATAATAGTCTACAACTAATAGATGAATAACAATCTCTCATCATAACAGTCTACAAAGTAAATATCACAAACATATATGTCCAAGTAAATATCATACATGTACTCAATAAAAATACCAACAAAGTAAATATCACAAACATACATGTCCAACAAATATACATGTCCAACAGAGTCAAATAAGAATGAAAATCAGTGTACCAATGATCAATGGGCCCATAGGGCCAATACATACAAAGATGATAAAAAAATCTACTGGATCACTGAGGACCCCTGCTGCGCATCTGAGATAGCATGTACTCATACTGCTCCTGTGTGAGCTGCACCATAGGGGTAGTAGGAGGCAGTGCAACGTCTGGAGTCGGCACCATCGATGGATCGGGAGGACGTATCTGCTCCAGCTCTCGCAGTCGCTCAGCATGCGTAGTAAGGGTACTCACCATCCTCTGAGAACTCTCCTCTATCGAAGTATATATCTGAGTGAGTGAGGCAGACATGGTCCTCTGTGATCCCTCCAGCTCGACCTGTCTACGCTCTGTGCGCTCCATAGACTCGGTGAGCGTGTGCAAGCTGACAGTTGTAGCCTGCTATAAACTCATCAGCTCCTGTATACTGCGCTCGACCGCATCAAATCGTCCGTTGATCATCGGATCGTCGGATCGTCACTCTGCAGTATGGTGATCAGAAATATGCTGCTACAACTCGCGATGCAGCTCGTCGATCTGACGACCAATATCCTGAGCTCATAATGACGTCTGCGAAGGTGGAGACTGCGCACTGACAGAGGGGGCCCGGGATGACTCTGAAGCCAAATACGCACCGTTAGATCCTGTACCGTAGTACGTACCCTTCTGAAGACCACCAACAGCGGTCATCCAGAGGTCGTCCCACGATGGAGCTGTATGCAGCTGGGAGGAAGTACCAGCCCCTCCCTATGCTGGTGCACTAGCAGCAGCAGCCGCCTCCTCTTGTAGCCGAAGAAACTCGGCCTATAACAATGTTTGCTAACGTCTAAGTGTTTGCTAAAGTCTATATTGATATCTATTTTCCTGTTTTCTAAATTATAGTAAATTAATATAAATAATAGAACGTATATATGCCTGCGTCGCCCTCTCGTCAATGAACTTCCCAGCCCTCTGATGGGTGACCAGGAAGACGGTCACCATATTGGGGTTATCACCCTTTTTACTTGTTAAAATATATTATCTATTATTAGTATTAAACATTTTATCCAACTATATATAAAATAATATCCGTCATAGGAAATGTACCAGATGACGAAAATGCTCCGTCATAGGAATGGAACTACCACACCACTTACTGGCACTCGACCGTGCTACCTTGGCCTTATCAGACCGCTCTTGGTACCTGGCCTCGCTGAATCTAGCCTTCATCGCAGTCCACTACTCTGGCGTGATCCAACCATGGATCGACTTTTCAGAGCGATCACGAGACTTCTGGTCGTGGATCGTATCACGGATGAGCTTGCCTGCCACGGCAGAAAATTGGGCCTCGATCTTCGCCGCCCGGTGTGGTGGATAGAAATAGGTCCTCTACAAGAAGTAAAATAGAAAGAGTTGTATAATATACACAAATAATTATCAAAATTTAAAAATAAACAAAATTTTTACCTTGAAGTGGGCCAACCAAAAGGCCTTCCTATCTGCGGGAGCATCTGAGTAGTTAATCCAAGGCCCACCATAGTTCTGCCTCAGAAATAACCTCAGCTGTCTCTGTACTGCAGGAGGCCAATATCTATACAATAATAAATTTCAAGAATATATATGTACATATAATCATTTGAGAAATATATATTAACTAATTAACTTACTTCGTAGGCCCGTCCGTCCAAATCTCCATATACGTCTCGTCCGGGGGAGCGCATGGAGGGTCGCTCTCACCTCCTGCCTAACCAGGATCAGTCTGATCGTCGTCCTCCATATGCTCGGCGTCGGCTCTCCCCATGGAGCCGTCGGCAGGAGGAATGCTAGACGCGGGAGGAATGCTGGACGCGGAAGGAATGTTGGACGACGAGGGAGGAGTCGCCAACCTGATGGAACTGCCCTGTCTCGTTAATAGATCGGGAACAGAATGGTACACTGGCGTACTCAAAGATGAAGATGAGGGTACAGAATCTGCATCCCCAGCCTGACGCACATGGGACTTCCTAACATAATATCCTCTGCGTCGTCCGGGTCTAGTCATACCTAATAATAACATATGATAATAAAACAAATATACATATTTATATGATAGACATCACAAATTTTTGAAAAATATTATAGTCACAAAAGTGTCACTAAAGTGTCAAATATGATGATAAAATAAATGTACAGATTTAATCCTCTTCTGAAAATTCATCTAGTTCGTTTAGCTCATCTTCTTCTTCTTCTTCTTCTTCTTCCTCCTCTACATCTTCACTTTCATCTGCATCTTCCTCTTCAGATAATTCTACTTCTTCTACACAATTAGATGTGTAATGAGGAACTTTCGTCGTGTCCACTTCTATAATATTTGTTACAAGAGGTAGTTCATCCTCTTGATAAGCTATATCGTCAACCTCAAAGGTATTTCTAGCTTTGGTCTTACATACTGCCCACCAGTCCGACCTTGTTGTTCTCCGTTTAGGATAACTTATAAAGTACACGAGCTAAGCCTGACTTGATAGGATAAATGGTTCATAAGCTTGATATCGACGCCGATAGTTTATATCCACAAGACCGTGCTTGTCTACTTTCAAACCTTGACCTTCAATCTGATCGAACCAATCACACCTGAATAACACAATCTTAGCAGGCTGTATTCCATAACTATATGTCAGCTCCACAATCTTTCGAAGGACGCCATAGAAATCGTTGCCCGCATCAACATCGTTGTAGTTCGAAGATCTGATACACAAACAGCTGTTTTTGGTGGAATCGAGATCCACAAAGTTGTCTCTGATCGGGCAAGTTGTTGACTTGAACCTAAACCCATTCACACAGTAGCTTGGCCATATTTTTGTAGCATAAATTGGTCCCTTGGCTAGCGTTCTAATAGACTCATTCTCATGTCTTGTGTATGGACGATCGACCTAAATACCACGAAAAAATAAATAAAGCTCATTCTCAAGTGCATATACAGAAAGGTAATTACAGAGTTATCAAGTCTTACATATGTACTCAACCATGATGGAAAATAATGCCTCATTTCTTGTTCTAGTTCTTCTTCTGTTATATGTGGCCTACCTGACCTCACATCATCATTAAATATGCTAAAAACAACATCGTTCAATTAATGTAATAGTATAATAATCAACACTATTAAAATAATGTAGACGTATTAATTACTTACCCCTTCAGCTTCTCTACTTCATCATCGTCGCAGTTGAGTAATACATACACTTGAGCAGCCCTTAGCTCATCATCGTTCAGATATCTCTTCTTCATTTTACCTGATGGCTTTCCTGGAGCATTGAATACCTTCAGTATTGTATTATTACATTCATGATCTCCGTCGTCGTTTCTGGAAGCTCTCGTTCTATTAGTTGCAACATGAGGCTTGAAATACATCGAACAAAAGTTTGTAATCTCCTCGAGAACATAGGCTTCACAAATAGAACCCTCGACCCATGCCTTATTTTTCACCTTTCTTTTTAGGTGATTCAAATATCGCTCGAACGGGTACATCCATTGATATACGAGGGGTCCAACAACACGTGCCTCATAGGATAGATGAATCGACAAATGCTCCATAGAGTCGAAGAATCCAGGAGGAAACACCCTCTCTAGCTTGCACAGTGTTATCGCAATGTCCTTCTCTTGCTTTTCTAGACGATCAACGAGCAATTTCTTAGAACAAAGATCCCTGAAGAATATGCTAAGCTCCGTCAATGGATCCCAAACTGCCTGCGGTAAGAATTCCCGAAATGCAATCAGAATTAACCTCTCCATGAATACGTGACAATCGTGGCTCTTCATACCCGTCAATTTGTTTTCCTTCGGATGGACACATCTTCTCAGATTTGACACATATCCATCTGGAAATTTTAGGCCCTGGATCCACCGACAAAGTCTTACTTTATCCTCCTTGTCCAGTGAGAAAATTAACTTCGGTAGAAACTGTTTTCCATTCTCCTCTATCAAATGCAACGCAGGGCGTTTACATATTTCTTTTAAGTCCAACCTGGCCTTGGGATTGTCTTTCATTTTTCCTTTTATGTCCATCATAGTATTAATTATGTTATCAAACACATTCTTCTCAATATGCATGACATCAATATTTTGTCTGATCATATTGGTACTCCAATATGGCAGATCCCAGAATATGCTCCTCTTTGTCCAATTATGATCTCCACCAAATCTATCGCACTTGTACCCAGTTGTAGGATCTTCGATAGCACTTGGAAAATCTCTAACCTCCTCCCATATCATGGCTCCGTACCACCTTGGCGGTGGATCACCCTTCTCTACAATGCCGGCACGGAATGCATTCATGTTCCTTCTGAACGGATGATCTTTTGGCAGAAATTGCCGATGACAATCAAAGAAGCACGATTTTCCTCCGTATTTCAAACGAAAAGCCTTAGTACAGTCCATGTAATACGGACATAAGAGACGGCCATGAGTGCTCCATCCAGATAATATTTTATAGGCCGAAAAGTCGTTGATGGTCCACATAAGGGTTGCCTTCATCTAAAAATTCTGCTTCCTGGAAACATCGTACGTGTTAGCGCCTACTTCTCATAACTGATTCAACTCATCTATCAAAGGCTGTAAGTACACATCAATGTTCCTCTTGGGATTGTTTGGACCAGAAATTATAACGGTTAGAAACATGTAATGAGTCTTCATGCACATCCAATGTGGTAGGTTATACGGAGTGACAATCACAGGCCAGCACGAATACTGGGATCCCGAAAGACCAAAAGGAGTAAAACCGTCAGAAGATATCCCCAACCTGACATTACGCGGATCTGAAGCAAAATTAGGATACACTCGATCAAAGTGCTTCCATGCTTCTCCATCGGATGGGTGATCCAACACTCTTTCAATCCGTTCTCGTATGTGCCAACTCATATTTTCGGCCATCTCTTTCACCATAAATAATCTTTGCAACCGCGGCGTTAAAGGCAAGTAGTGTATTGAATTTGTCGGTCTTCTTGTACCGGTAGAACTTTATGTACTAGTTGTCTTATAGCGATCAACACCACAAAATCTGTACACATCTACGTCCTTGTCGTCTTTGTAGTATAGCATGCACCCATTGCAACAAGAATCGATTTTCTTGTATCCCATCCAGAGCGATCTCACCATTCTCTTAGACCGATAGAAGTCTTTAGGTAACTTAGCACCCGCCGGCAAGATCTCTATAATCAACTCCAACACTCGGTTATAGCATTCTTGCGATATGTTAAAAACTGACTTAATGCTCAACATTCTTGTAACCACCTCCAACGGTGAATGATCCTTACAACCAGGATACAATGGAGTCCTTGCATTCTCCAGCAACTCTATGAACTTTGCAGCATCGACATTTGGTGCCTCCTCAGCTGCATCATGAACGAAACTAGGCCCCGCAGCGTCAAAAACCATGTTCACACACCCGTCATCGTATGCATGATTATCTGAAACAAAATTAGGTCCCACATGCATATACAGCTCAACATAAGGCTCCGGCTCTGATGCTAAAGACACAAGTTCTCCGTGTGCGGTCCAGTGATAGTAATTAGGCATGAAACGCCTCGAGTACAAATGATATGTCACTTCCACTTCTGGATAATATTTCACGTTATAACATTTCACACATGGACACTTAATTTTGGTGTCGTCCATGTACTAAGGGAACGCCTTAGCAAACTGCAGGAACTGCTCTACTCCCGCTATGTATTTATCCCGCACACCACACATATCATCAGGACGACGATTGTACATCCATGAACGATTATGCAAGTATTAATTCATATCCATTTGGAAATAATTCTGTAAAGATGGACACACATGTTTAGCGCAGTAACTAGTCAAACTGGGTGAAGTTGAGTTGACTTAGTCAATATCTTGGACAAACTAGTCAAACTGGGTAAAGTTGACTAAGTCTAAGCAATTATCCTTTACTAGACATAGACATGGAACAAACACCGATATTTGCAGTGTTCGTACTTCCTAGTATATATTACAGTAGAGAGACATGGTAACCGTGTGTAGGGGTACAACTCGGGCGGGTTGGGTCGGGCTTGAGGTCAACCCGAACCCAACCAGATGAATCATAAGCCTAACCCGAGCCCGAGCCCGACCCGACCTCGGGTTCAACATATGAAGCCCAAGACCAAGCCCGGAGGATCGGGTTGAACTCGGGTTGGCTCGGGTCCATCAGGTAATGTTGACCAACTGTTGACTTTCAATCAACTGGTCTACTCTGGTTTGGTTTTGGGTCAATTCTAGTCACTTTTAGGCTATGTTTGACTTTCGATTGACTTTCATTGACTTTTGGTCACAACGGTCAACCGAGGTCAAAACTAGTCTAAGAGCACTAATCCTAACCATTACCAACCAAGACAATCAATTTCTAACCATATCCTAACACCTTAGACTCATACCTTAGCTTCTAGGCAATTACCTTAACTTACCCTATTACCTTACCAAGGTAAACTCACTATCAAGCCCCTACCTTAGTTTCTAGGCACTTTTCTACCGCAACATGGTATCTTAATACCATGCCCTCGTATCTCGTTACCATGCCATGGTATCTTGATACTCTAATTTCATATCTTGAAGTATCTTAGAACTTTACCCTTTCATAGGGTAAATCCTAATTATCTTGTGATACCATCTTGGTATCACAAGATACCTCAACCTGTCACGCTCACTCTAGCCTACATCTAACTCTAATACAAAACTTCTAATATAAAACCTTATTAACATATATTCCACAATTTTCTCACTATCTAACACAAACCACATCCTATTACCAAACCTTTCCTTAACATATTATCTAACCTGTAAACTGATAGTGAGTTTAATATACATGTTAGGGTTCATGTATGCATAGAGATTTATGGGTTTTCAAATTACATTTGGATTGTCAACATGTAAACTGATTGTGTACATTGATTTCTCATGTATCACCCACATGTTTACACTCACAAGCCTGTCACTGACCTGAGAATACATGTACACTCGACTGAAAATTGATTTTCTGATATCTACACACAATTACACTAAAACCTGAGAACCTATACTACCTACTGCTGTACTAATTTCCCTATACACACATTGATACACATGTACCCAATGAACTGAGAACACATTTACACACACACATGTTCATGTACTGCTATACACTCATGCACACACTGACCTAAGAACCTAGGTACTGTTTACACACACACTGGTAAACCTAGACTGAAACTAGCTTACTGATTTCCTATTCACACACACACACGTGTACACATTACTGCTAACACCCTGTCCACTCATACACACATAAATTCCGGATATCTATACACACACATAGAGTCACTCACTCACACATGAACTCAGACATACATTCACACAAAGCTGAGAACACATACTGTCTTTACTGCCACACACACACCACTGTATGATGCCACACATACACACACACATGTGCACACATACACACACACATGTATATTAAACTTCAAATATTTTAACCAAAATTCGAGCCAGAACCCGAGTATCTTCAACCCTAACCCAACCCATTAACGGGTTTATCCGATTGGGTTCGGGTTTAACCCGCCCAAGTTGCACCCCTAACCGTGTGTCCGTATGTGTCCATGTGTGTGTGTGTCCGTGTGTGTGTGTGTGTGTCTCTGTGTGTGTGTGTGTGTGTGTGTCCGTGTGTGTGTGTGTATGTGTGTGTGTGTGTGTCCGTGGGAGAGGAGGAGGAGGGAGAGGAGTTAGGTTATGGTTTACCTGAGGAAGAGGAGGAGGAGCTCGGATTGGGGGAGGAGGAGCTCGATGGGGGGGGTAGGGGTCGTCGGGGGGAAGGGAGTCGCCGGTGGGGGGAAGGGGTCGCCGAGGGGGAGGGAGTCACCGGGGGGGGGTAGAGGGTCGCCGGGGATCGAGGGGGTCGTCGGTGGGGGGGAGGGAGAATTTTTTTAGAAATTTTAGAATTTTTCGAGTGAGGAGGAAAAGGGAAACAATGTGCCCTAAGTAAAAACTTTAGCGACGTCATGAGGAGACGTCGCTAACGTCACTATATTTAAATAATTAGCGACGTATAGCAACGACATTGCGACGCAGATTCCATTTATTAAATTAATGTCGCTATTCGTCGCTAGTAGTCACCACCAGCGACGAATAGCGATGTCAAGTTGCCACGTCGCTAAATTCCCAAAAATTAGCGACGTCCATTCATGGAGTCGCTAAATTCGTCACAATTTTGCCATATTTTGGTTGTGTATTTCCTTCAACGTACACCTTCAAATACTATTCTTCTTAAATTTAAAATTTTCACAAAATCTCTAAATTTATATAACTCAAAATTCTTTTGTTCTCTTTGTTCCTAGCTATTTTCTTACAATATCTGGTTCAATTTCGTATCATCATCGCATACAGTTAAAATCTCTTCTCCATTACTAAATTCCTAAGTTTAACATCATAGCCTTAAAGTGAAACGTCTTAAGAATCAATAACCGAAAATTATCCAGTCCTCAAAACTAAGTCGGTCTCGAATATCATCATCAGTTATGAAATATATATATATATATATATATATATATATATATATATATATATATATATATATATATATATATATATATATGAATTATTCATACCCAAAATATTTCTCTAAGTGTGATCGTTTCTAAATTGATAATATAAATCTCTTGATTTCATCCTCAATCTTAGTTGTATCTCTATCCCAAACCTATATCAAGGTCTATCATATTATATTCCTACCAAGATTATCATAAGATAACAGATCAAGTCCTTTTCGACGTTAGATGATTTACGTTACTTCCTCGACCTTTCCAAGGTAAAGAGTTATGGAGATTCAAGATTTCAAAGTGTGGATGACAAAAGTAGATATGAGATAGTTGATAGATGTAATTAGGACAGAGTTAATTAAGATAAGGGAAAATGGGTATACAGGAAATAATGGCATGAAAAGAAATAATGAAAAATCTGTTCTTGCTCATCTGTTCAAAGAAATGAACCAATTCAAGATATAATCTGATACCATACGCGTCTTCCTGAAATCATGTTGTCAGAATTTCGCCACGCCAGTAAGCATAGCTGCAATAAACGATAGGGTCCGTAACTAAGGTATACACCCTGTAATCATGTTATCCAGAATTCTTACCACGCCACCCAGTATGGCTGCAAGAAAATCTAGATTCCATAACTAGGATAAGTATATCTAAATCAGGCTCTACGTCCTTGTCATGCTAGCCAGTATGACTGCGATAAATTCTAACTCCACAAATAAAGTAGACATTTACCTTTCTCACTATCCTTATCAAGTATGTTATCAGGTTATACCCTAAATTCCATATATATATATAGATATATATATATATATATATATATATATATATATATATATATATATATATATATATATAAATACAAACTCAAAGTCGACAACTAACATCAAGATTCAAAATTCAACAATGAATCCATCATAATCAAATTCAATAACAAGGAGTAATGGGTGAATCAAATCAAGGGAAAAAGATTTTAAATCGAAGTTAAAATAAGATTCTCAGGGTCGTCCCAAGAATCTCTCAAGAAATTCTAACAGTGATTGAGTATCCTCTCATTCTAACACCTTACTTCTATGCTCTATAGCAGGCTCATAGTAGTACAACTAAGTCGTTGCGCTACTACGATATCGTACGAATGTTAATCTCGACCTGTATGGGCCACCAATAAAAATGTGTCATGATCCGTACCAAGTGTAAGGGTACGAAAAGTGGGTACGTCCAGCCTACGCCGCAGTGTCGGCGGTAGAACGATGTTCTAGGTCACCATCACAACTACACTATATGATATAATCTCCAAACGGAGGACAATCACAGGAGGATACAATCTCAATCACAAACTAGAGGTAGATACTCAGCACGATGAAATAGATAAGAAGTCCACAAAAGGGATACAACCAGAAGTGAAATAAGTCAATTGTATTAACAACCACAAAATTTAAATATCTAAAATACATCTCTAAGACAAAACAAGAAATAAGATAACAAACTCTAGACATCTACTCCAAGCTCTACTAGTGTCTTCTAGGCTATCTGTGATCCTCCATGTTACTTGTAAATTTTTATCAACGGGTCCAATCAGGACAGGAACAAGCACAATATATCTTACGCAGTTCATATCATGACAGAAAATATAAAGTATGCTATAGAATAGGATACATGAAATGCTGTAAGAAATAGACATGAAGAGAAAGCGAGAATCTGATAACCAAGAGATATCTATATATGGTAATAAAGAACTGTAAGTGACAAAGTGATTTAGAGTATAAGATAGTTATGTGAATGGCTTGAATTATACATGATTACACTATAGAGTTTATACATGATTACACTACTTTGGAATTGTTCACATGTCTACTTCTACTCTCCCGTACCCTAATCAATACATGTAAAACCCCTAAATTTCTACTATTTTTTAAATAAATTTGATACTGATTTTTTTTATTTTTTTGTATATTGTACATCGCGTAGTTGCATTGTACGTCGCGCAAAATTTTGTTTTTCGTAATTGCTCGACTAGTACGACTATGTGCGAGCGTACATATTTTTGAAAAATATTTTTTCTATTTTTATAGTTTCAAAATAATATAGATAATAATTATTTTTTTTTGCTATCGTGCCTAAATTTTCAAGTTTATGATTTTAATTATGAAAAGCCTTTCATTTATACAGATAAAATAAAAATAATTTTCCTATAAAATGGTATATTAGAAAAGTATATTTATGTAAATATTATTTGGACATACATATATATTTCGTAATTTTTTATTAGTTTATTTTTAAATAATAATGTAATTTTTGAAATTATTATTATTAGTATTTTTGGAAAATATATTTTGAAATTATTGTGGCGATTTAAATCTTGATTTAATTTTATGGATTTATTTAAATAGTTAAATTAATATATATATATTTGAAAGTTGATTGATTTTAAACTAAAGGATGGAATTTAATTAGATTTAAATTGATTTAGATTTGGATTGAAATTTATTGAATTTGATTTAAAATAAATAGAGGAATTATCTAAAGGGATTTGCAACTATCATAATCCTTATCTAAATAGTAGCTTCCACCTCCTATATAAGGATAGGCTCATTATTCTCTATTCCATTAATTTTCTCCACTTACAAATGTGTTTGTGCATCGTGTCCGTGCACATCAAGCCATATCCATTCACTTTTTCTATTTTTCATCCAAATTGATTAATGTTCTCATTAAAGAAATTTTCTTTTTCCTTCCATCTATTTTCTCTTATCACAAATTCTTACTATCCTTTTACCGATCAACCAAGTACGTCTATCCTAGTAGTCCTTAAATTTCGAGTACGAAAATTTTCAAAGGTGGGTAGATTTGTAACTCATCTTCCCGAAATTATTATTTTTTAAATTATATCTATATATTTTAATTTCATGTTTAAAAGTAATTTTCGTAGAAATTTTGTAAAAGATATTTTGTGATTACTTTTGTTACCAAAAACTAGTTTTAAATTAATGGTTTGAAATAATGTTTCTAAAAAAAATGTTCTCGAATTTGTTATTTGAAATATAAAATATGTTTTTATTATTTTTGGTCTTCTAAAAAATTGGTTTTCAAAAAAAATGAGCGATAAAAGGTTTTTTTGTCTATTTATTTTTAAATAACGATTTGGATTTAAAGTAAGTTTTATAATATTTAATGACATCGAGTATTATTTTGATATGTTAATCAGTTATTTGATTATATTTGAATTTATTTAAATTATCTTGATGGTTATCAACTATACTTTAAATTATGTTGATAATTTAAATATTGTTTAAAATACTTACGATGACTAATTGGAGCATTACGATTTGTCTAATCTAGATTTGAGATATTATTTGATTAAATGATTTATTTATTATTTGATTTAAATTATTTGATAAATATTAGATATTATTTTAAAGTTATTATGTTGAGTTGATTTGGATTTGGATTCATATGATTTGAATTATTTGATAATATAGAATAATACTTAAAGTTATTATGGTGATCATTTAAAGAATTGCAATCAAATTAATTTATTTTTTAAATAAATTATTTGATTTAAATTTATGAGAAGATTTATCCATTAGAAATTCTTATCCTATTAGAATCATATCTAGCATTAATTAGATCATTTTTTATTTAAATCAAATCCTATCTAATTTAGGAGATAAATCTGAAATAATACATATATAAACCCAATACATCCCCCTTCTATCAGCCATAATTCGAAATTAATTTTAGTCCAATAGAAAGTCTAAAATTCGTCATTAGAATTCAGCCCCGCTTTTTAGCAGCAAGAGCAACTTGGAACGACGATATCTCCTAGCTTCGAACTCTGTTTCGCCTCTAGTTTTTTTTAAAAGAAGCGTATCGAGGTAAGGTTTTCAAAAACATATTTTAATAGATAAAATTCGTTTTATAGATTTCTACAAAACTGTTTGAGTATCTAGAGTACCAGAAATAAACGTGTTTCAGTATTTTGCGATTTCGGGAGATTCCGAAAACGAAAATGCGATCCGTTAGTTTTTCGGAAAGCTAATATGAAAACCTATACCATATCCTAACTTTAGAATTTATTAAATAAATTTAATAGGTGCAGTATAATTATAATTAGATTATAGACTTTTTCAGCATCTGAAGTTGTTCCTGCACTTCTTCTTTGTGCGCTGTTGTTGATTCATCGTCAGGACATCATCTTACCTCACTTGGACATCAGACAAGACACCTTGCCTTTACTGTTTAATTTTTTTCTCAATGTCATGCATGTTATTCTTGTTCTTTCAAAACCGTATGTAGTTGCAAATTATTATACTTTAGTTTTCTTTATGCACTTGGCCTAGAGTTAAGGGACCACATTTGTTGTGCCACATTCATTGACTAGACACATGTGTGCCACGATATTACGTGTCTCATAAGATTCGGACTTGCGTACCGACCGTACATCGGTGCGTACAGGACGAGCGTTAGGATATAACTGCTAATATAGTTGTCTAGAAGACTTAGCGGTTATTAGAAATATCGTGGTGTGGATTCAGCACGAGTAGTCATAGGGAGGGTGAGACAGTTATTAGGCGCAGGGGCTTTCACACATTTACTTTTCTCTAGCTGTCATTTGTGACTCAGCCGAGAGCTAGTGTGCCGTGCACTTATTTACTTTTCTCTAGATGCCACTAGTGCCTCGGTTGAAACACAAACGTGCTGTGCATTTACTTTCCTCTAGCTGCTGCCGTTAATGACTCACCCAGAGCTAGTGGCCGTGCATTTATTTTCTCTAGATGCCCCTTAGCTCTCACTCGAGTGCTAATGGGCCATGCATTTACTTTTCTCTAGACGCCACTAGTGCCTTGGTTGAAACGCTAATGCGCCGTGTTTATAGTCTCGGAAGCCCTTGTATGGAACATTTTCTTCAAAGTGCATTTTCACATAGAATGGTTAAGGACCTTTATTTGTTTAGTCATATATACTTTTATGTTGAGCTTCTATTATTCAGTTATTGGCATGATATTATGTGTCTAGTTACGTCCCTCTAAGGACCTGGTTATCTCGCCAGGTGTGTGCACTTGTCTTTGCAGGTGTTCTAGCTCTAGCCGTGATCATCGCTATTTCTTCAAGGATGATTGCAATTGGATCGTCTTCGTTTCGCTCGCCAAATTTATTTCATTCTTCATGTATTCTTTCTTGCTTGTTGGTAGTAGATTTATCTCCGCCCAACATATTGTATAAAGACTTTTCATAGTTGGTATTATGATATCTTCATTTTCCTTTATTTGTGGATGAGATTAGTTTTGGTTTCTACTGCATATTACAGCTTATGTATACATACTAGGCCATTCATGTACACTGGCATGTCTACGTTTCTAGTCCTACGTATTTTGGGACTGGAGCGTTACATATTTTGTGGTGGCCCATGCAGGTCTAGATAAATTGTTTGGTTACTTTACCGTACCAAGCAAGCCTGCGTATAGGATTAGAAGTCTAGGATCTCATCCACATACTTGACCTCTTTCCTTGATCCCATATTTGAATTACCGTTCGACTCATCAATTGCATCTTGCTTGATTCCTCCTATTATTTTTTATCTTCCCTTCGTGTTTGCTAGAGATTGACCCTACTAGTTAGATATCCCAATACTATTAGTTTAATTCTTTAAGTTGGTAGAATGCTTTATGACCTAGTAATCCCTTTGTCCTTGTGATCTATATTAGTAAGTTCACTTAGATTCTAGAATTTAGAGGACCCTAACCCATCTAGTCAACCAAGGACTTGGACAAGAAGACTATAGGACGACTGTATAAAGACCATCACAGGACATGACTTAGATCCTTTAGAAGTTCGCTATACTCCATCTCAATTTTAAACTCTCGTGCCTATATTTTTACTATCTAGAACTATGATGCTAATGTAGCCTAGTTTTGTAACTAAATTCTTTATCAAGCTTGTTCATGACATGTTATTGGAGGGCTCCGCTAACGTATTGTCTACTCAGAACCGGTGCATAATGGTCTGATCAACCTAGCACACTTTGGCTCGCTTACATCTATCGTTCTACGTGGATGGGGACATAGCTAAACTTGCCTCTAGAGTCCCCGTGACTGCCTTGGCAACTCCTTTTGAATTATTCGGTTCGCCTTTGAACCACGTATTCGTATTCGATAACGTCTCCTTCGAACTCTATATTGCTTTCGCCTTCACCTATTTTAGAAGGATAAAGGCGTTACACTAGAACTTCCTCTAGCCATCCTATCGACTATGACCGTTCCACTCGATGTTGCTATATCTTCATCCTAAACTACTCGTCCTTTTTTCGCCCTATATTTACTATCATGACCTTCTAATCGCATAATTTAGGAGTAAAATTAAATTCGTTCTCTTAAATCGTGCCCTCAACCTACTCTCAAAACATATCTTTTTAGGTCTCCCATTTATCCTCTTGATACCATATTACCCCCTTGTGTCTTTTCACCCTCCTACTAATTCTTAATTTCGAGGACAAAATTTTTTTAAGTTGGGTAGGATGTAAAACCCTTAAATTTCTACTATTTTTTAAATAAATTTGATACTGATTTTTTTTATTTTTTTGTATATTGTACATCGCGTAGTTGCATTGTACGTCGCGCGCAAAATTTTGTTTTTCGTAATTACTCGACTAGTACGACTATGTGCGAGCGTACATATTTTGAAAAATATTTTTCTATTTTTATAGTTTCAAAATAATATAGGTAATAATTATTTTTTTTTGCTATCGTGCCTAAATTTTCAAGTTTATGATTTTATTATGAAAAGCCTTTCATTTATACAGATATAATAATAAATAATTTTCCTATAAAATGGTATATTAGAAAAGTATTTATGTAAATATTATTTGGACATACATATATATTTTGTAATTTTTTTTAGTTTATTTTTAAATAATATAGTTTTCAAATTATTATTTTAGTATTTTTGGAAAATATATTTTGAAATTATTGTGGCGATTTAAATCTTGATTTGATTTTATGGATTTATTTAAATAGTTAATTAATATATATATATATATATATATATATATATATATATATATATATATATATATATATATATATATATATATATTTGAAAGTTGATTGATTTTAAACTAAAGGATGAATTTAATTAGATTTAATTGATTTAGATTTGGATTGAAATTATTGAATTTGATTTAAAATAAATAGAGGAATTATCTAAAGGGATTTGCAACTATCATAATCCTTATCTAAATAGTAGCTTCCACCTCCTATATAAGAGAGGCTCATTAATTCTCTATTCCATAATTTTCTCCACCTACAAATGTGTTTGTGCATCGTGTCCGTGCACATCAGCATATCCATTCACTTCTTCTTTTTTCATCCAAATTGATTAATGTTCTCATTAAAGAAATTCTCTTTTCCCTTCCATCTATTTTCTTTTATCACAAATTCTTACTATCCTTTTACCGATCAACAAAGTACGTCTATCCTAGTAGTCCTTAAATTTCGAGTACAAAATTTAAAGGTGGGCAGATTTGTAACTCATCTTCCCAAAATTATTATTTTTTAAATTATATCTATATATTTAATTTCATGTTTAAAAGTAAATTTCGTAGAAATTTTGTAAAAGATATTTTGTGATTACTTTGTTACCAAAAACTAGTTTTAAATTAATGGTTTGAAATAATGTTTCTAAAAAAATGTTCTCGAATTTGTTATTGAAATATAAAATATATTTTATTATTTTTGGTCTTCTAAAAAATTGGTTTAAAAAAAAATGAGCGATAAAAGGTTTTTTTTTGTCTATTTATTTTTAAATAACGATTTGGATTTATAAAATTAGTTTTATAATATTTAATGACATCGAGTATTATTTTGATATGTTGTCAGTTATTTGATATATTTGAATTTATTTAAATTATCTTGATGGTTATCAACTATACTTTAAATTAGTTGATAATTTAAATATTGTTTAAAATACTTACGATGACTAATTGGAGCATTACGATTTGTCTAATCTAGATTTGAGATGTTATTTGATTAAATGATTTTTATTATTTGATTTAAATTATTTTGATAAATATTAGATATTATTTTAAAGTTATGTTGAGTTGATTTGGATTTGGATTCATATGATTTGAATTATTTGATAATATAGAATAATACTTAAAGTTATATGGTGATCATTTAAAAGGATTGCAATCAAAACCAATGTAGTTGGAATTATTATACTTTTTTTCTTTATGCACTTGGCCTAGAGTTAAGGGACCACATTTTTTTGTGCCGCATTCATTGACTAGACACATGTATGCCACAATGTTGAAGAACAGTTTGGCAACTCTAGAGGGGGGGTGAATAGAGTATATATATATATGACCAATTAAAAAATTACTCTTTCACGAACAATGAATAATCAGAGTAAAATGCGGAATGTAAATGAAAGACAAGAGAGCATACGCAAACACAGCAATTTTAACCTGGTTTCTCGTGGAGGACTAGTCCAGGCCTGAGAACTCTAGCTCAGGATTAAATCCACTATTTGTGAAATAGTAGCTTACAACCCGTGCCTTTACTTCAGAAGAGCACGTCAACTTCTTACAGAGAATCGCAGTGGCGATTGCTTGGAATTGTCCAAGCGATTTCTTCACTCTTGCACAAGAATCCTAACTGAGAGATGCTGAGCACTCGAGACTTAGGAGGCTTGTGGCTAGTAGATGGGAAGGGTATGGCTTATAGAGCTTGTAGGAGAGAAGAGAAGAGAAGATTGAGTGATTCAAAATGAGAGAATTCATGCCCTATTTATACTGATTTTTGAGGCAGAATTCGGCCAGAATTCGGGTAGGAGAATTCAAAAATTTGGCCGTTGGACAGCTAGCAACCAGCTAACCCTAAAATTAGGGTTCCTGATTTCTAGGGGACAGAGTTCGGCCCGAACTCTGTGTGGAGGCAGAGTTCGGCCCGAACTCTGTCTCCAGAGCACAGAGTGATTCTAAGTGGGACTTGTGGGCAATTTTGTTTTGGTGGAGCTTGGGATTTTGGGTAGGCTTGTAGACCAAGTTCCAAGAGCTCAGCATAACTCAGAGTACATACTTCTAGACTCAATGAAATGTAAAGTACAGACTCGAAAATATACTGAGAGTCGGAAACTGAGCTGTCGTTTGTCCCGAACTGAAAGCAGACGTCGTGTGTCGTATTGAATTTATACAGATATTATTTAGTCAATGTAGTCAATATTTGGTTGACTGTGACTTTGTGTCAACAATCTCCCCCATATTGATAATTGACAAAATAATATATGTATATTTCAATATTCATACCTTGACACAGTTGATTACAACATAGCTCCCCCATAACTGATGCAGAGCTAGAATCGGATAGCTCCCCCGTAATCAGTGAACGGTTCCGAGCTAGAAGTAGTAGCTCTCCCCCGTAAACAGTGCATATACCCTGTAACCTGATAGATAACATATTCCCAGAACGAGCACAGATATACACAGATGAATGCATAGAACCTGCATAGAACCTGTAATAGTTTCCCAAAACAAGCCAGCACAAAAATATACATATGTTTCTCCCCCTTTTGGCAGTTAGCAATATAAATAAGCAATGAATAGTAATGCAACCACACCAAGAGAAAAAATAGTATAATACTAGACAAGAGAGTGCATTGGCATAAAAGAAACTACGAGAAATAGCATAAAATGATATCCACCAACCAGAATGTCAAACACATCATCAGGGTTCTAAGATAAAAATCCAGTACATAAATCCATAACTAAATAACTAAAAACATAAAGCAACTAAGACCATCAGCAGTGGCAGCAGCATAACAAGCCAGTCTCCATCACGGAGCACCAGAAGGTCCTGGAACATCTGAAGGACCAGGGAAAGAGCGACGAGGTCCACAAAGCATCATCTGGATCCATATACTGCATGACCCACGGATCGTCTAGACGATGACCCGAGCGATGTGGATCCCGCTCAATAGGCACATGCAAATCAGGATGACGAGCAAGCGAATACCGCATATCATGCAGAGAGTTCCCAAGGGCACTAATCTGCAGAGTGGTACGGTAATCCTGCTGCGTCCAGCGATCATCCTCAATAGCAAAACGATCGCGAAGCATAGTCTGAAGCGAATCCAGGTTGGCAGGAGGTGCAGTCTGACCGAGCGGAGGGGCGTCAGGCTCCTCATCAGCAGACAACTCAGTAGTAGCAACAGGCTGAAGGCGTCGTACCTTAGATAGAAAGGTAGGTGCCGGCAGGAACGGACAAGCATCAAGTGGTATACGAAAAGCACGAAAGATCATAGGAAGATACAGAGGATAAACCAAAGCTCGTGGTTTCCTCCTACAGCGAATCATCCAGTCCATCATAGTACGTGGAAGATTGAAATGAATTCCAAAGTGAAGATGATAAAGAGCAGAAATGTCAAGATAAGTGATTTCATCAGGGGAACCGATCTTGGGTAGAATGGTATTAGAGATGATCCAATGAAGATCAGAAAATATGGGTTGAGATATTTCGTCATGAGCTTTCGAGGACGTGTGTATGGAGTGCACAAATCGTCCTTGAAGCTTTCAAGTGAAAGTCCGTTGGGAAAACGGAACGAGCGAGCATCAACAAGCCTTTCCCAAGAACTTGGCTCAAGAAGATCAAGATATTCGGCTAGTTCAAAGTCATCAAACGAGATATTGATACCAGCAACTCGTGAATAAATACGAAGGTCATCAAAGGTTAAGTTGCAGTAGAACATTTGAACGGCATGACGATAAATAGCAGAAGATGTAGTGACTAGTTCATCAATATAGAGGTCATGGAATAAAGAATCATATTGAGAGAATATGGAAAAATTGATAGGAGTCCTGTGAATACCTGACGATTCCGAAAGTCACTAAACCAGTTGTTTGATGCATCAAGTGAGACAAAAAGTCTATTGTCATAAGTGGAAGGATGTTGAGGACGAGGTGGATTGAACAAAGGGTGAGGTGGTTGAAGTTGTTCAATGATTTGTTCAATTGATGGAGGAGAATCCGAAGAGGAAACTCTCAACTCGAATCCTCTTCCCACGATTGAACAAGCAAGGAGCCATTAAAAGATTTTTAAAAAAATGGTACCTCAAACAGGTAAAGAACAATGGAGGAGAATGGAGAGGAGACACCTTTTTCTTGATTTGAGAAGCAATGAGGCACTCTAGATCAAAAACTAGGGTTAGGGTTTCAAGGAAAGAGTGTGTATAGGTGAGAAAAGGTGGTAATAGTGAAGGAGAGAGAAAGAATCCCGACATAAAGTAGGGTTTTGTCTTTGGTCGGGTGAAATATTGACCATTGGATTAGAATAGATCCAACGGCAGAGCAGATCCCGACCCTGACCCTGGAACCAAGGGACCGAACTCGGCCCGAACTCGGATAGGAGCAGAGTTCGGCCCGAGTTCTGGATCATTGGTCCAGAACAGAACAAAGGCTAAAATGAAAAAAAAGTTGAATAACAAGAAATGATAACAAAGAAAAAGATTTAAGAGTTAAACAAAAGAAAGTTGAGGACACCAAGAGAATAGAATAGATAGAGAAGGAGAGGTACACAGAAAACAGAATGAACTTTTTAGAAAATATCAATTAGGCAATATTAAATCGAAACGAGCCATATAATAAATAAATATATATTGTGGTTCAATAGTCCAAATTTGCCATGGGTTAGCTGCAGGGGCCGGATCCCAGCTAGCGGTAGTCCTGAGGACTAGTGCACCGTGTCGCTTAGGCTTTTACGCCTTGTTGTCAGAAGGACCCTTTCGGCTTGTACCCATACCAAATTCTTCGTAAAAGAATCACAATATACTCGATATTTACGCAGGTGAGTTTCAATTTATGACTGCTTCATCTAAGATTCCAAGTTCACGACAAAGAAAATTGAAACGCTCTTCGGATAGTGGCTTAGTAAAGAAATCTGCCAGCTGATGATCAGTGTCAATAAATTCTAAGTTAATCGTGCCATTTTGCTGATGATCACGCAAAAAGTGGTGTCTGATCTCAATGTGTTTAGTGCGTGAGTGGCATACAGGGTTCTTAGTCAAATTGATGGCACTAGTATTGTCACAGAATATAGGAATATGCATGAAAGATAACTTATAGTCTTCCAGGGTTTGCTTCATCCACAGAATTTGTGCACAACAACGCCCAGCTGCTATGTATTCAGCTTCTGTTGTGGATAGTGCAACAGAGTTCTGTTTCTTGCTAAACCAGGAGACTAAAGCTTTTCCTAATAAATGACACGTGCCGCTCGTACTTTTACGGTCGACCTTGCATCCAGCGAAGTCAGCATCAGAGTAACCAATAAGATCAAATGATGTTGACTTGGGATACCATAGGCCTACTGTAACCGTACCCTTAAGGTATCTAAAGATACGCTTAACTGCGGTCATGTGTGATTCCTTAGGATTAGCTTGATATCTAGCACATAGGCAAACACTGAACATGATATCGGGACGACTAGCAGTTAAATAAAGTAAGCTGCCTATCATACCTCGATACTTACGTTGATCAACAGGTTTGCCGCTCTCATCTGGTTCGAGTTTGGTTGAAGTGGCCATTGGCGTGCTGATTGGTTTGATGTTGTCAAGATCGAACTTTTCAGCATGTCCTTGGTGTACTTTGATTGGCAGATGAAAGTTCCATTAGCCAGTTGTTTTACTTGCAGACCAAGAAAGTAGTTGAGCTCTCCCATCATGCTCATCTCAAATTCCGTCTGCATACACTTGGCAAATTCTTGACAAAGAGTTTCATCAGTAGACCCAAAAATAATATCATCAACATAAATCTGAATTAATAGAATGGTGTCTTTGAAAGATTTGATAAATAGTGTAGTGTCAATTTTCCCTTTAGAATAACCTTTCTCAAGCAAGAAGCTGCTTAGCCTTTCATACCAAGCTCTGGGGGCTTGTTTAAGGCCATATAAAGCGCTTTCTTTAGCTTGAACACGTGGTCGGGAAATTTGTGATTTTCAAAGCCAGGGGGTTGTTTGACATAAACTTCCTCCTTAATAAAGCCATTCAAGAAAGCACTTTTAACATCCATTTGAAATAATTTAAAGTTCTGATGATTGGCAAAAGCACAAAGCATCCGAATGGATTCTAGTCTAGCAACAGGAGCATATGTCTCATCGTAGTCGATACCTTCCTCTTGGTTGTATCCTTGAGCTACTAGACGAGCTTTGTTACGTGTGACTGAACCATCTTCACTTACTTTGTTTCTAAACACCCATTTGGTACCAATTATTGAGTGATTAGCCGGTTTAGGAACTAGTTCCCATACTTGGCTTCTCTCAAATTGGTTGAGTTCTTCTTGCATAGCAGAGATCCAAAATTCATCAGTAAAAGCTTCAGAAATGTTTTTAGGCTCTACTTGTGAAATGAAGGCAGTGCTAGCAACAGAGTCTCTTAATGATGATCTAGTATTAACTCCACGTGAAACTTCACCTATGACTAAATTTTCTGGATGAGAAGGTTTGAAAGAGAATTTCTTAGGCAAACCCTCCAGAGAATTAGTTTCGGTTGAAGTATTCATTGGAGTAGAAGTTGATGGCTCAATGTCATCATTAAGAGTATTTGCTGTACTGTTGTCTTCATCAAAAGTCACATTTGTTGACTCTTCCACAATAAGTGAGCGTTTATTGAAAACTCTATATCCCTTACTCTTGGCGGCATAACCAAGAAAGATACCATCGTCAGCTTTGGCATCAAATTTGCCTAAGTTGTCTTTGGTGTTAAGGATAAAACATCTGCAGCCAAAAACTAAAATAAGAAACATTTGGGGTTCTCCCAAACCAAAGCTCATAGGGTGTTTTCTTCGAAATGGGACGAATAAGCACCCTATTCAAAATGTGGCATGCTGTACTTACAGCCTCTGCCCAAAAATATTTCGGAAGAGAAAATTTATTCAACATGACTCTAGCCATATCGCCAAGAGTCCTATTCTTCCGCTCCACAACACCATTTTGTTGAGGAGTTCTAGGACAAAAAAATTCATGATCAAAACCATTTTCATTACAAAAACTTTCAAAATCTGAATTTACGAATTCGCCTCCATGATCACTTCGGATTCGAGTAATCATGTAGCCTTTTCGTTTTGAACTTTATTTACAAAAACTTTGAAAACAGAGATAGCGTCGCTCTATTAGCGAGAAGAAAACCCAAGTAAATCTCGAAAAATCATCAACAATAACAAAGCATAAAGTTTGCCACCAAGGCTAGCTATTCTACTAGGACCAAATAAATCCATATGAAGTAATTGCAAGGGTCTAGTAGTACTTACAGAGTTGATGGAATGAAATGAGGATTTAGTTGCCTTGTTTAGTTCACATTCGCACATACCGTGACCTTTTTGAATGTGATGTCAGGCAATCCTCTCACTAGCTTCTTGGTAGAAAGCCTGGATATAGCATCCATGTTGGCATGACCGAGACGCTGGTGCCAAAGTAGTCGTTCGTCTTTGTGGGCATATAAACATCTACCTGCATGGTTAGTATTTATAGAGAGATAGAAAATATAGATATTGTCCTCTCTTTTCCCTTCAAAAGCAATGTCTCCTGTTGACCTATCATAGATATAGCAACAGTTTTGTCCAAAGTTAATATCATATCCATGATCAGCAAGATGGCTAATGCTGAGCAGGTTATGCTTTAACTCGGTCACTAGGCAGACATCCTTTATAACAGGAGAAGGAGGATGACCAATGATACCATTACCTATTATGTGCCCTTTGAGATTGTTACCGAAGGATACGTATCCTTCTCTTTTCATCGATAGTGATGCAAAAAGATTTGCGTCTCCCGTCATATGTCGTGAGCATCCACTATCGAGAATCCACTTACTCTCAGTTGAGGAGGGAAGGTCCACCTACATCAAGAGTAGATGTGACCTTTGGTACCCATTTTCTTGAGGGTCCTGAAAAGTTAGTTTTTGGAAACCAAGCATATATTTTCTTGTCTACCAATCTTCTAACTCTACACTGTGGTGAGATGTGTCCATGTATTCCACAGTAAGTACAGATAGCATTTTTATTTATACTGGGAGCATGAGAATGATATCTATAAGCAACAGGATGAGGATGATATGGAGAGTTAGCATGGTAATGAGGACTATGCATAGAGTGAGTGGCATGATGATGATGTTTATGTGGCATAGCATGATGATATTGACTGTGAGGAGTGGCATGCTGAGATTGTCTATATGGCATAGTGTGAAGCTGTGGCATGATATGATGATTTTGCTTATGTGGCATAACATGATGATTTTGTCTACGTGGCATGGCATGTTGATGTGGTATGGTATAATGACTTTGTCTTTGTGTAGAGTGATATTGGTTGTGTCTTTGTGCAGTATAATGAGTATGAGGAATATTCTTACGTGTACGTGGTTTGTGAAAGTTTGTGTATATAAATGCATGGTTATGTGCTGCATGAGAATGACGTGGTTGACTAGTATGAGTGGTGTTGTGCCATGTGATTGGGTTTGAGGTTGAACAACCTGTTTACCCAATTTGGTTTCTAATCTTTTAGACATAGCTTGCAGTTCATCAATCTTGATATTTAAGCCATAAATCTTAGTCATGGAAATCTTGTGTCTACTCTTTTCTTCAGCAAGCAACGTGTTGAGAGTAGTGATTTCTTGAGTTTGTTGCTCAATGCGTGCTTCAGCATCATGTAAGCTTAATTTAAGCTTGGATACTTCATCAGTGTCATTTGTGGGTGATGTGTTTCTAACATTATCAAAAAGTAAAGAAATTCTTTGTATCTCATCTTCTAGACTTTTGATTTTGTCCTTGGCATGCTTGTATTTACCGATAACCTTTTTTGTGATCATCAAGTAAATCGGTGAAAGCATCGCTAAGTTCATCAAAAGAGAAGTCATCTAAAGTTTCGTTTGATACCTTGGTGGAATTTGCCATGAGGCACACATTTGCTTTGTCTTGAGGAGAGTTCTTTTCTTCCTCGGAGTCACTTGCTTCGCTTTCATGCCAAATGCTTGTGTTGGCATACCTTTTTGATGAGTTCTTCTTGTAGGGCTTTTCATACCGGTTGCTTTTCTTTAAGAGCGGACAGTCTCTTCTGACGTATCCAGTCTTTTTGCAACCATAGCAGGTTGGCTCTTCTTTATCGTCTTCTTGTGGTTCCTTCTTTCTTTGATTGAAGCGAAGGAATTTCTTGAAGTTACGTACCATGAGAGCTTGGTCTTCATCATCTGAGATATCGTCTTCAGTCTCATCGTGATCAACCTTTCGTCGATGAACTTTGAGTGCGATCTCCCTGGTCTTCGGAGCAGGCTCTTCGAAGTCCTTGAGGTCAAGCTCGTGAGTCATGAGCTTGCCCATCAACGTCTCCATAGACATACTTGTGAGATCATTTCCTTCTATGATGGCTGTCACCTTAGGGTTCCAAATCTTTGGTAGCCCTCTGAGTAGCTTGCGGATCTTCTCATGGTTTGAGTACTGCTTACCAAGCGAGGATAACGGGTTGATGATGTCGAGGAATCTTGTAAACATTTGAGTGATCGTCTCATTTGGCTTCATCTTGAAGGCTTCGTACTCTTGAGTGAGATGGCTTATCTTTGATTCCTTGACTTGAGTGGTTCCTTCATGCGTCACTTCCAGAAGTCTCCATACTTCATGAGCAGTGGTGCATGTAGAGACCCTGTTAAACTCGTTCCTGTCTATAGTACAGAATAAAGCATTAATAGCCCTAGCATCTAGACTTGCCTGTTTCTTCTCCTCGACAGAATATTTGTCGTGTGGTTTCTCAGTGAGGTCACCATCGACAACTATTCTGGCGGGCTTTTTGTAACCGTCAGTTACGACAGTCCACAGGTCAAAGTCTAGAGACTTCAGATAAAAACTCATCCTTGTTTTCCAATATGAGTAGTTAGTCCCATCAAATAGGGGAGGCCTATGAGTGGACTGACCTTCACCATGATTGGAGATCAAGGATTGTGTGGTTGCCATGGATCAGCTCTTAGGAAGATAGTCCTTATAAAGAGAACAGAGCTTTGATACCAATTGAAGAACAGTTTGGCAACTCTAGAGGGGGGGTGAATAGAGTATATATATATAATGACCAATTAAAAAATTACTCTTTCACGAACAATGAATAATCAGAGTAAAATACGGAATGTAAATGAAAGACAAGAGAGCATACGCAAACACAGCAATTTTAACCTGGTTTCCCTCGTGGAGGACTAGTCCAGGCCTGAGAACTCTAGCCCAGGATTAAATCCACTATTTGTGAAATAGTAGCTTACAACCCGTGCCTTTACTTCAGAAGAGCACGTCAACTTCTTACAGAAAATCGCAGTGGCGATTGCTTGGAATTGTCCAAGCGATTTCTTCACTCTTGCACAAGAATCCTAACTGAGAGATGCTGAGCACTCGAGACTTAGGAGGCTTGTGGCTAGTAGATGGGAAGGGTATGGCTTATAGAGCTTGTAGGAGAGAAGAGAAGAGAAGATTGAGTGATTCAAAATGAGAGAATTCATGCCCTATTTATACTGATTTTTGAGGCAGAATTCGGCCAGAATTCGGGTAGGAGAATTCAAAAATTTGGCCGTTGGACAGCTAGCAACCAGCTAACCCTAAAATTAGGGTTCCTGATTTCTAGGGGACAGAGTTCGGCCCGAACTCTGTGTGGAGGCAGAGTTCGGCCCGAACTCTGTCTCCAGAGCACAGAGTGATTCTAAGTGGGACTTGTGGACAATTTTGTTTTGGTGGAGCTTGGGATTTTGGGTAGGCTTGTAGACCAAGTTCCAAGAGCTCAGCATAACTCAGAGTACATACTTCTAGACTCAATGAAATGTAAAAGTACAGACTCGAAAATATACTGAGAGTCGGAAACTGAGCTGTCGTTTGTCCCGAACTGAAAGCAGACGTCGTGTGTCGTATTGAATTTATACAGATATTATTTAGTCAATGTAGTCAATATTTGGTTGACTGTGACTTTGTGTCAACAAAT
The DNA here is from genome assembly GCA_029216955.1 of Iris pallida. Taxonomy (NCBI): domain Eukaryota; kingdom Viridiplantae; phylum Streptophyta; class Magnoliopsida; order Asparagales; family Iridaceae; genus Iris; species Iris pallida. The sequence continues at coordinate 30,049 of JANAVB010013602.1, read as the reverse complement.
GTCACGTGTCTCATATAGATTCGGACTTGCGTACCGACCGTACATCGGTGCGTACAGGACGAGCGTTAGGATATAACTGCTAATATAGTTGTCTAGAAGACTTAGCGGTTATTAGAAATATCGTGGTGTAGATTTCGCACGAGTAGTGCATAGGGAGGGTGAAGACAGTTATTAGGCGCAGGGGCTTTCACACATTTACTTTTCTCTAGCTGCCATTTGTGACTCAGTCGAGAGCTAGTATGCCGTGCACTTATTTACTTTTCTCTAGATGCCACTAGTGCCTCGGTTGAAACACAAACGTGCCGTGCATTTACTTTCCTCTAGCTGCCGTTAGTGACTCACCCAAGAGCTAGTGGCCGTGCATTTATTTTTCTCTAGATGCTCCTTAGCTCTCACTCGAGTGCTAATGGGCCGTGCATTTACTTTTCTCTAGACGCCACTAGTGCCTTGGTTGAAATGCTAACGTGCCGTGTTTATAGTCTCGGGATCCCTTGTGTGGAATGTTGTCTTCAAAGTGCATTTTCACATAGAATGGTTAAGGACCTTTATTTGTTTAGTCATATATATACTTTTATGTTGAGCTTCTATTATTCAGTTATTGGCATGATATTATGTGTCTTGTTACGTCCCTCTGAGGACCTGGTTATCTCGCCAGGTGTGTGCACTTGTCTTCGCAGGTGTTCTAGCTCTAGCCGTGATCATCGCTATTTCTTCGAGGATGATTGCACTTGGATTGTCTTCGCTTCGCTCGCCAAATTTATTTCATTCTTCATGTATTTCTTTCCTTGCTTGTTGGTAGTGGATTTGTCTCCGCCCAACATATTGTATAATTACTTTTCATAGTTGGTATTATGATATCTTCATTTTCCTTTATTTTATGGATGAGATTCGTTATGGCGCATATTACAGCTTATGTATACATACAATGCCATGTACTTCGTATCTATACAGCTGGCATGTCTACGTTTCTAGTCCTACGTATTTTGGTACTGGGGCGTTACAATACACAAGGATCTATATAGGTTATGTATTATACATGAAAGTTTTATACATGAAGCTCATGAAATCATGAGAGTACATGAGAGCACATGAGTGTACATGAATAACAAGAGTACATGGAATATATGATGTTCGTGAAAAGCACATGACATGATGTATTCGATGTACCCGAGGGGGATAACATCTCATGTAAAGATCCATATAGTACTAATCCGTGATAACATCATATCATTATCAAGTAAATTAGTCTATAAAAGAATATAATTTCTAGCAAATATGAAACGGTCAGAGAATGTACTCGCCTGATATTCTGAATGTCTAATGAGAATATGTATCTGAACCGGAGTATCTGAGTCCTATTTAGAGAAACCACAGGTTACAAAGGGCTAATATGAAATAAGAGTAATCTACAATGCATTCTAAATGATTCTAGGCCCTTCATGGTTAAAGTCAACCCTTGGTCAACTCTGGTAAACCCTTATCAACTATTCTGGTTAAACTAGGTCAACCCTAAGTCAACTAGTCTATTATCCCAAGTTTAGGTCAAACTTAAGTTATCTAGTCATTTCAAGTCCGTTTAAATCAATTTAGATCAGGTTTGACCCAAAGTTGAATTTTGTCAACTTGCTAGTCAACTATGCCAAGTTAGGCCTATTGGGTCGTTTCTACTCGCTAACATCCTATACCAACAACAATATATAAATATAAATATATATTAGGCGCAGGGGCTTTCACACATTTACTTTTCTCTAGCTGCCATTTGTGACTCAGCCGAGAGCTAGTGTGCCGTGCACTTATTTACTTTTCTCTAGATGCCACTAGTGCCTCGGTTGAAACACAAACGTGCCATGCATTTACTTTCCTCTAGCTGCCGTTAGTGACTCACCCAAGAGCTAGTGGCCGTGCATTTATTTTTCTCTAGATGCCCCTTAGCTCTCACTCGAGTGCTAATGGGCCGTGCATTACTTTTCTCTAGACGCCACTAGTGCCTTGGTTGAAACGCTAACGTGCCATGTTTATAGTCTCGGGATCCCTTGTGTGGAACGTTGTCTTCAAAGTGGTGGCGGTGCTGCGGCCCGCATGCTTGGCCTCCCCCTCTCCTGTGCCTGTGCGGTGGCCCTCCTCGAGCCACCCCGCCCAGGCATCCGCTCTCCCTGGTGGACCTGTAGTGGCCGCCACGTCAGCCCCCTATGCGACCCCGTTCATCTGTCCAGCCCTCCTGCTGCCACCTCTCGTGGCCGCCTCCTTCCTCAGCCCTCCGGCCCCCGTCCCGCTCCCTGCGCCACCAGCTGACGCCTAGGGCCTCCCGCCCGCCTCGGGACTACTGTGGACGCCTCCCCCTCCGGAGCCTCTCGTCAAACTCCGGTTCGAGCCCCTCCGACGCTCCCTCCGCCGCTTGAAGGAGGACGTCTCTCGCCGGCGGTAGGTCCCTCCCCCTGGGAGTCGCCGTCGCCGCCAATCTCCGTCCCCCTCCCTCCGGAGGCCCTGCGGCCACGTCCCACCACTCCTCCTTCTCGGGTCTCCTTCTTCGGCCTCCTGCGCCGTAGCCCCTGTCTTCGGGCCCTCCCCAATCACCCCCCACTCCTTAACCTCCTCCCCCTTCCGATCGCCGCTCAACCCCGGCGGTCGCTGGTGGTCTACTCCCCAGCCCGGTTCCCTACCCCGTGTTGCCGCGCGGCTCCTTCGCCCGCCGGCTGGCTGGCCTCCTCCGTAGCGGTCGGCTGGACCCCCCCACTTCTCCTCCCCTCCTCCCTCTCCTCCAAGCTTCGTCCTCGTCAGAAACTCCTCTTCGCCGCAGCCGCCCCTTCTCGGCCTCCGGCGCACGTCCCCCGACTCCCTCCCCTCCACTGACCCCACCCTCCCTCCCGCCCACACCCCTCCAGGCCGGCCTCCTCCGTCGGAGCCCACCCGGCTCCGGGAGACACGCCTGGGCGGGGGGGCCGACGCTTTCTCGGGATGCGTGACCCATTGGACAGTACAGCTCCCCGAGCTGCGTGCCTGTACCCCTTCGGGTTGCGCGTCCTCGGGCAGCGCAAACGGCGCATAGGGCAGTGTTCCCATTCCCCCCTTAGGGCTGAGAGCCCACCCCGTTTCAAATTTCGAATTTTTTCAAAATTTTGCAATTTACCCCTTCAAATCTTATGTATTTTCAACTTAGCATTCCAGGGCCCTTTTTGTGTTTTTGGACCCTGGCACCTGTACTGCTCGTCAAGAGCCACCCTTTTTATTCAATAAAATACTGTTTGGTTAAAATATATATATATATATAATATATATATATATATATATAAATATATATATATATATGCTGTTTGGTTAATATATATATATATATATATATATATATATATATCTCTTATACAAAACACAAAGGTTTTTGAATCCTAGGGCTGACTGTGCCAAGATAAAGAGTGGTTGGGATTTAATCTTGGTGAATCAACGGTTGTGGGATTTTATGGGGAATCCAAAGAGTGGGATTTGCACTCATAATGGTTGTGGATGAGCATTATTGAGAGTGGGATTTTATGGGGAATGAGCATTATTGAGAGTGGGGTTTTATGGGGAATCCAAAGAGTGAGGTTTGCACTCATAATGGTTGTGGATGAGCATTATTGAGAGTGGGGTTTTATGGGGAATCAAAAGAAAATTCACATCCAGCAGTGGTTGGGATTTAATATTTTGATGGGGGCCTCATAATTATTATTGTTCGTTTAAATTGGGAGTCCAAGATTTTGATGGGGAATACCTTAAATGAACCATGCCCTATGGGCACGGGTTATGACTAGTATATATATATAACACAAAGGAAGAAGAAAGCATGTGTGTGTGTACTGTCGTTGTGTTGTGACGGGCTGCTGGTATGGGCTAAAACTGAGAACAACTTAACATACATTGTATATATATACAAATATCTATTTAAAGAATATAAAGAGGGTGTATATATATATATATATATATATATATATATATATATATATATATATATATATATATATATATATATATATATATATATATATATATATATAACTTATATATATAGAAAGAGAAGGAAAAAGGGGTGTGTGTGTTTGTGTGTGCTGTGTGTGAGTTTGGGTGGTGTCGAGGCTACCCCAACAATGCCAAACACAATAGAAACTACAAACCATATCCAAATATATAAGCCTATATATACTAACGCTATATATATAGATATATATATACAAAGAAAAAACTATATAACATATAGATTTATATGATTGAATGCAACCATTAGTCTAACAACAAACTAACATTTAGAATCTAAACTAAACCTAACTCCAAACTCAAAAATCTGAGTTAAATCTCAGAAATTCAATCTCAACCTAAAAATCAACTCAAAAACAAACCCAACCGAATTCAAAACCCAACTCGATACCCAATTTCCAAAATACACAACTAGAACTCGTAAAACTTGGCAAACACGAAGGTATACACATGTGCGTCATGCTCGGGTAATCACAGGGTCGAACTCGTGTCCGTATCGTGTCCAATCAGTGCGTATCGACTGGGCACGTACGTATATGTATAGACAAGTGCTCGTGGGCACGTGCCACGCTCAATAGAATGCCACACGCAACACGAGGAGCCTCACGCTCGTAACGTAGCTAGGTGGGGTCTAGGTTTAGGTGTGCACCACCCTGACACGTGTCCACGTGGTGTCCACGCGTAGCACGAGACGCGTATCGGGTAGGGTTGTACGCACGTGCATGGTGTCAGCCGAATCAGTGCAGAAGCGATAACTTCGCGCATACTCAATGAAATCTTATGAAATTTCACGAGCACGTGGGCAGAGGTTGCCCCCACATGTCCATAAAATTTCATGCAAAACTGTGTCATGTGCATCGAGTTATGACACTCAGACTGCAGGACAGTGCACGGGCTGAACGTACGCACGCAGCCTCATGGGCGCGTGTCGACGTCCGTAGCTCACGACACGAGCCACATCGTGACACGTGGTCATGTCTAGAGCTAGCCTAGGTCAAGGGCTATATGTCCATGGTCCTGGTTCATGTCCTCGTCGCGTCGTATCCGCGAACGAAGGTCGTATCAGCGGCATTTTTTTCGTGCGCGTGCACAGTGGCTGAACCGTACGGCCTCGATTTCTTCACGCACGCTCCACAAAATGTCCTAAAATTTTAGGAGCACATGGGCAGAGGTTGCCCCAACGTGGCCTCTCTCAATTCTGACACACATGTATTGGCCACACACCCTACAACACATAACTTCAGGTAAACACCTGGCATCCTAATCCCCAACCTCAACTATCACTAACATATACATAGTATATACATGTAATTATATATATTGACACAATGCATATTTACTCACAGAACTAACTAATCTCTGGGAATCATATCCTAAAATCTGGGCCATAACCAAAATAGGATACTCATATCCTATGGTACTAACTAATATATCCACCTCACTTCACTCCCAAAGCTCTGACATTAATCATTCCAATACATTATTGAGATCATTCTAATACATTATTGATACCAATTCTAATCCTAACATTTCTCACTTAAGGCTAAACCCAAACCTCGCCTCTCTCCAATCCTTCTAATCTCCCTGCTACAAGCAACCACTCTCATATTACTGTTAAACATGGGCAAGAACCAAGTGTCCCCCTTATCTATCCTCTGATACAAGCCTACCCCTTGCCCCATTTTAGAATTTCAAAGTTCGGATTTCCTCCAACAGTCGTGACAAAGAAGACTCAGGACTGTAGAAAATTTTCTACATGAGTCCTGACAACATACATGACTATAATAGAAAATTTATACAGTCCTTACTGGATCCATGATTTATTAATGTTGTGAAATGTTATGATGCGGGACACGTGACATAATATTATAATAAGTGACACGCAACAGAATGTTATGCTAAGTGACACGTGACATATTGGAAGACTGTCAATTTTTTTGACATCCCTACATATTGAAAGGGTTGTTACAATTTTGATAGTCCTAAATGAACATAATATTTTTTCTAGAACTGTCAAAAATGTGACATTCCAGTATACAGGTAAAAAAGAGAAGGATCGGTGGCATTGGGTGGGTTCAAGCTCTGGTAATATTGTACATCACACACCCTATGCATTTGCTAGAGAAATTCATGACAAAGTCGCCAATATGGAATTCATTTGGTTTAAAGAAGCCTCAAAGAAGATGCAATATTGTATGTACAAGATGATGTGTAGACTGGTTACCAGAGATTGGTTACATCAGTTTAGCATTAGCATTCCGGCATACGAATGTGTGTTATGCAATCAAGCTCATGAAAGCATACGACACTTGTTTTGGCATTGTCCAGTGACCTGGCGGATTTTGTTGCAGCAGAGTCAACGAATTAAGCTTACCCAGAGTAATGGAAGAAATATCCAAGATGTGATTGAATCCATCCCGCAACAACGCAAACAAGGATGAGAATGGTTCAAGGAGGCAAGGCTTAGATTAACAGGATGGTATGGAATATATGGAAAGAGAGGAACAAACGCATATTCGAAAACTTGATTACGTCAAATATTGGAGTAGTTCATAATATAGAAAATTATGTCAAAATGTTACTTGGGAGATAAAGTTGAGCTATTGTATTTTGTACAATTCTTTAGTTAGCAATGGAATTACCCATATATATATATATATATATATATATATATATATATATATATATATTCATTGGATATGTATTGTTATGGTTAGGAGAGGTTCTGTTGGGTGTAACTTATGGATATGCATGGGAAGAGAATTTGAGTAAATAAGGTTCTTTTATTAAGACGTAAATTTTAAATTTAATGGGGACTTGGTTGCAATCAGTACACGTAAAAGAATCAATAATTTAATAAATTGAATAATTCGATTATATTATTATCAATATACGTTTTTTTCTAACAAATTATATTAGTATATCTATATATTTGTATAATGTATAAGGAACAATTTGCTTACATCTTTCTCTACTATTGTATTATTTTATTTAAATTATTTTATCTTATTATTTTAATTAATTATTAACTATGTACTTATTTATAGTTATTCTATTTATGTACTCCATTTGTCTATTTTCTAATTCCTAAACATAAATTAAATTTTGAAGAAACAAAAAATTTGGGGTAGGGTTTACATTCGGACAAGAAAAAGTGGATGAAACCCACTCGGGAAAACTGTGTACATGTTGTGAGGTTTCAGCCCACTTCGATCGAATTTGGGTTGCCTTCTCGACTTGGTGCCAACCAAACCAAGGCTGTGGCGGCCTGAGGGTTTGCTGAGGTGTCAGGCGAAGGTCTTAGGCCTGCATGTGAGGTAGTGGAAGGGTGGAAGAAGGTCTGGAGTAGCCTGAGAAAGGAATAGGCTGAATTCGAAATTAGTCTGGACACCTCTGATGGGGGGCTATTTTGATGAAGTTGGAATGAGTTTTGATTGAAAGTCTGTGAAGAGAAAGAGTTGAGAATATGGAGATGAAGAATTGTACTAAATTTAAGAGAAAAATACTTAGTGTGGAGGGAGATATGGCTGGATTGGTAGAGAGTAGCTAAATTATGATTCAGCCTAGGTAGGGTGGATAGATGAAGGTGTGGAGGGAGATGGAGAAGGTTTTGGAAAATAGTTTGTGAAGAGTAGTTTTGGAAGAGGGTTAGGAAGAAGTTTTGTTCAAGTTATTTGAGGTAATAAGTAAAGGGGAGGTCATGGGGTGGTCGTTTACTAAGGGGGAAGTGAAGAGTTGAGTTGAATTGTCATAAATGACAGGGTTTATGCACGAGTGCGGAAGTGAAGAGGTAGGTGGTTGTAGGGTGAAGGAATATAAAAATTAAGGGAGTTATGGCTGCCCACTAATTGTGTTTTACCACACTTGAGTCATCCATTAGGTTTTAAGTGGTGAGGTGTAGAGTTGGGTTTATTCCAAAGGGTACAAAACTGAAATTATTTTCTAAAAGTTTAGATGTAAGATTTTGAGTGGTGAACCTTGGAGTTTTGTGTTTTATAGAGAGGACAATGGTGTATGGTGTTTGGCATGAACCATGTGAGGGTGTGTAAGGGTTTGGGTTGAGTCTAGACTAGGTTTGGGCTAAGTCAAACAGGTAGCTTATTAGGACTAGAGATTGTGTCATTGGGATTCCCATAAATAGAAAGTATGTAAAAGTCTAATTAGGTGTGACACAAATGTCATGGATGTTGTAAGCTTAATATAATGTCATGGTCATATAATGACTGCAAGAAAGAGGTGTAACTTGAGTCTCAAATTTTTTATTGTAACAGACATAGGTGCAAAGCTTATGCTTGAGTTAGAAACTATGCACAAATATTTCATAATTAAAGATAGAGCACAAGGAGATGTGTCTGAGTGGGACATGATATAACAAAATGAATGTGGACTCGTCTAGAACATGAATATGAAATTTGTTTCGGGGAATTGTCCAATGTTGCTTCAAAGATCAAAGCTATCGCAAAGTATATTTATAGTCGAAAATTTAAAATATAAGTATAAATTATTAAAATAATTAGTTAAAAATAAATTAAATAATCCCAAAATGCAGAGTCCTTACTTTTCCAGCATCACCTTCACACAAGAAGGCATGTTGTTGAAGAATAATCGTCACAATAGTCCCTTGTATTGTACAGGGTACATCGGAGACTGCAAGATGGACCATATTCACATTGATCATGGATCTTCAGTTAGTATCATTCCTTGAAGTTTGCTTCAGATATTATGGATTTCGATGCACAAGTGTCTGTTACTAGTACAACTATCACTGTCTTCAATGCTCCCTTGGGAAATCTGCCTCAAATGTCATATCCGTAATCATCGAATTAAGGTTACCTGCTATGTCATTGATGTTAATGTATCCTACAATGTCTTATTCGGGGTGACCATGGATACATGAAAACCTTCTCGTACCATCTACTCTTTATTAATGCTTCAAGTATGTAGATGGAGAGGGGACATCATGTACAGAATTTACGGATGTCGATCCCTTTAATTATGTCGAGGTATATTTTTCTGATGTAATATTGTACAGACCACTCGATCAACGGCCATCTTATGACGTACCATCAGACCTTATTATTGTTAAAGGAAATGAGAATGACGATGAACTAGAAGAAGTATCTACTGAACCAGTCGCAGAACAACCATTGGCCATATATATGAAGGGCCCTATGTGGAAGAAGCCCGTCCAAGAGGCTCTGGCTATATATTTGAAGGGTCTTGTATGAAAGGAGCCAATCGTAGAGCTATTGGTCATTAACCTTCCTAAGCTCTCTGACAAAGACAATTCTACCAAACTATCACAAGAAGCTCATAATGGGGGTAGTAAACCTTTTGTTATCGATATCCGCAAGAACACGACAAAGGCAAATTCTTAACCACCTTTGGTGATTGATCTAAGGTCTACCAAAAAGAAAAAGCCTCTGGTGATTCATTTAAGGGCCAGGAAAGAGGAACCATTTATGATTGATCTCCGCCGAGGCAAGCGCCCAGCCGGACAAGCCCCTGGTAATTAATCTGACTTATGCTGCGATTGCTGCAAGAGCAGATATTGTAAATAAACCTGAATGTACAAACTTGATAAGAATGTTATCCGGAAGAAGAAATCCTGTACATACCTATTGAAAGTGGTTTTACTTTTGATTATTCTAGTGTTCCTATTTCTAGTCAAAAATCTGTAGAGTCTTTATGCTCACTTGTAAAGAATGTGAAGTTGTCAATGCATATATTTATATCTTCTCAAAGTATTACTCTCTGCCTTTTACAAGTACTCATACTTTCAAGTTCCTGTAAGACAGATCGGCGATACACAAATATTTGGTCAAGCCGAAGTTCCTAAGGAAGCTTTAATGGAGGATCCACAATCAGACACCGGTAGAATACAGTTTTAACGATATACCTCTCAAGAGAAGAACATCATCCAAAGGATGGGTTATGATTTAAGTAGTCAAAAAGGTCTTAACTTTGGTAAGGGTCAACATCTACTGCTGCGTATCCCAACTCCAAAAGAGAAAACACAAGACTATTATCATCGTACTCGCTCTAGGTTAGGATATGTGACTCCCCCAACCACTCCATAGCTCTCAGCTGAAGAAAGTGATGAGACGTACTCTCATTCCTCTGAATCTTCAATTTGGGACTCCGATAACAGCATTGGAGCAGTCTTTATAGAAGCATTTTCAGTCAATATGGTATCAACAGACCAGACTGACGAAGATGATCAATTTATAGAGCCCTTTGAATTCGACCCTTGGGCTCAACAACTTGATAAATAGTAGGAAATGCAGTTTGAACAACAAGAACAACCGACTGAAGATGATGTTATACAAGTCAACTTGGAAGATTTAGATTGCCCTAAGCCTATCTTCATTAATAAAAGTCTATCTGAAGAGGATCAACAAGCTCTTGTACTTCTCATACGGGAATACATTGATGTGTTCGCCTGGAGATAAAGATATGCCTAGACTTGACATACGAATAGAAGTGTACCGCCTCAACATAATTCCTGATGCTAAGCCAGTACAGCAACATCAACGACGTTTCCATTTGGAGATTATGGAAGCTATTGAAATTTAGGTCAAAAATCTCATAGCTAGTGGCTTTGTTCGTGAAGAACAACATCCGCTTAGCTAGCAAATATTGTCCCAATCATGAAAAAAATGGGAAGATCAGAGCTTGTATTGATTATCGAGATCTTAATTCAGCCTGACCTAAGGATGAATCCCCTCTTCCGATCACGGACGCCATGATCGACAACAGTTGTGGCTTTGAACGTATGTTTTTCTGGACAGGTTTTCAGGCCATAATCAAATCAAGATTTCCCTGATGAGAAGCATATATCATTCTGAACACCGTTGGGGGTATACTACTATATGGTGATGCCCTTTGGTTTAAAAATTGCTTGAGCTACATATCAACATGCAATAAGCATAATTTTTTGCGAATATTTGCGAAAAATGGTGGAATGCTACGCAGACGACATTGCAGTGAAGAGTCGCTCAAAAGGCGATAACCTTTGAGACTTGAAAACGGTGTTCGAATTGATGCTTGTACATCAACTCAAGATGAACCCCACAAAGTCATTTTTTGGAGTCTCTAGTGACAAATTCCTTGATTTACCATAACTTCGTAGGGAATACATATTGATCATGACAAAGTTAAGGCCATCTTAAAAATGTCACCCTCGAATAATCTCAAAGAACTACGTGGTTTGTATGAAAGATTGGCTTACATTCGAAGGTTTATTTCTAATCTTTTTGGACGGTGTCAACCATTCACTCAATTAATGAAGAAAGGAGTCTCTTTCGTCTGGAATGAAAAATATCAATAAGCATTTGATGACATTAAGAAATACCTCACCAAACCTCCAATACTGGTGGCCCCTATTGTGTGTAAACCATTCTTGTTATATGTTCATGTAATGGAACAATATCTTGGTACACTGCTAACTCAGAAGTGTAATGATGGTCACGAACAAACTATGTATTATTTGAGCCCTATGATGATCGGTGCAAAGCACAGATATAATCCTGTTGAAATGGAGTGCATTGCTTTAGTTTTTGTAATCCAGAAGATGCATTATTACGTGACTGGACAGACTATCCATGTAATATCCAGGGTTAGCCTACTCAGGGTTCTCATAACTAAACCTAGTGCACTTAATTCTCACCTTACTACTTGGGCAATGTTACTGTCACCTTATGTTATGGTATATGTACAACAAAAACGATCAAAGGCCAAGCATTGGCAAATTTCTTAGCTACGCATCCAATATCAGAGACTTCTAAACTCTATGATGAAATTTCGGATGAAGTGTTGAGTCTAACATAATAATGGAGGAGTCTGTTTGGAGAATGTTCTTCGATGGAGCATCAAGAACATGTCCCAAAGGTAACACTATAGCAGGTGTAGGGGTAGTATTGATATCCCCTGATAATCTTGCCATTTACCGTACCTACTCTTATGGAGCCCTGTTCCAATAATGATACATAGTATAATGCTCAACTTATTGGACAGCAGTTGGCCAAACAACTGGGGGTAGATTATCTGGAAGCTTATGGTGACTCCAAGTTGATAGTTAGTCAAGTACGGAGGGAATATGAGGTCTGACATAAAGATCTCATTCAGTATTATCAAGCAACTCTTCAGATAGCTGCTACCTTTTTTGGGTTCTTTATTGAATATATGCCTCGATTAGAGAATATAGAGGCAAATGCTCTTACCGGTTTGATATCGTCATTTGGTACTCCCGTCCATACCCAAAAGTCGATCACAATGATTGGTCGAGAATTGTTCTATACAAAGCATAATTTTGATGTTCACTAAAGCTTTTCAACAGCAGTGAATGTTGATTTTAAAGACTGGACGTTCCCATTTATAGATTATTTGTTTATGGATCCTTCCTGACGATCCAAAGGATGCCATCTCTGTAAAGAGGCATTCTATTCGCTTCTTCTATGATACGACGACCAATACGACGACCAAGATATTATATCGGAGATCATATGACGGGCTTCTTCTACGGTGTTTATCAAAAGAAGAAGCCAAACATACTCTCCGTGAAGTTCACGATGGTACCTGTAGTGCTCATCAACCTGGTCCAAAACTACAGGATCGATTAAGAGACATGGGCTATTATTGGCCCAATATGGTGGCTGACGCTATAGACTATGTAAGAAAATACAAGGCATGTCAAATTCATGGCAACTTCTACATCAACCTTCGGAGTTCCTGCATCCGACGGCTACATAGTGGCCCTTTGAAGCCTGTGAAATGGACGTTATTGGACCTATAATTCCCTTCATCCAAAGGATACCAGTTTATCCTAGCAATAACCGATTACTTCTCTAGATGGGTAGAAGCTATACCTTTTGTCGAACTAAAGACTTCTAATGTGATCAGTTTTACTAAATATCATGTTATCTACCGTTTTAGATTACCTCAAAGGATTATCCATGACAACGGCCCGAGTTTGTAAGCAATGAATTTTATCAATTTTGTGAGAATCGAATCCACAATATAGCTTCTACAGCTTACAACCCGCAGCTAATGGGTTAGCCGAAGCTTTCAACAAGACTTTATTATTAAGGTGGTCAAGAAGTTCATTTCATCTAATAAACGTGACTGAGTGAGAAACTAAGTGGATGTCTTTGGGCGTATCACACTACAATATGGACCCCAACTGGTACAATACCATTTTCCTTGGTCTACGAAAGCGAAGTAGTTTTTCTTCTAGAGATTCAAAGCCCTTCTCTTCGAATTGCTTTATCCAATAAATTAATAACTGAAGATAATGATCATCTACAATTACAAGAATTGGAGGCAATCAATTAAAAATGACTCATAGTTCGACCGTATATTGAGTTATATCAAGGTCGCATTTCCAAAGCCTTCAACAAGAAGGCAAAGGAGCGAGTTTTCCAGGTCGGCGACCTTGTTCTTTCAGTAAGAAGGCCTATGGTGATGACATACAAAGGCAAAAAAAAATTCATAGCTAAATGAGAAGGATCTTTTGTTGTAGAATTGGTTTATTCGAATGGAGCATACAGGCTAGCAAAGCCTAACAGATATTTACTGATGATGCCTATTAATGGCAAATTCTTGAAAAAAATATTATGTCTAATCTACAATAGACATAGCCTTGTATTCCCAGCAAGTTTTGTATAGTGTTTACATTTACTTTCTGAAGTTTCCACATGGTAATATTAACATTTCCTTCACTTCAAGCCATTATTTTTATTCAGATGCTCTAGATAAGTTATAAATATTGGGTCCTCAAAAGTTCCTCAGAGGAATTATCTTCAATTGTTACGAAACCTACTCATAAGAAATTACTAAACACACTCTCCAACTTTATAACAAGTTGTTATTAAAGCCAAGCTGCTTTAAAGACATCTCATTTCAATTTCCTGGCAGGAATAGAAAGGAATATAAATAATCTATTGTCAAAAGAATATTCATGTCCATATTACCTTTGAAATATTCCATAACATCGACTTTCTCTATAGAGTTCTATACCACTGAGAAAATTTATCCTGGAATGCCTATCAAGTCCATATTAACTCTGATACATATTTCTGATCTTGTCTTATTACTTGCACATAGTCGAGTGCGCCATAAGCAATAGGTTCACTAAAAACTACTTGTCGCGTCTATAATACCTCTGACAAATTATCTTACTCTATTATCTGTACTTAATCTAGTATACCAAGGATAATGGGTCTAATTAAATATCTATCATGTCCATATTACTCTGATAGTGTCAATTTCATAATCTATTATCTATGCTCAGATTGAGTATGTCACAGATAATAGGTCCACACAAACATGATATTTTTTGTCCATATCTCTAGATAAATATCGGACTTCAAGCATTCCCAACAAAATATAAAGTACTTTTTTCAAAATGAAACGAAGATACAAGATACTTTCATTTTTATTCAAAACAGAAGAAGAAAAGAAAATTCCACATCTTTCCTTATATGTTGTCGTTTCAACACAAAAAGAGTCCAGGAAATATAGGGATATTTTTGTATTATTGTAAAAAGAAGAAGTACAGCAAGAATCTTAAACAAGAATTCTGAGTACAATAAAAATCTAGGGATTGGGGCGATAGAGATTAACTCTACTTAGACTTCTCTACTCCGTTGACGATCTGATGCAGAAGTTGATGCTCTCTCTTTGTCTCTAAAAGTTCTTGGCAAATAAGAAATTTATGCAGTATCTCCTTATGCATGTGTCCTCTCCGTGTGTCCTTCCTGCCTCTCTTCTACGAGAAAGAAAACTGTCCTCTACTTATAGCTTTTCTTCACTGGATAAGCTATGTACGTATATACAAAAAATTCACTGTCTTCTGCTTCAAAGATGCATGAGTTTGAGTAGGCACATGACCTTGGGGATTAGTGGGGAGTGAATGTGTTCGATAATCACGTATGGCTCACCGCATATTTTGAGATGTGCTGCACGAAACAATGCCTTGTCAGCACACGATATGTTTGATGGAGACTAGATATCATCAAAATATTGTTAGACACATAGCAATTTGCAGCTTACTACAAAATAATAACTTTTCTTTGAGTCATTATGAATCATTCAACACTGGAATGCATAGCTTCTCTCATTGCTTACTGTAAAATGATAACTTTCTTCCGAATAACTATGCGTCAGTCAACACTCGAATGCATAGCTTCTTCAATTACTTTCTGCAAAACCTTGATCTGGAAGTAGGCGCATACAACTGCTTCTTTTACAGCTGGCCAAGTATAATAATGAGGATGACAAAATCTGTAATGCTCCGGTCCCAAAATATAAGGACTAAGTACGTAGACATGCCAGCTGCCCCAGGGCCAATAGCGACTCAGGGGCTACTTACTGCCACTCTTTATTTACTCTGCTGGTCCTACAGCCCCTGCGTAGAACGTCGTTCTCAAAGTGTATATCACATAGATGGTTAGGGCCCAGTTGTGTTGTAGTTTTATAGTGTTTACTTTTGCAGTTATATATGGCATGTTCTTCCTGTATCTTGTTACGTCCCTCTGAGGACCTGGTGATTTCTCCAGGTATGTTTTTGTGATTTTTGCAGGGTCTCTAGCTATGGCCATAGTTACAATCTGCCTTCGCGATGCTAGCTCTTGGATCGTCTTTCATTTCGCTCGACTCTTCCTTCGTCGCTATGTATTTCTCTATTTAGTTGGTAGTAGATTTGTCTCCGTCCAACGTTTTTGTACAAATGATATTTAGAAGTTGATTTTTGATATTTATTTGTGGATGAGATTAGTTTCATAGCTTTCTACATTTCACAGCTTACGTATACATACGATGGTTTCATATACGTATGTATACAACTGGCATGTCTACGTACTTAGTCCTTGTATTTTGGGACCGGGGCGTTACAAAATCACTGACACCTTCCTCGCAGTCTGAATACTACACACTGCTCAAGACTTGTCTCTTCACGCAGGAGACAAAAATAGATCATGCGTCTGAAAGGACCTTGCGTCTGACTAGCCCACTTCTTTAAACATGTATCTTTCCTTTAGAAACTAACAGCTTCCAACTTTTAGAAATATTTACATTTCGGATGCATGACATCTATGCGTCTCCTTAATATTTTCATGCTTCTACATGATATCCTTCAAAGTTTTTAAAACTTGAACAAGTTTTGAAATACTTTGAATAAGAAGTATGAGAGGAAGAATTCCATCATAAATCTTCAGATGCATCGATTTATTGTCGTGCTGTTATTTGCTTTCACCAAATCCTTTAAGATCCGTTATGTCTTTAAAATTTGTGGCGGCTGTTCCTGGCATTTACTTGGATCGAGGCTGAGTCAACTGCCATCCGTGATTTAAGGAATAGAAAATCATGCAACTGTTAATGTCGAGTTGATCATCAAGTCGTATAGTATATCACCTAACAAGTTTTTGTCCCCATAAATAGGATATGACTTTGATAGGAGTTGTCATCATCACTCCCAACCATGCATCCGCTGATTACCATTATGGTGAAGCTTAAAAAAGGGTTGCGCATCACCTTGCTGAGAACACTGCTCTTTGGTTATGTAGGAAAAATGATAGATCTTCAAAAGGTACACTTTTCTGAAGTATATTTTGTCTTTCCCCTTTTTGTCACTTCCCTTTCACACGAAGCTTTGTAGCAATGACTGCATACTTAAGGAATACTATCAGTGTTTGTGTGTTGAAGAGTACTACTGCAGTTCTTAGGCGCATGAGATTTTTAGACTTTCTTATGTGACCTTTTCTGTCATTCTGTACAACTGTCTTTATGTGCCTAACTCCTCTTGAACTTGTCATACTTTCAGGATACTCCTTGGATGACTGGAGCTCAGATGGAGCTTGGAAGGACATCATAACATGTCTTATTCGACATGATTCAACACATTACGTGAAGTACATTTGCAGTCCTGAGACCCAGCTAGCTATCTACGTCTATCTGACGAGGCTTGCAACTGGCTGGTTTGACTATCATAGCATCTTTGATATGATCGGGTCTGAGTCCCAATCAAAATACTGTCGATGACTAATAGTGTTGGTAGTAGACGGGGGCCATGAGAGGCAAGCAGACGAGAAGGTCTAGAACCTTCGTCAAGCTTCATATTCTCCCGCCCAAGCATACTGCCGAGAGTATAGAGGGGAGCCCATGCTGGTAAATGCACTAGCATGTGACTGAGGTTCGCCACTGATTCGAGAATGCAAGGGTCAGAGTACCTAGCCTACGGGAATACTCCCCCTCTTTACGTTGTCCTTGTGCAATATTTTCTATTCTTATGGTTGTACTGATAAAGGACCTAATGGAGAAGCAGATAAAGTAATAAATCTCCATCAGATATGATCACATCTTTGAATCAAAATCTAGATGTATGGGCTCCATCATATATAATCATGATTTTTAAAATGAAAATTCTGTTGTTGACTTGGATATTCAATTGCTTGCCTTTTGGAAGAATAACTGTCTTCTTTACGACGCATAACTGCCTATGACGCATGAAACATCACGAGTGTATCAAGAAATCACAAAATCTATGAGAAGAATGATGATGCGTCTGTCACAAGTATAATCCTCTATGAAAATAATTGCTCAGAATTAAACTCTTCAAGTTAACTGGGCATGAAGTCTTCAGATACATAAACTGAGCCTTTGTTTAAGGTAGCAAACGCATTCATACATCTATTCTTGTAAACTTCTAATCAAAACTGATATCCACAAAATGTCGCATAGCATTGCTGCCTTCAAGGTGAGTCAAGAATAGTCTTCGAAACTATTAATCTGAAGCATACAGAAACTCTTCAAGTTAACAAGAATTGGTCTAATGTTGTTGGAAGACGCATTAGATTTCTCAATGACATATATAGATTTTTCTCTCTTTAAGACGCATATTGAGTATGTGTCTTTTTGAGTGTCTCTATCATATTAGTGTGTAATTGACATGGCTTGATCAGAAGTCCAAGTCCGTTCATGCGTCTGTTGGAACGCCCCTTTGGAAACTGTGCTTCTCATAATAACTTAGTGTTTATTAAATATGTTCATCATCATTAATAAGCCGACGTTTGCATTCTTCTATGAAATTTTCGTCACCCGAAGCATTCATTGAAGGACACGAGTAGTCATTAGATTGCCTAAAATAGTAGTAAGAAACCACTATCCATGTACTACTTCGTCATGGCTTATAAGAAGACTCCCTTGAAGTGAAGAGAGCTATTCCTCCGCGACTACCTACTGTTGTGAGCTCCACTCCAGTGCCTCCTTCTGACTTGAGCAAGAGGAAGTTGGCAGAGACGAAGCTTTCCATGGTCAGGAATCTTAGACGTGCTGGGTCTTTCCATGCTGATATTGCTAAACCCTTAAGTGCATCTCCTACTTTGATTCTCTCCCTTTAAGCCCCAAAGAGAAGATGATACAGGAGGAGTGGATACTTTTCGTCGACTGTTTCACACTTCAAGCATACGGTCGCTTCAAGACATTACAGATGTGCTCAGTGACTCTGTGCTCCTCCCCCTAACTGTTTATGGTTTTATTAGCTTTTTGGGTTTGTTGGCTTCCTCCTTAGCCATATTTTGTAACCCTTTATCACCAGTAATGAATCCTCTTATTTTGCCAAGTTGCGTGAATAGTCTATTACTCAATATGCAAGAACACACTCACAAATGTCGTATTAATTTTTACAAATAGAAGATAGCTATAACTCGACGTATAAAAATTCCATGTTACTCGAATAGTCGTGATAGAATTCCCAAAACTAATGAAACGCATATGCAACCAGCCTCTTTATACGTTTTCCATGTCTTTGAAGAAGAAATTCTATGTAGAATCGCCTTATGCGTCTTATGTGACTTGGAGAGAAAGTGGCCTCGGGGAATCATGCATCCAGTTTGAAGTCACATATAAAGAATACTACTGTAATTCTTTCTTCTTTATTTCTTTTTGTAGTTGATAACAACAGTATTCTGTATCTTTTACTAAAATTTTATAAAATGAAGAACACTTCTCAAGTTGTTGGGGGATATTTGAGCTTTGATACTAATATAGAGGTAATTATGGACATAGAAAAAATATCATGTTTGTGTGGACATATTATCTGTAACATGCTTAATTTAAGCATAGATAATAGATATGAAAACTAATATCAGAGGTAATATGGACATGATAGATGATATGTTGACCTATTATCGCTAACATACCTGATTAGGTATAGATAATAGAATGGAAATTAATCACTATCAGAGGTAATATGGACATGATAGATGATGTGTGAACCTATAACTTCTAATGCAGTGGACTATATGCAAGTAATAGGGGATGATCAAAAAACTTTATCAGAGGTGATACTTGATAACCATTTCTAAAATAAATCTGTTCAGAGGTAATATGGACGTAACAGATTTATATAGTTCTATAGAGAGAGCCGATAATGCAGAATATTTAAAAGGTAATAGGGACATGAATATTCTATGAACTTGTTCAGAGGTAATATGGACATGACAAATTCGTAAATCTCTACAGAAGATAAATGTCGTAGAATAATTCGAAGATAATAGGGACATGATTATTCTTTTGACGCAACAGATTATTCTGATTCCGACTGTGGAATAGAAATAAGATGTCATCAAAACAACTGGGTTTAAATGACGTACTATAAATTGGATAGTTTGCTTAGGGGATTTCTCTTACAAGAAAGTTTCGTAAGAATTAAAGGTAGTTCCGCTGGAGAATTTATGAGGACCATTATTCATAACTTATCCCAAAACTGTTGGGATAAGAATAATGGTTCGAAATAAAGCAGATGTATAACATACAGGTATTCATTACTCCAGGAAGAATATGTAGTCACTGTACAAAACTTGCTGGGGTAAACAAAGTAATATCTATTTATGATCAAACATAATATTTTTTTAAGAACTTGCCATTAATGGGCATCATCAACAGATCTCAATTAGGTTTGGCTAGACTGTATGCTCTGTTTGAATATACTGATTCAATAACAAATGAACCTTCCCATTTAGCTATGAATTTCTCTTTTCTCACCTGTGTCATAACCATAGGCCTTCTTACTTAAAGAACTAGGTCGCTGACCTGGAAAACTCACTGCTTTACTTTCTTATTGAAAGCCTTAGAAATACGGGCTTCATATAACTCAATTCGCTATTGAGCCATTAAGCATTTGTCGTCGAGTGCTTTATTCTTGTAATCGTAGACGATCGTTGTCTTCAGTCGTTAATTCATTGGATATAACAATTCAGAGAGACGGGATTTGAATCTCCAGAGGAAGAACTGCTTCACTTCCGTAGACCCAAAAAAAAGCATTGTACCAATAGGAGTCCTTATTGTAGTGCGATACGCCCAAAGACATTCACCAAGTTTTTCATTCCAGTTACATTTATTAGCTGAAATGAACTTCTTGAGTAACTTGATAATTTTATTGAAAGCTTTAGCCAAACCGTTAGCTGCAGGATTGTAGGATGTAGAGGCCACATCTTGGATCTAGTTTTTCTCACAAAACCGATAGAATTTATTACTCACAAATTGTGAGCCATTATCGTGAACAATCCTCCGGGGAAGTTCGAAATGATAGATCACATGATGCTTAATGAAACTGATGACGTTAGACGTTTTTACTTCGACAAGTGGTATAGCTTCCGCCTATCTTGAAAAGTAGTCAGTTATAGCCAAAATAAAATGGTGTCCCTTGGAGGAAGGAGGGTTGATGGGTCCGATGATATCCATTCCCTTGCTTCAAAGGGCCAGGATGCGGCTGTAGGGTACAGAAAATCTGACGGTAGATGTATGAAATCTGAATATGTATTTGGCAAGTTTTGCATTTCCTTGCATAATCTACGACATCAGCTACCATAGTAGGCCAATAGTAACCCAAACGACTTAACCGATCTTACAATTTTGGACCTGCTTGATGGGCGCCACAAGTACCATCATAAGCTTCACGAAGAGCATGTTTAGCTTCTTCTTCGGATAGACAACATAGAATGAGTCCATCGTATGATCTTCGATACAGCAATTTAGTAGCTACATCATAAAAGATACGGAGCGAACGCCTCTTGATTGAAATAGCTTCTTTTGGATCATCAGGGAGGGTTCCATAAACAGCGTATTCTATAAATGGAAATCTCCAATCTTTGAAGTTGATATCCGTTGTTGCTAAATAACTTTAATGAACCTCCGAAATATTCTTAGTGCAGAATAATTCTCGACCAATCATTGTGATCGACTTCTGGGTGTTGACTGGGGTAGCCAGTGACGCTGCCAAACCAGCTAATGCATCTGCTTCTGTATTTTTTAACCAGGGCACATACTCGATGAAGAACCCAGAGAAAGTAGTAGCAATCTCGAGCGTTGTTTGATGATATGGAATAAGATCTTCATGACGAACATCATATTCCTCTCGAACTTGACTGACTATCAACTTAGAGTCGTCATAAGCTTCAAGATAGTCTACCCCCAGCTGTTTAGCCAGTGAAGTCCAATAAGTAGAGTATTATACTCTGCAACGTTATTAGAATAAGGTTCCATAAGTGAATAAGCACGATGGATGACTAGATTGTTAGGGGTATCAATACTACCCCCACTCCTGCTATAATTGGGACCCATTCTTGAGGCTCCATCGAAGAACAACCTCCAAACAGATTCTTCCGTCATCGTATTAGACTCCAATGCTTTATCTGTAATTTTATTGTATAGCTTGAAAGTTTCTGCTATCGGGTGTGCAGCTAGGAAATCAGCCAGAGCTTGTCCTTTTACCGCCTTTCGAGGTACATATATCATAGGGGGATAATAACATTGCCCATGTAGGAAGGCAAGAATTAAGCACACTTTGCTTAGTCATGAGAACCCTGAGAGGGTTAACCCTGGATATAACATGAATGGTTTGTCCCATTACATAATGTCGTGTCTTTTGAATTGCAAATATTAATGCGAGACACTCTTTCTCAACAAGATTGTATCTATATTCGACGCCGATTATTATGCGACTCAAGTAATAGATATCTTGTTCGTGTCCTTCGTCGTTCTTCTAGGCTAACAATGTATCGAGAGAATGTTCCATGACACGAACATACAAGAAAATTGGTTTGCCCACCACCGAAGCCATCAATATTGGGGGATTACTGAGATATCTTTTAATGTCTTCAAATGATTACTGACATTTTTCATCCCAAACGCAAGAAACTCCTTTCTTCATTAACTAGGTAAAAGGTCGACATCGTCCAGATAGATTTAAAATGAACCTTTGGTTGTAAGCCAATCTGCCTTGTAAGCTGCAAAGTTCTTTAATGTTCTTTAGGGGTTCTATTTCTACGATAGCTTTAACTTTGTCATGGTCGATATGTATTCTCTTTGAAGTTATGACAAATCTAAAAAATTTACCGTCGGAGACTCCTAAGAATGACTTCGTTGGATTCATCTTGAGTTGGTGCTCACGCATCAATTCGAACACCGTGCTCAAGTCTTGAAGATGATCGTCCTTTGAACGACTTTTAACTACAATGTCGTCGATGTAGCATTCCATCAATTTTCG
>JANAVB010013602.1:0-2500 GCA_029216955.1 Iris pallida | reverse complement strand
GTAACATCAGTCCGAGGTCTCATCTAGCCATTATAGTCATACTAGATCAAAATCAGTCATAAGGTATCAAATCATACAAACAATATGGTAGGGTACAGTAATCATCAAGACAGGCTAAGGTATGGGTCAAGAACTCACCTCTACTAGGTCTAGTGGCTGGAACTCTCTCCTGGAGATAGGCCTCGACTAGAGGCAGGTGCAGTAGGACAATGTAGCATCCTGTGTCCAGCTGACCCACAGAACAGGCACAATCCTAGTCTCTTCCTACTGTTACGACCCGTACCCATTTTTTTAAACGGATACGAGACGTGTCCAAGCCAGCCTACGCCGCAGTGTCGGCGGTAGAACGCTGTCACGGCTATGAAGATCAAAATCACAAATAATGCTCATTCACACAATTAATTTAACTTACAATGATCACAAGTTTTATATTTGTAGAAAAATATAAACTTGTACAAATAAATGAATGACTACAACTCAACTATCTAGCTAGTCTCTAGGATTTTGTCTGTAAGTATTCCCGTCACTCCCCAAGCTAAGTGAATCCACAGCTAACCTGAAAAATGTTGGTTTCCAGTCAGGAATGGAACGAGCACAATTCACTGAATGCAATTTCAAATAAAGAAAATGACTATACAACAGAGGTTAGACATCAATTACATGTTTTTGAAAATACACAGGAAATACGGAAAACCAATAGCAAATAAATAGACACAAAATACTTTTTCCAATTGTTAGAAGTACCTTTGATTTGTGATCGGTCTCGGGACAATTATGCGACACGGTCTACACGGTCTAAAGTTACACGGTCTACAGTTACACGGTCTACAATTACACGGTCTACAGTTACACGGTCTACAGTTAATATTGCAATAAAGAAATACTGTCTACAGAATAATAATCACGAACTACACAGTTTAAATGCAATAATAATCACGGTCTACACTGTCTACTTTGTAATAAATAAATCAATGTCTACACTGTCTACTTTGCAATAAATAAATCACTGTCTACAAGAAATAAATGTAATAATAAATATGGTCTACACGGTCTAAGGTCAGATCACACATCCTTGGTACTTCTCATTCCCGACTCAACAATTTATAATAGAAAATAATCACATAACCAATGGCCAATCAATGAAATATAGTAAAAATCAATATTGAAATGCAGACAATAAACTGTACTCGTCGGAGGTCCTGTGCTGGTGAAACCGATAATCTGAACCACTCAGTATGCCACAAAAGTCAAAACCCATACAACAGTCTTCAGATGCTGAAATAGATATTAGCAATGTTCTCAGAATAGTCAAATTAGCTAGGATTGCCTGTCCTTAAGTCTAATTCTGGACACAGGGGCAAAACGGTAATTTTGGGTTAAAACGGTGTCCGCCGTTGGACCCGCTTTGCACCGAAAAGCGTGCTAGGGTCAATGGTCTCTAAAGTCGTCAAACTACATATCTACAAATTCGTTTTGACGATACAAACCCAACCGTTTGTCCAAAGTTGGATTCCGGCAGCCCGTGCACAAAATCGCCCGTTGAGTCGGACCGTGGGGCCCGTAAAATGGCGATCCAATCAACTGTCTCAGAATCGGACCAAACTTGGCATACAGGACCAGAAAAACAATACGGTCTAGTTGGTGCAAGTTTCGTCTCGATCTGAAGAGCGTGCACAAAGTAATTGGGGAATTTGCATAGAGGCCGATACAGTGAATTTCGACGGATACGCATTAAATTCGTCACGCACACGCCACCAATTTGAATTCCGTCAAAGCCCACACGACCACGAAGCCGTTACGCACTGTAGAAGCATGTAATTTCACAACCGAAAAGCCCATGCGCCAGACTACATGTGCCAGAGCTCGGACAAAGTACTCCACAGCCAAAACAACAAGTATAGACATTGAAAGAGGACTTTTTATTTAACATATAAAAGTCTATTACATGTCTAAGAAAAGATTATACAAAGGAGAATTTCTACAAAGAAAAGATCCTAAGTCTACAACCAGCAGCCACCATGCACCCTCAGGCAGGCGCAGTAATCATCATGCGCCCTCTGTCAGGCGCATCCCACCATATGCCCTCATCAAGGCGCATCCTTTTCAGCGGCTCAATTATGTACATCCCAGTTATGTGCATCCCTTCAGCAGCCCAGTTATGTGCCGCTCTTCCAGCCAGGCTCTCCTGATAAATGCTTCGACTAATGAAGCATTTAACCCTCTGGCTGGACCGCAAATCTGTGGCCGGAGGAGGCTTCGAAAGAGCCTCCAAAGGCGAAGGAAGACCGTGATCGAAACCGCGGCTAAAGGAGCAGCTTTCAACACAACCAGAGTGGACAACACCCACTTGGAAGGAAGAAAGAGCCCCCAAAACCGCAGCACCGCCATTCCGATCTACGGCTCTTCCGGAATAACGAAGACGAGGCCCGAGTATCCCTATCTTTGGATGCAACAGGCACCTTCTGCCTGCCTCAGAAGCCCTCGACTCCGGCTTTTGGAT
>JANAVB010013601.1:0-69772 GCA_029216955.1 Iris pallida | reverse complement strand
TATAAGCAAACTCCACCAAATGAAGATAATCCTCCCAAGAGCCTCCAAAGTCCAAGACGCACATTCACAACATATCCTCAAGGGTCTGAATAGTCCTCTGACTGTCCGTCCGTCTGGGGGTGGTATGCGGTACTAAACTTGAGCTGAGTGCCCAAGCTAGTCTGCAGACTCCTCCAGAAATGGGAAGTAAAGCGACTATCCCGATCTGAGACGATGCTGACCGGAACTCCGTGAATCCTGACTATCTGCCGCATATACATCTCCGCGAGCCTCTCTGTAGACGTACCCACCTTGAATGGCAAGGAGTGGGCCGATTTGGTCAACCTGTCAACAATGACCCAAATCATGTCTTTTCCTCCTGGTGTACGCGGCAATCCTGATACGAAGTCCATAGTGATATGCTCCCATTTCTACTCGGAATGGGCAGCGGCTGCAATAATCCACCGGGCCTCTGCCTCTCTGCCTTGACCTGCTGACAGATCAAGCACCTAGCTACGAAGCGAGCCACCTCCCGCTTCATCCCGGACCACCAAACATGCTCCCTCAGATCTCGGTACATCTTGTTGGCACCAGGGTGTATGGAGTACTGATATCTGTGGGCCTCCTGCATAACCTGCTCCCTGAGCTCTCCGCTGGGCACACACAATCTGGAACCGTACCTCAAGGCACCATCATCTGCAAGAGAAAACTCGCCCTCCAGCAATCCTGCTCGAACCTGCTCTCGGAGACACCGCAGAGCAACGTCCTCAAACTGTGCCGACTTGATCCTCTCCACCAAGTCCGACTGAATCTGCATCCCCCATAACTGCATCTGTACCCCGGGCACGATCACCTCAATCCCAAGGCTCTCCAAGTCTGCAAGCAAATGCCGATCCATGGTCAAACACATGGCTGTCGGATACCTACTCAAGGCATCGGCAACCACGTTGGCCTTCCCAGGGTGGTACTGAAGTAGGATGTCAAAGTCCTTCATCAACTCTAGCCATCTGCGCTGCCTCATGTTCAACTCCTTCTGAATGAACACATACTTTAAGCTCTTGTGATCTGTAAAGATCTCCACCCTCTCCCCATACAGATAATGCTTCCACAGCTTCAAAGCAAAAATCACCGCCGCCAGCTCCAGGTCGTGGGTAGGGTAGTTCTTCTCATGGGGACGTAATTGCCTGGAAGCATAGACAATCACCTTCCCATGCTGTTGCAAGATGCAACCCAGCCCCTTCCCTGAAGCGTCACAATAAATAGTGAAACCACCCGATCCTGAAGGCAATATCAGAATCGGATCTGTCGTAAGCCGCTTCTTCAACTCATCAAAAGCTGTCTGACACTCCTCTGACCAAACATACTCAGCATCCTTCCGGGTCAACCATGTCAACGGCTCTGTAACCCGGGAGAAATCCTGCACAAATGTCCGATAATATCCTGCCAGCCCCAGGAAACTCCTGATCTTTGCAACTGAAGTCGGCGCTGCCCATGCCTCGACTGCTACAATCTTCTTGGGGTCAATTGAGATACCATCTCCAGTCACAACGTGCCCCAAGAAGTCCACCCGGTCCAAGAAAAACTCATACTTGGAGAGTTTTCCATAAAGCTGCTCCTTCCTGAGAATCTCCAGCACTATCCGCAGATGCTCCTCGTGCTCCTCCTCAGTCTTGGAATATATCAAGATATCGTCCATGAACACCACCATAAACTGATCCAGATACTGGTGGAACACCTTGTTTATAAGGTTCATAAACACTGCTGGTGCATTGGTTAGCCCAAATGGCATAACCAAAAACTCAAACTGCCCGTACCGCATCTTGAAAGCGGTCTTCGGAATATCATCCCCCTTCACCTTCACCTGGTGATATCCCGACCTCAGATCAATCTTGGAAAATACCCGAGCTCCGCTCAACTGGTCAAAAAGATCGTCGATCCGCGGCAGTAGGTATTTGTTCTTGATCGTGAGGTTGTTGAGTGCCCTATAGTCAATACACATCCGTACTGACCCATCCTTCTTCGGCACAAACAACACTGGTGCACCCCATGGCGACGAACTCGAGCGGATGAAGCCCTTGTCCTACAGCTCATCCACTTGCTTCTTCAGCTCCACCAGCTCACTGTTGTTCACCCGATAGACATGCTGAGAGATGGGTTCCGCTCCTGGAACCAAGTCTATCATGAACTCTATGTCTCTGTCTGGTGGCAATCCCGACAACTCCTCTGGGAAAACATCCATATACTCTGCTATCAAGGGGTGTGGAATCGCCTGCTCCTCGACCGAGACTCCGTAGAAAACTTCGCTGCTCTGCTCCGCCTGACGTCTGGAGTACTCGAACTCTGGCTCCCCCGGCGCTCTGAAAATAACTCTACCCCCTCTGCAATCAATGCTGGCATAGTGCCTGCTCAACCAATTCATGCCGAGTACGATATCGTAGTTCGGCAATGGCATCACGAGCAGGCTCATCTCCAACTCACGGCCTCCCAAAACAATACTCCGACCCTTACAAATATCACGTACGAGGATAATGCCACCCCCGATCGTGATCTTGTGAGTCCTAGGCAACGACTCAGCTATGATACTGTGTCTAACCGTAAAAGATACTGATATGAAACTATGCGAAGTACCGGAATCGAATAATGCAAAAGCTGGACTGGAGTCAAGAAGAACCGAACCTGCGATCAGCTCTCCTATCGCCTCTGCATCCTCAGCTGCCATGGCGAAAGCTCTTCCCTGCTGGCCTCCCCTGGCCTGATGCTGGTGCTGCACGAACCGTAGCTACTGAATCGGCAACGGTCCCTTCTGCGATCCCCCTGGAGCCTTGGCTCCAGCTCCTGCTCCCTGTGCTATCTTTCCAGTATACTGAGCGCAGTCCCTCATCTGATGGTTCGCTGCTCCGCAAAGAAGGCATCTACCCAACCTCTTCCTGCACTCGTCCCACCCGTGCCCTGGCTTCTTACAATAAGCACAGGTGGCGGCCTGCTGCCTCGGTGCCTGCTGTTGTACCTTCTGCTGCTGATACTGCACTGGCTGCTGCCTCGGCTGCTGGAACTGCTGCGGCTGGAACCGCTGCTTCTGGTGGTGCTGCTGGTGGTGCTGTTGAAAGTACGTCCTCTTGGCCGATCCACCGCTGCTGCTGTCTCCCTGGGAGTCTCGTCCCCTCTTGAGCCTAAGCTCAAGATCATCCTCTGTAGCTAGTGCATCCACCAGGATCTCCTTAAATGTAGCGCTGCGGGCATTCTTGGTGTAGGACTTGACCTCCTTTACCAAGCCCTTCCGGAACCTCCGGGCCTTCGTCGTCTCCGACAGGTCCTCCATAAATCTGCTCAGGCGGCAGAACTCTCCTGCGTACTCCTCCACGGACTGGCTCCCCTGGACCAGGGCCTCGAACTGGGTCTCGAGGGCTCCCAGTGCTGCGTCTGGAAAGAACTTCTCCTTGAACAACTTCTTGAATGCTGCCCAAGTCTGTCCTGCTGTGCCGACCCTCGGGTCGGTCTGGTACCATGTACGGGCCAGATCATGCATCATGCTGGCCGCTGCCTCTATCTGGAGCCTCGTCGGAATCTCCGCCAACTTGAAGATCTCCTCCATATGCTCGATCCACTCATCGGCATACAGGATCCCCTCTGTCCCTCGGAAGTCTCTCGGGTGCATCTTCTGGAAGTCCTGGATGCCCTTCTTCCGTATCTGGTGCGAATGCTGGACTGCTGCTGGCTGAACCACGACTCTCTCTACTGCTATCACTGCCAGCTCAATGCCTCGAGTGAGCTCTGCCGTCTGCCTCTGCTGCTGGGTCTGCTGACCCTCCATGTACTGCCTGAAGAAGGCCAATATCTGAACGGCGTCAACTGTCCCTGCAGGTGGCTGCTGGTAAGGATCCTCTGGGAGAACTGTGTCCTGCCTCCCTGCCGGTGGAAGCATACCCCCTACTGCTGCTGCCGGGGTCTCAATACGAGCAGAGGTGGCAGAAGCTGCAGTCCCCTGGCCCCGCTATACTGGCTGGGAGGTAGCAGTCCCCTCCATAGCATCCTCATGAATGGAACGCTGCGATCGAGTCTCTACCATCCTGAAGATAGACAAACAAGAGTATCAATTTCTGATAAAGAAGCTATATAACAAAGGCGGACAATTAAAATTCAAAAGGATCAGCTGAAAATAAGGATTTAGATGGCAATAAAAGAAGTTTTCCTAATGTGATCGAGTACCTTAAAATTAATGTCCTATATCCTACTGCAGGCTGTAGTGATACTCTAATTCGAATACCACTATACTTCTAATCTAGACCTGCATGGGCCACCACTAAAAACGTGTCACGACCCGCACCCTAGAGTAAGGGCACGAGACGTAGGTACGTCCAGCCTACGCCGTAGTGTCGATGGTAGAACGCTGTCCTAGGTCACAATATCTAACAATATAAATCTTAAACAGTTTATACTCCCCGAATCGGGGTGTCATAACAGAAGGTAACTCAATCACAACTAAGGCAGATAAAAAGATAACAGATAGAAAGATAAGAGAAACTGCAGAAATGAAAGGAACATCCTATGTACATCAGAAAGTCTAAGTGTCTAAGACAATACAAAATCCCAGATCCCAAGTATCAATAAGTACAATCATCCATGATATACTGAAATGAAAGCATCCTAGTCTAAGGGTGTGTCATCCACAGCTAGTGGCTCCTGCTGCTGGTCCAAGTCTGTACTATCATCTAGAGTAGCCCTATAATAAGTAGGGCAGCCAGCCTCATCCTTATCCTCTGTAATATTTCAACAGGTCTAGTCAGGACGGAGCGAGTACAAAACATCTCAACAAGTCATAGCAGAAAAGAAAATATAATCATGCTAGAGAATAAAATACAGGAACTGAAGAATATCATAATATAAGAGAGAGAGACAGTAAGCAAATATCTATGATATATAAAAGAGAGACAGTGCTAGTGATTTAGAGTACAGACGAACATGTGAATGGCTTAGGACTGATTCATGACTACACTAAGAGTGATTCATGACTATACTACTTTGGATATTTATTCACATGACCATTCATACTCCCCCGTACCTCCAATCAATACACAAGGATCCAGTCAAGCTACTTTAAGATTCGTGACTAAACTACTAACCCGTATAGGGTGATTCATGAATTGATTCGTGAAGGCTCGGTGATCATGAGGGTACATGAGTCATTAGCTGATTCCCGAAGATTCATGATAATAGAAGCATAAGATACGTGATGTAAGTGAAACACACTGGCCAAAAGTATCTGATGCTCCCGAGAAGGATAACATCTCATGAAGGGATCCATATAGTACTAATCCGTGTTCCAACGTGTCAGCATCAAGTAAGATAGTCTAAAGCAGGAAATATAATCCTAAACATGATATGAAATGATCAGAGAATGTACTCGCCTGTAATTAGTGAATCTGAGAGAATATAGACTGTCTGAGGAGTGGTGTCTATCTCCTATAGAACAGTACAAGTCACTATGAGTCTACAATGATAATAAGATGCAAATTAATGCATTCTACATGAATCTAGGTCAATCTAGACCAAAGTCAACTCTTGGTCAACTATGGTCAACTCTGGTCAACCCTAGAAGTTAAACTAGGTCAACCAAGTCAAACCTAAGTCAAACAAGTCTACACTAGGTCAAACTAGTCTAGCAAGTCTATTCTAGGTCTAGTAAAGCTATACAAGCCCAATCTAGGCCTGTTAGTCAAACTGACTCACATACAGGCCATGGGCTATATCACATATATACCTATACCATTATCACATATGAATGTATATGTATATCCTTATATACATATAGGCATGTGCCTAACACATGAGCTATCATAACACATAGGCTAGTATATCCATATGCCCGCATATTATATATATATATATATATAATCACACACTTACATATATATAGGAAACTAATACATATATATATCCTATACACCATTTCAGTTCTATATTAGATGCCCATACACAAAACACAAACTTATATCATATATATATATATATATCTACAATGGGAAGTAGGTTATAGAGAGGGAGAAAACTCAAATGTTCATGTGTATGTGTGTGTGTGTGTGTGTGTGTGTGTGTGTACATGATGAATGTGTGTGTGTGTGCTAGAGGATAGAGTGATCTTTGAGAGTGTCCAAGTGTGTGTGAAACAGTGAGAGAGAGTGACAGGGCTGGTGTGTGGGTGTGTGGTGTCTATATGTGTGTGGTGAATGTGTGAAACAGTAAACAGTGCACACTTAGCAATTCAGTGAGAAGAAAGGAAGGGTCAAACATTAGTTCCCCCCACCAACAATCTCAGGATTGGACCTTAAACTGAACAGCCCATGCCACACAATATATCACTTTAAACCACTAAACAGTCCCCAACTATTCAATCCCTAATTTCAAACCCAAACTTCCACCAATTCCAACCAAAATTGACATAGCATTAGATGACATGTAGGTGAACAAGTTAGAAGCTTAACAACATGCAATTATCAGTGTTTAATGGGTTAAATATTGATGACAAACTCATATTTAAAATCTGGAAGAAAAACATGATACTTGGATATTACACAGTTTTTAGGAAAAAATAGGAATTGAGTTTTAAACATCAAATCTAATCTAAAATACCCAAATCAAGGTTGGTAACATATAAACACAATGCACACGTGTCACACAAGTGATTTGTGTCCACAAAAGTGGACACAAACGTGTCCATTCAAATCAAAATACAAAACATGAAAAATCAAGACACAAAGACTGGACAGTCTCGTGCGGGTGTGCACGCGTGTCCTGCACCCGACACAGAGCACTTCGTGGCTCGTGCTCGTGTCCACAGGTGCACCTAGGGTAGGTATAAGTGTGTGTCACCCTGAAACGTGTTAGTGCGTGTCGTGTCCAGTGATTCAAGGCCGTATCAGTGGCTATTAACAGCCTGCACACAGTGCAGTGTATTCCCCGTGCGCGGCCGATTACTCCCTAACCCGACCATAAAATCTCGTGAAACTTGGGGAGCGTGATGACAGAAGATGCCCTAAGCTCCCCACGAAGTTTGTGTCAGGGCATGCCATGTCGTGTCCTGTAGGGACCCCGATAGGCAGGGGAACCGCCAGGCCGCGCGCGAGCGTGTCAAATCCGTGTGCACGCGTGTCCAAACGACCCGACACATGCACGAATCAATCCCAGTGCACAAGAAATGGATAAACGATACCAAAACACAAATTTCCATTCAAAAATATTTCGAAAATAACACGAAAAGTTCTACTGCGGCATTTCCACAAACACGTTGAACAGTGCACTGATACGTGTCCTGTTTGGACACGAAAGGACACGAAAACTTAGGGTTTCCTATTCCTACTGTTATGTTAGGTCTAGGGCTCCCTAATGATGTAAAAATCTCAGGATTCTATGGTGGAAATAGGAAGTTACCTCAATGAATCAAAACCCTCAAAAAGCTCTAATAAGAGATGTTCTTTTTGATGGTGAAACTCCTCCAAAGCTCTCCAAATCTGAGAATATTAATTACCAACAGAAAGTAGGTAGAATTTAGAACCCAATGCAATTTGTTTGGATTAAAAAGGAGGTAAAATAGATTTACTAGGATTTATGGAAGATGGAGAAATACCTCTTCTAAAACTTGGCAAGAAAACCTAAGGGAGGCTAGCCCAAACTTTGGGGGGCATTAAATAAGATGGGAAAGGGTCAATAGTAGCTGCCATGGGATGATTAGGGTTAGGGTTTGTTCATGGTGTGGGCCTATGGGCTATTAAACCTAAGTCATTAGTCATGAGTTATGAAGTCATAAGCCATATTAGTCAAATCAACTCCAAATCCCTCCAAACAAGTTCCAATGACTTAACCCTCACTAAAATAGGTCAAAACAAGTTTACTTAACCTAACCAAGTGGTCTTAACCTAGGTTAGTTACTAGGTTAGTCTTCTAGTCAACACTAGTCAAAGTCAACTATAGGGTCAAAATCAATTCTACTAAAAATCACCAAAAACCACTAAAAATCATATTAATTATAATAAATCCAAATAATAAATAATAATTCCAAATAATTCACAAAATTTCAAAAATGACCAAAATACCCCCAAGCTAGAAAAGTGGTAGTGACATATGTTCTTGACACTTATCATACCCGGTCCAAAAAATCCAAAGAAGAAGATCGATATCTACTTGCAGCCGTTGGTGGATGAGTTGAAACAATTGTGGCAGTTCGGTGCTCAGACGTATGATATATCGATGGAGCAGAACTTTCAGATGAGAGTGATATTGATGTGGACCATCAATGATTCCCCAGCATACGGAATGTTATCTGGGTGGAGTACTCATGGTATTATGTCTTGTCAGATATGTATGGAAAAGAGTAAGGCATTTTGCCTTCAGAATGGAGGAAAAGCTTGTTTTTTATTGCCATCGTTAATTCCTTCCTATGTCGCATCCATGGAGAAGGAATATGGATGCCTTTAGAGTTGGTAAATAGGAACTAACTCCTCCTCCGTTGAGATTGACTGGAGATATCATTTGGGTAGAGGTAGAGGATTTGTCGACTGTAAAGGAAGATCTGAGATCGGGCCATCACTTAGAAGGATTCGGACATAGCCATAATTGGATGAAGCAGAGTATCTTTTAGGACTTACCTTATTGGAAGGACAATCTCATAAGACACAATCTCGATGTCATGCATATTGAGAAAAATGTATTCAACAACATCTTCAATACAGTGATGGATATCAAGGGAAAAAGGAAAGACAATCCCAAAACAAGAAATGACTTGGAAATTATTTGCAGGTGTCCAGAGTTGCATCTAACACGAAGATCCAATGGTATCTAGGTCAAGCCCTCAGCACCATTTATACTGAGTATGGATGATAAATTGATAATATACAATTGTATCAACACACCTTTATTTAATTTCTATTAGTTTTGTATTGATTATTTGTATCATCGCATCATTTTTTTATTTCTTTCAGATTTATATATGGCGGAAGAAGGCCGTACACGACATCGAAGATCTGGGTCGACCTGCCCTTCTGCTCCTCCGAGTACTCCGGCTACTGATCGCAGAGGAGTTAGCGAGGATGATTTGGTTGATAAGAAGGATGGCTTATCTCTACCGTTCACTCGTTCATCGGTCGGCGGAGCTAGCCCTGATATTCCTTCAGCATCTACTTCTACTGGTGTTGGTGCCCCGTCTTCTACACCGAAGACTACACCTGTTGCTCCTACTGGGGCAAACCCATATCCAGGCCTTTTGGTCGACCGTGGAGTGTATATACGTTGACCAGGATTTACAAACCCTCCTACTCTACCAGAGCGGCCAGCCAACATCACTCATCCCGAGCTGTGGGCCGATAGAACGATGTAAGTATATAATTGTTAGTATACACATTTATTCAAACTCTATTTATTATCTAATCTTATATTGTTTTGTTTATTTCAGGTTCTTTTCGGTCTAGGCTGGTAGAGATTTGGGCGAGTTGATGCGTCATCAATTCTATGGTCCCTATTTGAATCTTGGGGACTTTCCACTTGAAAGACGATTCATTTGGCTCGAGATGCTTGAGGTATGTCTAAATAATATCGTCTTTGTTTACAACATTTCTTAAATATTTGCTCATTTGTTCTTATTTGCAGAAGTTGTACTGGTGGCCGGCGCACAGAGATCAGGCGATCCGAAAGTGCTACAAGTCCATCGCCAGCAAGAGGTTGAGGGATATGGTCAATGACAAGAAGGCATTGGCTCTACTAAATTGTGCTCTTCGTAAGGAGTGGTTGAAGGAGGAATTCTGGGTGGAGATGAAGAAGAAGATGGACACTCCGGCCTATAAGGCCAAGTGTGAGAAGGTAAAGGCTGCCCATGCTAAGGGTGGTCACCACACGGGTGGATCCATCCTAATTTTAGAGCATTATCGACAGCTGGTAAGTATTCTTATTTGTTATTTCTTTAATTATTTAAATTTAATAGTAGTTATAAATTGATATTTAATTGTTACAGTGCGAGGAGGTCGCCAGGGCAGGCGGAGACCCGAACGCCGTAGACTTTCCTATATTTTTCGAGCATACCCATAAGCAAAAGAATGATGGAAAGCTCGTAGATGATCAGGCGACCAAAGCCTATGTAAGTTTTTTGAGTCCTATATCTAATTACATTTCTTCTTTGTCTTTACGTACTTAACTATATTTAGTTTACCAAAATAGTTAGTCTGACCTCTAATATGAATATTAACTCAAAATCATAACCCTAAGTAGCATTATAAATTAAAGAATAATTTAGGAGACGTATGAGAAAGTAACCATAACAATACTTAATAGTAACTAAAATATGAATATTAACTCTAAATCTATTCACCTATATAAATATAGGAGACGTATGAGACTTTAGAGAGTCGAGTCAGTGAGGGAGGGACTGCCGAAGGGGAGCTGGGACTAGTCAGCCACCGACGTCGGCTATGAGGAATGACTTGTGGATACAAGCCGTCAATAGAGGGAAAGGGGGCAGCGTGTATGGTATCGGATCGTTGGCATCAAAGCCATTCGTTTATTCCAGAGCTCCTCTATCTCCACCACCTGCACCTCCACCTGTAGATGCACAGACCGACGATACTGCCGACACCTACACTTTGTGGCAGATTATACAGATTTTGGTAGGCCTACTGGGTCAGGTGACCCAGATGAGCGGAGTTCTAAGCACAGCAGGTCTGATTCCTGCTGCCACTATACCGGCTCTAGCTTTGAACTTAGTGCCTCCGGCAACGACTGCTCCTCCGACCACAGCGCCTACTACACCGGCTCCTTCTCCGACCACAGCGCCTCTTGTCGTGCCGCCAACTCTTTCAAACGTTCCTGCCTAGGACGTACAACGGATCATCACATTGGTCCTGGGGCAGTTATATGCATGCGAACGGCCGGCTATGCCTCCGCCACCTCCTCCACTTTCAGTTTGATTTTTGTTTATTTTTTGGTTGTATTTGACGATGTGTATGAACTTAATTTAGGGAGTTTGTATTTGATTGAGGAGTTGATCGATGAGTTTATGTATTATTGAACACATTTGTGTATATATACTATATTACGACTGCTGGACGAGTTTGTATCTATTGGAATTTTTTGGATAGGCAATTGGAGTTCAATTTAATGTATATATTGGTACTTGGGTTAATTTTTGGATATATTGGGGTTATATTTAATGTTTATTATTTGACTGTAATTTATTTTGGGTTATGTTGGTTTTTGTATCTATTCACAGGTTTGAGCAAAGCTGGAACAATTTAGTCTGGCAATAATAAGAAGTTTAGCGACTACCCAGCGACGGAATAGCGACAGAAATTTGGAAAATTTGCAGGCTAGCGACTAACTATCGACTGATTAGCGACGGATTCTAGAAATATTTTTATGGTAGCGACGAATTAGCGACGAACATTTCCGTCGCTGACCTTCTGTCTAATACCAAAAGCGTATCAAACGAGTCAACGACAAAAATTTATGTTGCTAAGCTTCTGGAAAATTTGTTATTTTTTCTCACAAACTTTCGTCGGTATTACGTCGCTAAGTTGTCGCCGCGTTTGCTGACGGTTTATATTCGTTGCTAATCTGTCACTATGATGAGTCGGTAATTTCATCGGTAAGCCGTCGCTATGGCGACAGATTACCGACGAAATTGTCATAGCCACGATATAGTTATCGACGTCCTGTTTCGGTCGGTAATCCGTCGGTAAATTACATTAGTGACGAAAATATAGTATTTAGCGACAGATATTTCTGTCGCTAATTACCAATATTTTAGTAGTGTTATCCTGTGTCACCATATTTCCTTCTAGTTGCTATATTTTGTTATAGAGTTGCATGTTCACTTTTCTACTAAACACGATGCCTGTTACTTTCTAGATTGTATTCTCATATGCTATTTTTATGTCTTACAAATTCTATCATGTCTTGAATAGCTTGTCATATGTGTGCTTGTTCCATTTCTGACTGAAAACCAATATTTTTCAGGTTAGTCGTGGCTTCTTTTAGCAATGGAAGATACGGGTGTACTTGTAAGCCAAAACCTAGAGATTAGTTAGATAGAGGTATTGTAGTCATTTTCAATATTTGTAAGAACATTCTTTAAAATGTAAAACTTATGAAATTATAAATTGGTTAGTTTGTGAATGATCAATAAAATTATTATTTATATGACTTTGAGCATTGTGGCTAGACATCGTTCTACCGTCGACACTGCGGTGTAGGATGGCTTGCACACGCACTCGCATCCTGAAAAGCGGGTGCGAGTCATGATCATAGGTGGGTTGTCCCCCTGCTCCATGAATATTGTGTCGTAATGTGACAATGTTGGATCCACTATACTAGTCGAAGGATGGGGAGATATTAGTAGATTATGTGGTCATACCCGATACACTTGTGCATAGCTCACCCTCCGCTCACGAAGGGTATAGCCTGATCTTACTTGTACTTGTGCATAGCTTTTCATATATGGCAGGCCTGGTCCATTACCTGTACTTGTGCATAGCCAGTCATATGGAATAACATGATCTTGTACTAAGTTGATCATATAATAAACTAATATCTCAAGGCACGTTCTAGTATTATATGCTCTATTCCAGTTATTACCTGCTGATTCATTCATACTCATGATTACTTATAATTCATATTTGTCTATACCATGATTACCTATTATTTTCTATTCCTTTATTGTTCAGTATTATATATCTATCATGTATTTCCATTACTTGTTGTTTTATAGTTTTTATCAATTTAACGGAACTAATGTTGGTTTATGTACTTCGATCCAATCCTGACTAGATAACATTTTTCAGAGGATCTAGAGGACTTCAGTCCTACTTATTACGGACCCAGAGTGAACGAGGGGTATGTCTAGGAGCTTCCTTTGGAGCCAGTGCCCGTTAAGGAGGCACCACCAGTAGTGACTTAGCAAGTAGGTAGTATTACTGGATTTGTCTCCAGTTTATGAGACTTGAGATGTTATATTTATTGAGACATCTACTTATGTTGAGATACTAGAATCTTAGACTCTGTGTACTTGAGTTATGTTATGCTACTAGACTTCTCTTGTTTATCATTTCATATTTTTATATCCTTATCGTGCCATTATCTCCCTTATAGATATTTGTGATTGAGTATGAATATTGGACATTATATTGTCCTCTTCTGGAGAAGTGATATCATTGACATGTTGTGTTATATGCACTCATGAGATATGTTAGTTAGTATTGTTGCAGAGAGCACCGACGAGGCTACCTGCAGCAGAGTCGAGGGGACCACCACTCCAAACCTAGCAGAAGCATTTTGCTCAGCACCAACATCAGAGGGGTGCACAGGGAAGAGCATTTGCTATGACGGTTGAGGAGGCCGAGCCCACCGGAGATGTCATTGCAAGTTTTATTCTTTTTGACTCCATTCCAGCTTTGGCATTACTTGATATTGGTGCTTCTCAAGGTTTTTGTATATGTTTCATTTCTCTCAAGCATCATATTACTGTTGAACCTTTGGTAGGACTTGCAAGATCATGACCGGGGAGGCATTATCCTGGTTAGTGATGTTTGTAAGGAGCGAAGAGTTTCTCTAGGAGGCCGATAATTGAGTGCATGCTTACTTCTAATGCCAC
This sequence comes from Iris pallida, assembly GCA_029216955.1. NCBI lineage: Eukaryota > Viridiplantae > Streptophyta > Magnoliopsida > Asparagales > Iridaceae > Iris > Iris pallida. Next base: position 56,166 of record JANAVB010013601.1, on the reverse strand, counting down.
TTCTGAGTTATGACATTGTACTCTGGATCGATTGGTTGAGTATGCATTATGCTAGTATAGATTGTAGAGGAGGTAGAGTTTTGTTCAGCACGCCAGAAGAGCCAGAGTTTGAGTTTGTTAGAGGGACAACTGAGCAGATTGATGGTATTATTTGTGGAACTTTGGTGGAAGATAAGGAGTTGTGTAATGCCCCAGTCCCAAAATACTTAGGACTAGGTACATATACATGCCCAGCTGTATACATACGAAGTATACTCCAATATATGAAAATCTCGTATGTATACATAAGCTGTAAAATACAGTAAACCAAGACAACTAAATCTCATCCACAAACTCAAAAGAATAATATATAAATTGACTCAAGTATTTGTCATTTATACATGTAGTTGGGCAGAGACAAATCTACTACCAACTATTTTAAATGAAAGAAAATACACAAGGGAATGATCGATAAAAATGTGTAAAACCTCTAAATTTCTACTATATTTTAGTACTGATTTTTTTATTTTATTTATACGTCACAAAGTCGTATTGTACGTAGCACGGGAATTTACGTTTTTGTATTTACTCGTCGAGTGCGAATATGGACGAGATTCATATTTTTAGAAAAATTGTTTTGATTTTATCAATCGGTATGGTTTCAAAATAATATGTATAATAAATATTTTTATTAAAAAGTTGTGAAAAGTATCTATCGAGATTGGCAAAATTTTTATTTTTAATTATTTATAAAATACTACCTTATTTTAATAGTGGTAAATTAGAAAACTAGAATGTGCTACTCGTGTAAAGCACATAAAAAATTATTTCATGTATGTTTTCAAATTTTTATTTTTATTATTTATAATAAATTATTTAGCAATAAGGTATTTTAAATATTTAAATATTTATGTTTATTTTCGAAATTAATTATTATTAAAATATTAGTGTTCATAAAAATATATTTTTCAGTTTTGTTTGATTGGTATTTAGATAAATTATTATGATTTAAAAATATGGTTATATTTTATGGATTCTATTTTAATATAAAGATTTACCTAGATTTAAATTGATTCAAAATTTGATTGAAATTGCTTTAAAACTATTTAAATTAATATGGTATTTATCTATTTGGGTTTTAAATAAATCCTAGTCCTTATCCTAATGGGAATTCCCACCTCCTATAAAAAGAAGAGGTACTCCTCCATAATTCTCTACCACAATTTTCATCCAACAGGTGCATCGTGTCTGTGCCTCATCCCCTCCACAATATTTTTCCGTTATAATTACAATTTTTCCAACTCCGTGTCCGACACCCGGACAACCGATTCGTGTCGCGCAGGACACGACACCCCGACACATACAATCAGACCCTAAACCTAACCCTAACCCTAACCTCCGTCCAGCCTGATCCGCCGCCCGCCAAAGTTCCCGACCGGAAAGTCCCCCGCTCGTGCCCGCCAACTCCGTCCCAGTCTCGATCCCGACCAAATCCTCCCGCCACCATTACCACCATCATCGTCAAGGCCACGAACACCACCACTGCCATCGTCTCCGCTAACCTCACCCCCACCATCGTCGTCACCACCACCATCGAACCTCTCGTCACCGACGACCCCCACCAGAAAACTCACACGCCCCCGCAGCAGATGAAAGTAGAAGGGGGAAAGAACCCTTACTTGCCCGCCGCGATGGCAGCCACCGGCGAGAAGCCTTGCGCCAGCCCGCCGGAGCGGCACTACCGCCGTACGTGTGAGTTTCAGATCCACCAGCCGCGCCTCCGCGCGTGGACCACCTGACCTCCGCCGACACTGGGCCTCCGCGCCACAGCGGCTCCGCCGACCCTGGGCCTCCGCGCCACATCGGCTCCGGCGAAACCCTCATCCGCTTCCTTCTTCGCCTATCTCCTCTCCCCGCTGGCTCGACAGCCACCGCTAGCTTCGTGGCAGATAACCAGACCTTCGCCGACCCATCTCGCCGGATCGTGCGCAGGGACCACCTCCATTGCGCTTCGCCGCCGTGCTCCTTCCGTGGCCAAGTCGGCCGCTTCTCTTCGCCTGGCCGCGCCGAAACCCCCGTGCGCCGCCTCACCTTCCCGTGGCGGGCGCACCACCGCCTCTCCGCCTTCCGCACCGCCTCGTCCGAGCGCAGACACCAGATCTGGAGCATGCCCGCTTCCCCGTCGCCTCCTTCTCCGCTGACCTCCGTCCTCCCAAGACCGCCGGCGCGCCGCTCCTCCAGACCGTCGGCCGAGCTCCTCAGTAAGCCTCTCTCCTTCCCTCACACTCTCATTCGCTTCTCTCTCTCTTTTTCTCGCACTGATTTGGGGGGGTACACTTTTTTTTTGGGTTAAGCATTGAGATATTATATTTTTATTATCATATTTATTATTATTAATATTATTAATATTATTTTATCATCATAATTATTATTATTATTATTATTATTATTATTATTATTATTATTATCATTATTATTATTAATATCATTAGATATATATCATGAATTTCTGTTATTATATATTTCAAATATATGTAGCAAATGTTTACCTAAAACTTGTTAACCCATAAATGTAGCTTCCAAATTATTTTGTATTATAGTATTTTTCGAATACTTATCTAGTTATTAAAATGTATTTTTTCTTTCTCCTTTTTCTATCTATAAATTGATATACGAACTTAGAATTTAGCTTTAAAAAAATGATTTTTTTTTGTTGTTCTCCTTAATTATTTATCTAGACATATAATTGACTAATAAAAATGTAGTTTCCTAAACTTGTGAGGTATATAGATTATTTTCAAATAGATATTTAAAATTATTTTGACTAATAAAAAGATATTTTCCAAATTGTATATATAAAATATTTTAGTATTTACGTGAAAGTATTATAAAAATATTTTCTAAAATTAGTATATGTATCTATCTCCACAAATTCTCCCCGATTATCCCCTTGATCACGACTAATCGTGCATTTCTTTTTCTCGTGAATTTCGGACGCTTACCCATCGACCTCGGCTATTGGACAAAACAAAACTTGTCAGATCATCGCACCACATCAGACGATACACCAGGCAAGACACTTTGCCTTTACTGTTTAATTTCTTGCTCAATATCATGTATGTTTTATTTCTTATAAGTTGTTCTTTCAAAATCCTATGTAGTTGCAAAGTATTATATTTTAGTTTTCTTTATGCATTTAGCCTAGAGTTAAGGGACCCCCTTTGTTTATGCCGCATTCATGGGCCGACACTTGTGTACCACGATGTCACGTGTCTTATATAGATTCGGACTTGCATACCGACCGTACATCGGTGCGTACAGGACGAGCGTTAGGATATAACCGCTAATATAATTGCCTAGAAGACTTAGCGGTTATTAGGAATATCGTGGTGTGGATTCAGCACGAGTAGTGCATGGGGAGGGTGAAGACAGTTATTAGGCGCAGGGGCTTTCACACCATTACTTTCGTCTAGCTGCCATTTGTGACTCAGTCGAGAGCTAGTGGCCGTGCATTTATTTACTTTTCTCTAGATGCCACTAGTGCCATGGTTGAAACACAAATGTGCCGTGCATTTACTTTCATCTAGCTGCCGTTAGTGACTCACCCAAGAGCTAGTGGCCGTGTATTTACTTTTCTCTAGACGCCACTAGTGCCTTGGTTGAAACGCTAACGCGCCGTGTTTCTATTCTCGGGAGCCCTTGTGTGGAACGTTGTCTTCAAAGTGCATGATTACACATAGAATGGTTAAGGACCTTTATATGTTTAGTCGTATATACTTTTCTATTGAGCTTTTATTATTCAGTTATTGGCATGATATTATGTGTCTTCTTACGTCCCTCTAAGGACCTGGTTATCTCGCCAGGTGTGTTCTCTTATCTTTCGCAGGTGTTCTAGGTCTAGCCGTGTTCATCGCTATTTCTTCGAGAATGATTGCACTTGGATCGTCTTCGCTTCGCTCGCCAAATTTATTTCATTTTCCATGTATTTTCTCTTACTTGTTGGTAGTGGATTTGTCTCCGCCCAACATATTGTATCAAGACAATTTTTTATCATTATATGATATCTTTTATTCATTTATTTTTGTGTGGATGAGATTAGTTATGGTTCTACTGCATTTTACAGCTTATGTATTCATATAAGGTTTTCATATATTGGAGTATACTTCGTATGAATACAACTGGCATGTCCATGTTCCTAGTCCTACGTATTTTGGGACTGGGGCGTTACAAAATGGCAAGACGAACCAAGAGCAATCATCTTCTAAGGAATAGAGAATATCATGACCTTGGCTAGAACACCTGCGAAAAGTCACAAACCACACACCTGGAGAGATAACCAGGTCCTCAGAGGGACGTAACAAGATACATAAAGAATATACCATATAATCTGTGATATATAATAGAGAGTAAAAGGGGATGCATGCAATAGGGTGCCTACGAATTCTACAGTGAAAATGCAGTTAAGAACAAACCTTCAACGCATGGGCACTCTGGCTCAGGTGCAGGAACTCAGGTATGGTCCCATCAGGATACCAGGGACCTCAAAGCATATCATTCCTCGAATGTCAGAGACCAGCAGGAAATCAGGTATCAGGATCCAGGACCGTATCTCCAGTGGAGATAACCGACAATAATAGGAACGTACATACGTGGCCCATACATTAAGGAACTGTTCTCCCCAACCAATGCCTAGTAGTGACACATCCATGACTCATAGAAACCTCTGGTAACTGCCAAGTCTACTAGCATGCAATTCTATTGGCAGTTACTCCTAACCGTCGCACGCCTCATACGTATCGGTGGCCGGCCGACTACGCGAGTATGTGTCCTACATGTGACTCACATCACGTGATAAAGTATGTATCAAGGCGGCATGAGATATACCAATACCTCATCAACAAAGGGGTGGTCACTAGACTAAGTCAATACAAGAAAAATAAATAAATGTGAGAAAAATGACCGACAAAGTTGCTTGCACCCAAGTGTGACTTGGACGCACAGTTTTATAATATCAACAAATAAGAAATACTGAAAATAACAACTGAAAATAAGAATATATAAATCACAGAGTAAAGTGGCAAGGTATCTTGCCTGATTCTGTGTTGTAAATATGAAACGCCGCTCCCGCGTTCACGCCTCCGGAACCCGACGCTCCTAGATAATTAATTAACTCGATTAAGTCACTACTCACGAAACTTACGATACGACTTAATCAGTCAAGGTAATGTGTTAAAATTATTCAATCTCTCGTGGAACCATTTAGACCCATACAATCACACACAGGTTCCACGAGACATCCAAACGCAATTTTAGGGTTTCTAACTCTTAATTAGTCAGTTATGCCCCTACTTCAATAACATACTTAAAAATTATATAAATATCATAAAAATAATATTTAAACTAATTTTTTACAGATTTATCTCTGAAATTCCAGAATTAATATTTCTAAAGACATTTACGACTGGTTGATTACTAAGTCAGCTAGTCTACCCGAAACTCGCCCGGAATATAGTTAATGGCTCAAAATTTCTAAAATAACCAAAAATATATTTTTCAAGGCAATAAAATACTTTATTTCACAGAATAATATCAGAGGTACAAGGGTTGAGTTATACTACAAGTTTGGGACATTCTAGGTCAGCCGGTTACCCAAAATTAGCTAGTTTTGACCTACAATATTTTCGACCAGATTTGAGTTGCTAAAATCATAGAAAAATACTTTAAAAATCCTAATTTATGTATATGAACACACATAAAATTCAGTTTCAAGAATATGCACCAATAACTCATAGTTCCTTCACAATGGGGTTAATTTTTATCCTACCAAAATATGAATATTATGTCTATATTTCATGAAACCTTTATGGATGATTATACATAACAAAATCTATCAAAATATGATTCCTACAGATTTAATAACATATTTTCTACATAATTTTAGTAAGGGTTTGAGATGGAAAGATTTGGATTTCTTACCAAAGGTCGATGCTAGAGAGGTTGTGACAACTTCTCCTCGACAAAGCTCCAACCTTTCTCTCTTTCCTTGCTTGCTAATTCTGTTTTGGTGAGTATAAATGTTTTGGCAATGGCTATAGATGGTTGTATGGAGAAGATGGAGTTTTTAGGATTTGTTTTGAGGGGTTGGATGGATGTATGGTGGAGGAGATGAGTTTTTGTGAAGGATGGAAAGATGTGCAACGGAGGAGATGATGTATGGAGGATATGATGGGAGAAGTGCTGCCGAAAATATGGAGAGAGAAAGTGGTGGTCGGCTATGGAGGTGGAAAGAAAGGAGGAATTAAGTTAGGGTTAGGGTTTGGACTAAGTTGATGTATATATATGGGCTTTATTGGGTTGCATGTATGAAAAGGAGTGAGAATCCTTTTCCTATGTGGTGTTCGGCCATGGGGGGTTTCTTGGCCTAAATCTATGGTGGAGGGTCCACTATGGCATGATTTTGTTGTTTGGTGAGTTGGCTAATTGATTGGATTGAGGATTTCAAAAGGTCTTTCCTAATATAGAGCTAATTAATTCTATCTATGAAATACATTCCAAAATCTGAATTAAATACAAATATATGTAATTATTAATATTTATTATTGCACAACATGCCTACATAGGGTGTTTGGCTTGGAATAGGATTGGGAAGGTTTGGTGCAACCGGGTCTCCTAAAAAGTCATAAAGGCTTTCTTAACTAATTAATTAAATAAAAATATAACTTGTGCCATAATTCGAATGGTTAACATGCAAGAGATTACAATATGACTATGGCATTGCTAACATGGCTAGCATGCTAGTTAAAGCACCCGACTACGCTAGGCATGCCATACTTTCTAGTCGTCTTGCATATTAAAACTCAAGCATGGCTATAGTCCTTTTATATAATATAAATAAGATAAAAATAAATTAGAATTAAATAAAATCCAAAAATAATTTAAATATTCCTTTAAATTATGAGAGATTTTACATCCTACCCAACATATGACAATTTCGTCCACAAAATTAAAAACAATCATAATATCAAGAATACGAGATTTTGTACGGAGGGAGAGTAGGTACGTCAAATCGTAGCTCAATTTTTGAAAGGATGGAGGGGTGGTTGTCATAGGAATCCCAATTGACCTCATATTCTACAAGATGGGGTATGCTTCCTTCTAGACTCTACCCAACTTATTGAAGTTGGCCACCCGTAAAGATCGTCGTCATTACAAGACTTTGAGGAGGACAATTTCTAGGGAGGGGCACGAGAATAATGGACACTTCTGACCGCAGTCTTGGATTCTAAGTGAGCCTCGATAACACCATGACAACTACAAGAAAGTTACTACAATCAAACATTACCACTCAAGGGGTCATGCTTATGACAAGCTGGTAGCGACCGCTTGTTTGAATATACTAAGGTGTGTCGGTTTAGAAGGATTCATTCTACGTCTAACATGGAAAACTAAGAAGTGAGCTTGAAAACTTAGGGAAGAAGAATTTATGGCCAAGTGATGAGAATCGATGATAATTAAAGAACCCAGGCTATAGAATATGATTAGACAAGTGTTTTGAAAACTCTAAGTCATAATGACTAATATGCGTGGGCTGATGTTTGGTATTGTGTAGGAGGCATGCGCTTGCTTGTTGGAAGGCATAAGTCATAGGTGTGCTACGTCTTGAATAGATCTTGAGTATTCAGTTTAGTTAAGGGAATGGGTCGATATTTGCATGGGTGAAATCGAATAGATCGAATTTGGGTCTCTATGGTTTGTTTTGAGGAAACAATGTGTCATACACGTGGTGTAATTTAAATGGAGCACTGGAAAGTTCGTTTGTGTGGGACATGTATGTCATGTGAGTAGCATGACCAGTCTAGTTCGTGAGGGTAAACTTTGTCGAAAGGAAAAGGCTAGTGTTGTGCTTCAATTATCAAAATCACGGTCGAGGGTATCAAATGATACGAATATAGGTCGACGTTATGAACCATTGAATTATTAGTCTAATTGGAACCAATCATTTCCAACTACTTGCTAATTCCAAAATCTTATGTTTCTTAGAGAGGCTTGCGATATATTTGCCTCGAAAATTTTGCTCTTTATTTAAACAAAAACGATTCTATGATTGACTTAAAGAATTTAGGTTGCAATCTGTTACCATAGTTATATAAACACACGAGCAAAGGGATATAAAATGTAAAATAAAATATTGTTTCATAAATTCTAAACAGACGGAAGAACGACCACGATTATAATCCTATTCTGAGAGGTAGAGTATAATAAGTTCAATGTTCTACCCAACTTATAGAAGTTGGTTAATCGGGGAAAGCACAGCAATATGGCTTCTAAGAAGGTCAAATTTTAAAAAAGTATATGGAAATATGAGGTATTTCCAATCATAGTCACGAACTCTATAGGAAGTCTAGGTATTATTTATTTAATATGGCCCATATATTAACTATGTTTGGTCAAGACAGTATGAGAGGTCTTGGTCAAGTATACCCGGAAGCAAGTTGGTACCGAAAGATGCATAACATAGGCTACGAAGAGATGCAGTTACGAAATCTATGGAAGGATAATTTATGAGCGAAGAGATGGAGCCTACATAAAAGGGGTGAGGGCCTATTTCTTCAAGTTTGGTTTTATAGTCCCAATATGGCAATGGGCTATGATGGGATTAACTGAGTCTCAATAGGTTCCCTAATTGGATTTCAATCTTTGATTGCATGAACTTCAGATTTTAATCTATAGTAGCTGGACAAAATTTCGTAGAATTTTAAACCATCCCTATTAGGTTAGGGTAATGTAGAATAAGTTCAAATTCAAGTGGTTAGGCAAATTTCCCGTCGGGTTAGTAGAATTGGTTATGTATGTCATGAGATGCACCTTCCGTGACTTTTGTGTTTAAGTAGCACACGAGGCCTCTATTGAGTGGCACACTAGTGGCATGTGCGTAGAGGGCTTCGAGTAGATCACAACCATATATTGGGCCAAAAGATTTGAGTCAAGGTTGGATCTCTAACTGTAGTCGAAAAGTACATCGGTGTTATGGTAAGGGTTATCGCTAGTCCCTTTTGACCTAAAAGTCGTATCATAATAATAGAGTGCAAGGAGATGTGTTTGAGTGGGACATGATATGTCTACTTGATGGTGGACTCGTTTAAGTTTTGTATATGAATTTTTTTGGAAGGTAACAGCTAGTATTACACTCCAAATGTCAAAGTCACGGTAAGGGACACCAAAAGATCTAAAAAAAAGTGGGAGTTCACGAGTCACTAATTTATCATCCTAGTGAGAACCAATTTACCTCAATCAATCGGTAATCCCCTAATTCCTAAAAGTAAGAATGGCTTACAATCTATTCACTCTAGAGACTAGGACATGGTTTTAGGAATATTTGAGTAGCGACATCGTACCTTGACCTCTGGTAATAATAAGTCACGATGTGATCGATAACATGATAGGATAGTTGTGAATCAGTTTCGAGGATCGTACCCCGAGTCCTAATAAATGGAAATGATCACATACAGTGGTACCTGAGTCGATAAGATGGAATGACCCGCTTGTCCATGGTATACGAGAGTCTATCGGTGGGATAACAAACTCTAAAGCACGTCATGGGAAAGATCTCTAACTACTAAGTCGTTAGTTTCTATTTGTGTCAAACCTGCCAGACTATAGTCACAAGGGTTCTAGAGGTATTGAATGTAGTGCTCATGCATCACTTGTTGATTACTAATACAACATAATGACGGGATGTCATGCTACAGATTTTGGCTAAGCTGGTGAATGTGTTGTTCTAATACTAAGTCACTTCTTTGATAATAGAATTTTGTACCTAGAGTAACATCTGTTGAATCTCTAATCTTGGAATGGATGTCTACCGCAGTCCTTGCAATGCTTGTCCTTGTTTTGGTCTATTCTTTTCTGTCTAAACTGTGGGGGCCTAGTCAAGTAAGGTTTGAGTTAAGGCATACGGGTTGTTAGTTGAGCCAAGAATCAAGATGAATATTTGAAGACTCACAATAATTGATTCCTAGAGATTAGATAGTCTTCTAGGTTCGTGGTTTACCCAAGGGTAAGATCTTACTCATTTTTCAAGCTCAAATGACTAGAAGGTCACGATATTAGTATTAGGGTCGAGGGATGGACGAGCAACTTTAGGCAAGGTTGTAGTTATATGGCTTGGACGATGGTTGCTATACTTGTGCATATAACTACCATGGCCATAGGGATACTCTGTATCTATCTATGAAATACGAGCGTTCATCTTTCCAATCAGTAAAAGACAAAAGCAATAAAGAGTTCAAGAAAGATGTCATTGAATACAATTATGTGATTCAAACACGAATGTGTAATTCAAGTGGAATTGTCAATGCAGTCGCGGATGAGATCCTAGATACCTCTATATCTCAATCCACATGGGATAATCATATGAAGAGCAAACCAAGTACACTATGGTTGATCAGAACATAATACATTGATTCTAATTAGACAACATGCTTGTGGGCGTCCCTAGTATACATATGTCCTGAACAATCTCGACAAAGAATAAGCTTGCAAAACTAGGCTATAAATAGCGTCGTTATTTATGGTAGTTTAAAATATAAATACGGGAGAATACGTTGAAAGCAGTAATAAATAGTTTGAGTTTCACAAGGATCTAAGTCTTATCCGGTGTGCTTGCGTATACAGTCATCCTACTCGTTTTTGTATCAGGCCTTGGTTGACCAATGGGTATGGGCTACAAAATCTCTATATTCTAGGTAAACATCTCTCCTACACTAGCATATATTCATTATCACTTTGTTACACTTTAATACTAGGTTACAAGGATACGGGTGGTAGGTTGTAGTCATACTACTCAACTTATAAAGTCAACTAATAGAGTAACTGAGGAATATAACACATATACTCGTATGAGTTATCTCCTAACCTCCCTATTCAGCACGAAAGAAGATAAGATTTACAGCGAAAGGAATCAAGTAGAAGGAAGTTAAGGTAATCGGACGAGAGTTCAAGATTTGGAATCGAGGGAGAAAGTCAAGCTTGTGGATGAGATTCCTATAACCAAATCCTACATGCAGGCTTACATCGGTACAATAACGTAACCGAAGTGACAAACTCGACCTGCATGGGCTACCATAAAAATATGAAACGCCCCAGTCTTAAAATACTTAGGACTAGGTACATAGACTTGCCAGCTGTATACATACGATGTATACTCCAATATATAAAAACCTTGTATCCATAAGCTGTAAAATACAGTAAACCAAGACAACTAAATCTCACCCACAAAATCAAAAGAATAATATATAAATTAACCCAAGAATTTGTCATTTATACATGTAGTTGGGCGAAGACAAATCCACTACCAACTAATTTAAATGAAAGAAAATACACAAGGGAATGATCGATAAAAATGGCAAGACGAACCATGAGTAATCATCTTCGAAGGAATGGAGAATATCACAACCTTGGCTAGAACACCTGCAAAAAGTCACAAAGCACACACCTGGAGAGATAACCAGATCCTCAGAGGGACGTAACAAGATACATAAAGAACATGCCATATAATCTTTGATATATAATAGAGAGTAAAAGGAGATGCATGCAATAGGGTGCCTACCAATTCTACAGTAAAAATACAGTTAAGAACAAACCTTCAACGCATGGGCACTCTGGCTCAGGTGCAGGAACTCAGGTATGGTCTCATCAGGATAGCAGGGACCTCAAAGCATATCATTCCTCGAATGTCAGAGGCCCGCAGAAAATCAGGTATCAAGATCCAGGACCGTATCTCCAGTGGAGATAACCGGCAATAATAGGAAAGTGCATACGTGGCCCATATGTTAAGGAATTGTTCTCCCCACCCAATGCCTAGTAGGGTCACATCCATGACTCATAGAAACCTCTAGTAACTGCCAAGTCTACTAGCATGCAATTTTATTGGCAGTTACTTCTAAACGTCGCACGCCTCATACGTATCGGTGGCCGGCCGACTACGCGAGTACGTGTCCTATATGTGACTCACATCACGTGATAAAGTATGTGTCAAGGACACATGAGATATACCAATACCTCATCAACAAAGGGGTGGTCACTGTTGGCCCATTGGTCTTGGTCAAACCTGATTTTAATAATTGATCAAACTTTGTCTCGATATACGAAACAATTCAGATGTTTACTCAAGACATTTTGGACACTGCTCAAAACCGAAGCTATATTTGCCACTCGAGACTGTATTTCCTTATGCAATATAATTTTTATTTTTATTGAGTCTAGGAATACATTGTACACCAAGTCGTACTGGCAAATAGGCTATCCAAAATCGTTTTTCAAAATTCACCTATTGTTTTCAAAAATTAACCTATGTATTGAAAAACATCTATTATTTACAAAAGCTTCTGAAGGATTTCAAAAAGCCCAAAATATTTTTTAAATAAACCTGACCAACCCTGACAAAACTCGGCCAGAGTTCGGCCAAGGTGAACGTTATGTGAATGTTGGTTTTTGAACTTGGTCTTCCTTCAGTTGTGGTTTGTTACAAAGAGTTCTGTCCGAATTCTGACAGAGCTCTGTCTTTAGAAAAACTATAAATATAGAGGAATTCTGATCATTTCAAATCACTCATTCACTTTCATATCTTCTCTTCTAAAGCTTACGTTTCTTCCAAAGAATTTTCAAAAACCTTCCATTTTTAAATCCCAACCCAGTTACAATTCTCTACTCAATTTGCCGGTACGGTGCAGTCTAGAAGATTTCAGAGAAATTATAATCAGAGACTTGATTGAAGAAAGACTCTTCAAAACTGAAGTTGGTCGAGTTCTTCGTATCAAAGCTCGCGTCTGTAGAAGTTGCAAGGACTTCGTATGAAAACTTGCAAGATTTTTCAATAGTAGATTCAACTGGAAGCTAGAGTTCTTCCGACTGGACTAGTCCTCACAAGAGGAAAACCAGTATAAATCCCTGTGTTTGTATTTGCCTTCTGAACTCTTTTCTTTTCAGTTATTACTTTGTGATTATTATTATTTTTGTGATCTAACTGCTAACAAAGTTTTTAATTAGCAATATTCAGCTGCCTACTCTATTCACCCCCCTCTAGAGTATTCTACTTTATGATTTCATTCCTATAATTGGTATCAGAGCGGATTATACAGGTAAAGCAAGGTAAAATTACCATTATATTTAGTTATTTTTTATTGTTATATAGATCACAGCATTACACATGGCAACTGTGAAATTCATAAGTGAAGGCCAACCACAAACAGACCTCCACTGTTTGACGGCACAAACTACACTTATTGGAAAACACGGATGAGTTTCTTATTAAAATCTCTTGATTTTGACTTATGGTCTATAGTTATTGATGGCTACAAAAAGCCTCCTCGTATTACTGTTGAGGGAGTTTTAGTTGAAAAACCACATGATAAATATATAGAGGATGAAAAGAAAAAGGCCAGTTTTGACGCACGTACTATTAACACTTTGTTTTGTACTTTAGACAGAACTTAGTTTAACAGGGTGTTGACTTGCACAACATCAAATGAAGTATGGAAACTTCTCGAAGTAACCCACGAAGGAACAACACAAGTCAAGGAGTCAAAGATCAGCAGACTTACTCAAGAGTACGAGGCATTCAAGATGAAGCCAAATGAATCCGTCACTCAGATGTTTACGAAATTTTTGGATATTATAAATCCTTTGTCTTCATTAGCAAGGAATACAGTAACCATGAGAAGATTCACAAACTTTTATGAGCTCTCACAAAGAACTGGATTCCAAAGGCTATAACAATCATTGATGGAAATGACCTCTCAACAATGTCTCTAGAAACACTCATGGGTAAGCTACTCACTCACGAGTTGGAACTTCAAGACTTTGAAGATGCTACACCAAAGGAGAAGTCAGAGAAGTCGATCGTTTTGAAGGCTCAACATAGAAGAACTATCGAAGATGATTCTAACGACAGCAACTCTGACTCTGAAGATCAAGCTCTTCTGGTAAGAAAATTTACGAAGTTCATGAGATTCAACAGAAGAACAAAAGACAGCAACAACAACAACAACGAGGAAGATCCTATTTGCTACGGATGTAAGAAGAAAGGACACATAAAGAAAGATTGTCCAACAACATCATCATCAACAAGAAAAAGTAGCAAATATGATAAAGGCTACCTGAAGAGATCTACATCAAAGAAGTACGCCAATACAACCATATGGCATGAAAGCGAAGCTAGCGATTCAGAAGACGAACAATCAAATGACGCTGCAAATGTATGCTTGATGGCTTGCAATCAGGTAATCATTAATCCTCTGTTTGATCCTTATGATGATTTCACCTTTGATCAATTTGGAGAGGCTTTCAGTGACATGTTAAATGACTACAGAAAACTACGTAGTAAATATGAATCCTCTAAGAAGGTAGTCAAAGAGTACAAAGATGAGATAGGAAGATTTCCCGACCAACTAGCTGATGTTAAAAATAGTGATACTTCTATTGAGTCTGGTGAGCTTTCCTCTATTAAGCTGTTGTTACACGAGACTATCAAGTTATCCGAAGAAAAAGATAAAACTATCATCCAGCTAAAGAAAGACCTATCTAAGGAGAGAAAGAATCTCCAGTGTGCACAAGTTAGAATGGAAACACTTACATATGACTATACTAGATTATATGATACCTCCAAAAAGTTGGAAATTAGTTTAGGAAAATGGCCTGAAGTAGCTGCTTCCTATTCTAACACGTGTCAATTACCGAATCATCGGAACATACCCAAACCAAACACTGTCAGACCAAACCATACCAAACCTATGCCCAAGAAGCCTAATAGGCATGCAATTTTCTATACTAGAAAAACAAAACCTACCAATCATGCACCTCATACAACTTTCAACACTCAACATGCAAAATGTCATTATTGTGGCCTCATTGGTCATATATCCTCGGAATGTAGAATCAGAAAGTTAGTAGATTTAAATGTTTATGCATGGATACCAAAAACCAACCTATCAGGACCCTACAAGAAATGGGTACCAAGAGTTTCATCTGCAAACTGTTTTGTAGGTGGAACGCCCTTTATATGTTAGAAGCAAATAGATCCTCGACAACGGTTGCTCATGACACATGACCGGTGATGCTTCATTATTCACAACACTGTCGAAGAAGAATAAAGAAGGATACGTCTCCTTCGGTAATAATTTAAGAAGGTATATAATCGGTATTGGTGACATTGGTAAGGCTTCCCATCCTGTGATTAAAGATGTCTGTCTAGTTACCGAGTTAAAACATAATCTGCTCAGCATAAGTCATTTAGCTGATCACGGTTATGGTTCGTCAAAGACAAATGTACTATAGTTGATAGCTCAACTGGCAGAACTATCTTTGAAGGTATCAGGAAAGACAATATATATGTTTTATATCTGTTAGAAGATGCTAACAAAGCAGGTAGATGCTTGACAAACAAAAGCATTGAGAGGCAACTATGGCATATGAGACTCGGTCATGCAAATATGTACACAATTTCAAAACTATCCACAAAGAAGTTGGTACGCGGCATACCGGACATATCTTTCAAGAAGGATACGGTTTGTAGCGAATGTGAAAAGAATAAAGCTATCCGATCTGTCTTTAAATCCAAGAATGCTGTAAGTACCACTAGACCTCTAAAATTATTGCATATGGACTTATTTGGACCCAGTAGAATTGCTAGTCTAGGTGGTAAGTTATATGCATTTGTCATTGTAGATAATTTCTCTAGATATACATGGGTATATTTTCTTGCACGCAAGAACGATGCTTTGTCAGAATTCATCACCTTCTACAAGAAAGTACAGAATGAAAAAGGTTTCATGATTACCTGCATTCGTAGTGATCATGGCGGCAAATTTGAGAATGCAGAGTTCAAGCAATTCTGTGACACACACGGTTATTTGCATGAGTTTTCTTGCCCTAGAACTCCACAACAAAATGGAGTTGTGGAACGTAAGAACAGGACTCTATCTGAAATGGCTAGAGTAATATTGAATCAGTTTAGTCTACCTAGATACTTTTGGGCCGAAGTTGTTAATACAACGTGCTATATTCTCAATAGGGTTCTAATTCGACCAATATCAAAGAAGACTCCCTATGAGTTATAGTTTGATAGAACACCCACTGTTTCATTTTTTAAGTTATTTGGTTGTAAATGCTTTATTCTTAATATTAAAGACAATCTGAGTAAATTTGATGAAAAGGCCGATGAAGGTATATTTTTAGGTTATGCGGCAAAGAGCAAAGGGTACAGAGTCTTCAACAAGAGAACCATGATCATCAAAGAATCAATTAATGTCAAGTTTGATGAACTAAATCAACATTCAGTCGATGATGATAATGAAAATGTGATTACACCAAGTACAGCTACTACAAAACCTTCACACAAAGTTGCAGAACCTTCAAGCAAAGAAGCCGGAACCAGTAATCCTGAGGATACGCCAAAAGAGATGAGATTCTTGGCAGATCATCCAAAGGAGTTGGTAATAGATGAGATTACCAAGGGAGTACGTACTCGTTCCTCTAATAAAGATATAGCTTCTTGTGTTGCTTTTGTTTCATAGTTTGAACCCAAAACATTGAAGAAGCATGTAGTGATAATTTTTGGTTAGATGCTATACAAGAGGAATTAAACCAATTCGAACGGAATCAAGTTTAGGAACATGTTTCCAAGCCCATTTATCATTCGGTCATTGGCACCCATTGGGTATTCCGAAAGAAATTGAATGAGAATGGTTTAGTGACTCGTAATAAGGCTCGACTCGTAACTCAAGGATACAATCAAGAAAAGTATCGACTATGATGAGACTTATGTCCAGTTGTGAGATTAGAATCCATTCGCATGTTATATGCATTTGCATGTTTTCATAATTTCAAGTTATTTCAAATGGATGTTAAAAGTGTATTTTTGAATGATTTTATAAAAGAAGAAGTTTATGTAGCTCAATCTCCAGGTTTTACTGATTTCAAAAATCCTGATTATGTTTTCAAGTTGAAGAAAGCCTTATACGGTTTGAAACAAGCCCCTCGTGCTTGGTACGATCGTCTAAGCTCTTTTCTACTTGACAACGGTTTTTCAAAGGGAAAGGTTGACACTACACCGTTTATAAAAGCTTTGAATAATAATCTTCTTTTGATTCAAATCTATGTAGATGATATTATCTTTGGATCTACTGATGAATCTCTTTGTCAAGAATTTTCAAAGTGTATGCAGAATGAGTTTGAGATGAGCATGATATAAGAGCTGAAGTTCTTTTTTCGGACTGTAAATCAAACAAACCAACAATAGGACGTTCATAAATCAAGCAAAGTACACAAACGATCTATTAAAGAAGTTTGACCTGGAAGCAGTCAAACCACATAGCACTCCAATGGCGACTTCAACCAAGCTTAATATTGATGAACAAGGCAAACCCGTCGACATACGTAAATATCGAGGTATGATCGGTAGCTTACTGTACTTAAGTGCTAGTCGACCAGACATTATGTTTAGTGTTTGTTTGTGTGCATGTTTTCAAGCCAATCCTAAGGAATCACATCTGTCCGCAGTTAAGCGTATCTTCCGATATCTTAGAGGCACTTCTTCTGTCGGCTTATGGTATCCTAAAACCACGTCATTTGACCTAACTAGTTATTCTGATGCTAATTTTGCCGGATGCAAAGTAGATAGAAAAAGTACCAGCGGCACATGTCATTTCCTAAGAAAAGTCCTAGTCTCTTGGTTTAGCAAAAAGAAAAATTTTGTCGTATTATCAACAACCGAGGCTGTGTATATCGCCGCAGGACATTGTTGTGCACAAATTTTGTGGATGAAGCAAACTTTAGAAGACTTTGGATTGTATTACACACACATACCCATTTTCTATAATAACACTAGTTTTATTAATTTGACTAAGAATCCAGTATGTCACTCTCGTACTAAGCATATCGAGATTCGATATCATTTTCTTAGAGAACATCAACAGAATGGAGATATAGACCTTGTATACATAGACACACAAAAACAATTGGCTGACATATTCACAAAACCTCTAGCGGAAGATCGTTTCAATTATTTACGTCGAGAATTAAGAATTTTAGATATCAATAATATTAATTAATTTTGTTTTATTAATTAATTTATTCAATACTCAATAACTGTTTTCGAGACAAGCCTAAAAAGTGTCTGTCTGTTGCCATGCCTACGGTCGAAGCGAAGCGGTACTTAAGTATTCCTGGTGAACCTCCATTAGCTGGGACAGTACTCCTACAGCTAATCTGAAACAGATGCTTAATAAAGAAAATTAATTTATAAAATAATATTAATTATATTATTTGAAATTTAAAATTACTAAACTTTGAATTAAATATTTGAAATGAGTTGATGAAAAGGATTTGGCCCACAAAATATTTTAAATCCAGGAGAACCCTAGGCAAATTAGGCCCGAGTTCGGTCCGAATTCGGCCAGAGTTTTGTTGGTGTTGTATGCATTTTAAACCAGAACCCGAGGCCTTCTCCTCTTCATCACTTCCAAACTAATTTTTTATCATCAAAGCAGCAGCCGAAGAATACCCCAAACCATAGCTTTTCTCCACTCCATATCTTCCAATCTACGTGGAGATTTCAATCCAAAATTTGGATTCGTGCAGAGAATCGCATCCTCTACAACATACTTGATTCTCGGAAGGTATAACTCCTTCTCTCCTCTACTTTCAAATTTTTAGGATTTCTTAGTTTTGGGAAAGAATGTCTAAGGGATTCAATCCTTTCAAGAGGAAGAAGACCCATGCCAGTGAAGAGGCATCGTCTTCTGATCTGAACACAGATTCCCTCTTTTTCCCGATCCAATCGGGTGACGGCGTATCGGATGAGTTTTACTTCAAAGCTCATGACCAAGCATTGCTTTGGTATGCCAATTTTGCTATGTGTACTATATGCACCGGTGCTCTGATTAAGTGGACTGTATTTCCTGATCACCGTCCCTTCTTTGAGGCATTAGGGTCCATCTTGCTACCCTACAATTCCCTATAGCTACTAATGCCCTTAGATTGTTCTATTGTAACTTTGTGTTAGACACATTTATCGTAAAAACTCGTGTTGGCGAGATCGATATCGAGTTCGATGATGTATTGCTAGCAGAAATCCTTGGTATTCCAAACAAAGGTGCCCCGCTCGATGACATCACCGACTTCGATTTTCCCGAAGGCACGACTCTTGTTAGTTTCAAGAATGAGCTTTATGCGCCCGTACGTGCTCGTCCTGGAAAGTTTGAGGCCAACAACTTGAACTTGTTTAACTACGAGTTACATTGCATCATCTATTCCACTCTTCTTCCTAAATCCACTTCAAAAGATGATGTCAATGTACTAGAACTTTCTGCCCTATATCACATTCTTAAGGGGATTCTTTTTTTCTGCCCCTAAGACTATCATCCAGATGATGGGTAGATGTCGCGAAAGAGAACGCAACCTCTCTTATGCGATGCTTATCACACGCATCTTTCAGCATTTTGACATAGACTTATCCACTTGCGCTCTGGATCCTGAGCCCAAGTTTCTCAAGCTTTCTCGTCGTAGCATTGCCACTGCTCCTCCACCTCCTGCACCTGCTCCTACTGCACCTATTCCTCCTCAGTCTTACCCTATGACTTTTGAGGGTATTCATCAGCACTTCTCGGATCTGCAGACTTTCTTTGTTGACACTTCTAGGGAACATGAGTTCTGTGACGTGACTCGATTCCAGGCTATTGCCAACTCTTTTGCCGATCTCAGATTTGCTCAGACGGGTCACTCTGCTAGCTCTCTTCCTAGAGACCCTTCTGTATCTGGTTACCGCATTGATGATGAGGCGGTACACTCTTTGTTCTAGCTAGGGAACGCTTACGATTGGTTATCATACTTTTGGTGCTACTCCATACACCTCTGGAGCTGGCACATCTAGAGCTGGTCCATTCGGACATGGTGCACATGCTGGCACTGCAGATGATGACGATGACGATGAGGATGTTTTTTGATTTGTCATACTTTTGAGACTGATGATTTTGTCTTTTGTTTACTTGAAAATGCTCCGACATTCCAAACTAGTATCAGTACTCTTATTAGTTATGTGGTTATGATTTGTGACTTTTAGATGGACATGTTATATGCTTCAGTTTAGCATTTTTTGTTTCAACTTTTCTTATAGCATTATCTTTTATTTATGCTTCAATTTATACTGCCTGTGAAATATTCTCTGCTTATACCATGCTTGTGATAAATGTTTTTACATATCCATATTTTTGTGTTTCTTCACTAATTGTTACTTATGCATATATTGTGGGGGAGCTTTCTCTTTTGCAATTATTTTGCTAAGTGACAACGTGGGAGAAATAAGATCTAACATCTTCATGAATACATGTTATGAACAATTTTTTTCATTATATAGCTCAGTACAATTTTGAGTTGATAAATACCAAAGATGTTATATCGGTCAAGGTTTGTCAATTATCAAAATGGGGGAGATTGTTGGCCCATTGGTTATGGTCAAACCCGATTTTAATAATTGATCAAACTCTGTCTCGATATACGGAACAATTCAGATGTTTACTCAAGACATTTTGGATACTGCTCAAGACCGAAGCTATGTTTGCCACTCGAGACTGTATTTTCTTATGCAATATAATTTTTATTTTTATTGAGTCTAGGAATACATTGTATACCAAGTCGTACTGGCAAATAGGCTATTCGAAATCGTTTTTCAAAATTGACCTATCGTTTTCAAAATTAACCTATGTTTTGATAAATATCTATTATTTACAAAAGTTTCTGAAGGATTTCAGAAAGCCCAAAATATTTTCAAAATAAACCTGACCAATCCTGACAGAGTTCGGCCAAGGTGAACGTTATATGAACGTTGGTTTTTGAACTTGGTCTCCCTTCAGTTGCGGTTTGTTACAAAGAGTTCTGTCTGAATTCTGCCAGAGTTCTGCCTTTGAGAAAACTATAAATAGAGAGGAATTCTGATCATTTCAAATCACTCATTCACTTTCATATCTTCTCTTCTAAAGCTAACGTTTCTTCCAATGAATTTTCAAAAACCATCCATTTTAAATCCCAAGCCAGTTATAATTCTCTAGTCAATTTGTCGGTACGGTGCGGTCTAGAAGATTTCAGAGAAATTGTAATCAGAGGCTTGATTGAAGAAAGACTCTTCAAAACAGAAGTTGGTCGAGTTCTTCTTATCAAAGCTCGCGTCTGTAGTAGTTGCAAGGATTTCGTATTAAAACTTGCGAGATTTTCCAATAGTGGATTCAACTGGAATCTAGAGTTCTTCCGACTGGACTAGTCCTCACAAGAGGGGAAACCAGTATAAATCTCTGTATTTGTGTTTGCCTTCTGAACTCTTTTCTTTACAGTTATTACTTTGTAATTATTATTATTATTTCTGTGCTCTAACTGCTAACCAAGTTTTTAATTAGCAATATTCTGCTGCCTACTTTATTCACCCCCCTTAGAGTATTCTGCTTTACGATTTCGTTCCTACAGTCACTAGACTAAGTCAATGCAAGAAAAATAAATAAAAGCGAGAAAAATGACCGATAAAGTCGCTTGCACCCAAGTGTGACTTGGACGCACAGTTTTATAATATCAACAAATAAGAAATATTGAAAATAACAACTGAAAATAAGAATATATAAATAAGAGAGTAAAGTGGCAAGGTATCTTGCCTGATTCTATGCGGTAAATATGAAATGCCACTCCCGCGTCAACGCCTCCGGAACCCGACGCTCCTAGATAATTAATTTACTCGATTAAGTCACTACTCACGAAACTTACGATAGAACTTAATCAGTCAAGGTAATGTGTTAAAATTATTCAATCTCTCGTGAAACTATTTAGACCCATACAATCACACATAGGTTCCACGAGACATCCAAACACAGTTTTAGGGTTTCTAACTCTTAATTAGTCGGTTATGCCCCTACTTCAATAACATACTTAAAAATCATATAAATATCATAAAAATAATATTTAAACTAATTTTCTACAGATTTATCTCTGAAATTCCAGAATTAATATTTCTAAAGACATTTACGACTGGTTGATTACTAAGTCAGCTAGTCTACCCAAGACTCACCCGGAACATAGTTAATGACTCAAAATTACTAAAATAACTAAAAATATATTTTCAACAGAAATAAAATACTTTATTTCGTAGAATAATATCAGAGGTACAAGGGTTGAGTTATACTACAAGTTTGGGATATTCTAGTTCAGCCGGTTACACAAAATTAGCTACTTTTGACCTACAATTTTCTCGACCAGATTTGAGTTGCTAAAATCCTAGAAAAATACTTTAAAAATCCTAATTTATGCATATGAACACACATAAAAATCAGTTTCGAGAATAGGTACCAATAACACATAGTTCCTTCACAATGGGGTTAATTTTGATCCTACCGAAACATGAATATTATGCATATATTTCATGAAACCTTTATGGATGATTATACATAACAAAATCCATCAAAATATGATATCTACAGATTTAATAACATATTTTCTATACAATTTTAGTAAGGGTTTGAAATGGAAAGATTTGGATTTTTTACCAAAGGTCCGTGCTAGAGAGGTTGTGACAACTTCTCCTCGACAAAGCTCCAACCTTTCTCGCTATCCTTACTTGCTAATCCTCTTTTGGTGAGTATAGAAGGTTTGACAATGGCTATAGATGGTTGGATGGAGAAGATGGAGTTTTTAGGGTTTGTTTTGAGGGGTTGGATGGATGTATGGTGGAGGAGATGAGTTTTTGTTAAGGATGGAGAGATGTGCAATGAAGGAGATGATGTATGGAGGCTATGGGGGGAGAAGTGCTGCCGAAAATATAGAGAGGGAAAGGGGTGGTCAGCTATGGAGGTGGAAAGAAAGGAGGAATTATGTTAGGGTTAGAGTTTGGGCTATGTTGATGTATATATATGGGCTTTATTTGGTTGCATGTACAAAAATGAGTGGGAATCCTTTTCCTATAGGGTATTTGGCAATGGGGGGGGGGGGGGGTTGCTTGGCTGAAATCTATGGTGGGGGGTCCACTATGGCATGATTTGGTTGTTTGGTGAGTTGGCTAATTGATTGGATTGAGGATTTAAAAAGGCCTTTCCTAATATAGAGCTAATTAATTCTATCTATAAAATACAATCCAAAATCTGAATTAAATATAAATATATGTAATTATTAATATTTATTAATGCCCAACATGCCTACATAGGGTTGGGTTTGGCTTGGAAGAGGTTTGGTGCAACCGGGTCTCCTAAAAGGTCATAAAGGCTTTCTTAACTAACTAATTAAATAAAAATATAACTTGTGCCATAATTCGAATGGTTAACATGCAAGAGATTACAATATGACCATGGAATTTCTAACATGGCTAGCATGCTAGTTAAAGCACCCGACTACGCTAGGCATGCCATACTTTCTAGTCGTCTTGCATATTCAAACTCAAGCATGGCTATAGTCCTTTTATATAATATAAATAGGATAAAAATGAATTAGAATTAAATAAAGTCCAAAAATAATTTAAATATTCTTTTAAATTGTGAGGGGTTTTACAAGTTGTCTCATCCGTTGATAGCCGAGTTTATGGACATATTTCCAGAGGAGTTTTCAGGGTTACCGCATGACATGGATGTTGAGCTCTTTATAGACTTGGTATCATGAGGGGAGCCTATTTCGCAGCACATCTATAGGATCAACAATAGCAAGATAGCTGAGTTGAAGAAGCAAGTGGATGAGTTGCAAGAAAAGGGGTCTATCAGATCCAATTCTTTAACTTGCGGTGCTCCGGTATTGTTTGTATCGAAGAATGATGGATCAGTGCGCATGTGCATCGATTATAGGGCATTGAGTAACCTTACTATCAAGAATAAATACTCGTTGTCGAGGAATGACGATCTATTTGATCAGTTGAGTAGCGCGAAGGTGTTTTCTAAGATAGATCTAAGGTCATGTTACCACCAGGTGAAGGTGAAGAAGGAAGACATTGCAAAGACTGTTTTTCGGACTCATTATGGCCAGTATGAGTTGACTGTGATACCGTTTGAGTTGACTAATGTCCCAACGGTGTTCATAAACTTGATGAACAAGGTGTTTCACCAATACCTTGACAAGTTTGTGGTGGTGTTTATCAATGATATTATCATATACTCGAAGATGCCAAAAGAGCACGAAGAGCACCTGGGGATTGTATTAGAGACTCTCAGGAAGGAGAAACTGTATGGAAGGCTGTCAAAATATGAGTTCTTCTTGGACAAGGTGGAGTTCTTGGGGAATGTTGTGTTGGTGATGGGATTTCAGTTGATCCAAGGAAGATCGCAGCAGTTGAGTCTTGGACTACCCCGAGCTCAGTTGCAGAGATTCGGAGTTACTTATGTCTGGCAGGCTATTATCGGATGTTCGTACATGACATTTCCAGTATTACAGAGCCGATTACCAGACTCACCAGGAAAGATATGGAGTTTGTATGGTCCGAGGAGTGTCAAACTGCCTTTGATAAGCTGAAAAAGAGGTTGACAACGGATCCTATTTTAACGTTAGGTGGATTCACTATCTATAGTGATGCTTATGGGAAAGGTTTGGGTTGTGTTTTTTTGCAGCATGGAAAGGTGGCTTTCGGGTTATCGGACTTTGTTGTGATGTTTTTCAGCAGCATGGGAAGGTGGCTATCGGGCTTTGCATTGCGAATCCATCTCCCAATAGGTATGCATCTTTTTTCTTCTTATTTTTAGACTCTAATTAGTGCATTTGACCATTAGGAACCACCCATGGACTAGGGATACCTATAGGAGGAAGAATTAACCTCTAATGACCCCTTATGTGGAAGTTACATTGAGTTTTTGTACCATTTTGGAGAATTCCAAGAATGGTGCACTAAGTATTTATCTTATGGTTTATTAAATCCATCTTGACTTATTTTTGTTGTGTGTGGCTAGATACGTGTCCACAAATGGATACGAGTAGGTCGTATCATGACACTCCATGATAGAAGTCATTTTGGGGGTTTTTACCTCCGACACTTGTGACACACATACCAAATTCTACATGACATATTGTGTTAGCTAGATGTTGTTACAATTAGATCTAATTATCATTTTAGACATGCTTGTGTGATTTTAGGAGATTCGGTAATGTTTGGTATAGGTATCTTGGGCATATCATGAGAGTATCGGTGTATTAGTACGATACTAGTGTGGTGCATACCAATTGTTTGGTATTATATAGTTATGTGTATGTCATATGTGGCTATGTGTGATAGAGTGAATTAGAGTGTGTGCATGCATATAGATGTGTGTGTGCATCTACCTATGTAGATAGCTATATGTGTATGTGTTTGTATCTCTACATGTGTGGATAGGTATTTGCATATAAATATATGGATATATGGGTGTTGTTTATATATGTGTCAAAGAAAAAAGTGTCAACTTATGCCCTATGCATTGGTGCATTAAAGTATCAATTAGTATCATAGGGTATGTATATATGAATATGTGATAATGTGTATGTAGGAAAAGAAGAGGAAGGGGAATTTTTGTGTATACTGCAGCAGCAGCTTGTGCACCAAATAGCTTACAAGCAACTGCTTGGTAGCAGCAAGCTGTTGCACAACAGTGTGGCAAGGGGTAGTAGGGGCATCAAAACTCTTGCTGCCTACAGCAGCAGTAGCAGCACAACATAGTTGCCTTGCATGTTTGCAATAGTAGTATAATTGCATGGCATGTTAGCAACAATTGCAGCTAGCTATGCTAGGATAACAGCAGCTGTTGTTCTGGCCAAGGCAGCAGGCCAATAGGGACAGTTGTTTGGGCTTAACAGGGCAGCTGGAACACCAATAGCCAGCAGCAGCTGTAGGCTTAGCCTTGTACCAAGCAGCAGGGCATTGGCTTTAACAGCAACTGCATTGCCTATTAGCAGTGCAGCAGGGGTGAGTAGCAACTGCTTGGGTGGAGTAGTGAACTGTTGGCTTGTCTTGTCTATACAACAGAAGCAGGCACTAGAAATGTGGGTTTTAGAGAAATTGTCTAGAGTATGTGCAAGTATTTGAGTGGTTAGTGTCTAGGGGGTTCATGTGTATATGTGATGTAGGTTGGGACCCCAGTGTGGGCAAGAACATCGGTGTATAGCATCAGATAGATATATAGGTACCTATGAAATCCAAGGAGCTTGTGTGTGTGGTGTGGATAGTGTAACTGTGTACCTATTAGGCTTATCTAGGTACATTGCTATGCCAAGTGTGGGTGTAAGTAGAGTATATACCTATAGTACCTAGGAGTATGTATGTAGGTGTATTTAGACATATGTATGTATAGATTCGAGGACTTATACATATATGTGAGCATAGATAATAAGGAAGGTTAGAGGTGGTTAGTAGGTATCAAATATAGGTATTGTGCATATATATGGATAAAAGTATATAGCTATGTACTAGAAAATAGATATTGGGTATTACTTATGTGATATGGTATAGGTTATGTACAAGGTAAGGGGTAATGAGTCTAGGTATTCGATTGTATGAGTCCATGTATAGGTATGGTACCTAGTATCCCTATTTCTATATGGGCATGGATCTAGTAACCTAGGTATGACCTAGAAATGACTAGTTTGACTCTAGAAGTAGGATAATGACCTAGTTTGACCAAAGAAGCAAAGTATTGACCTAGTTTGACTTGACCTAGAATTAACCTAGAATTCACATTTTAATTTAGATATCAATATTTATCACTCCAAAATACCAATTGATATTGATATTTCATATTTAGGTCTTTGTGACTCCACTTTGGACATCGATCCACACTCGTTGCTCAGGACCACAGGTGAGTACATTCTCTGATAGTTTTTGTTATCTTGATGATTTCTATGATATCAGTTTGTAGTGTTATACTTAATTCCTGACACGAGGATACACAGATTAGTATATCCCGGATTCCGTCATAAAATGTCATTTCCTGGAGGACCTTGTACATGTCCTATGTTTCTTGTACATGTATAGATACCGATTCAGGAGTACACTATAATAAACTAAGGTGTCTTACAACGGTCGAAAACCATTGCAAAATCAATATAACTCGTTGCAAAATCAATCCGTAACAGTTATTGGAACCAAGTAAATTTGAGGGTTGCAGATTCCTCTTGCAACGATTATATGAGGTTTTTACAACATTTCTATAAATAGTTGCAAATAATGTATTATACAACGGATCTCATGTTAATGCATAACGGTTACTTTGTGTTGTCAATAATATATTTGGCAACTATTAACAAATTATTGTAAATATTGAATAATGCACGATGATTGATAACTGTTGCCTAAAATATTTTATGCAACGGTTAAAAATTCTTGCGGATAATAGACAGTGGTCAATATCAAGTACATTTTTTACCACCAATGGGGCTCGAACTCTCAGCTACTTGGATCACATGCCTCCTCTCTACCACTAGGCTAGAGGCTCATTTGCATGTAAATACTTATATATATAATATAAATGTACTTATATCATTTTCATCAATTAAAGATTTTGGATCGATGTTAAATATTAATTATCTAATGTTTTTGTTAGTGAACAAGGAACCAATTAATACGAGTAATTATAATGCTTAAATCCCTATTGTGTATAAACAAAATTCAAATTGGACATTGAATTTGCAACGGCTATAAACAAACTATTACGGGATCAATATTTTTGTATTAGTTGCTTATTCTTTTGACAATGGTTATCATAAATGTTGTTATTACAGGAAAAATTATAACTAGTAGCGTAAATCGTTGCACAATCATTACCAATAATAAGTCCACTCACAACAGGCTGCAAAAATTATTGTACAAATGTTGCTAACAATGAGCCTTTTTATAAGACTTTATGTAATCGTTGCAAAATATTAATAAATTTGTAACAAATACATAAAACCCTTGCATAACCGTTGCCCATTCAACTCACTTTGACAACACTTTCATACAACTGTTGCTTGACTGTTGTAAAAAAGAAAAATGTTTAGCAAGCGTTTATGAACCGTTGTAAAAAGTGTATTTGGCAATGGTTAATCTCTAACCATTGTAAATATCTTTAATGTAGAAACGGTTATTCAACCATTAAGTAACTGTTGCAAATTATAGTTTCAGCAACATCCGTATAAGCGTTGCACTAAAATTGTTGCAAAATAGGGGTATTTTTTGTAGTGGTAGGTTGGGCCCCTGCTCCATGAATCATGTGTCATAATATGACATGGTTGGATCAACTATACTAGTCTAGGATGGGAAGATATTAGTAGATTATGTGATCATATCCCATGTACTTATGCATAGCTCACCCTCAGCTCACATATGGTGTAGCATGATCTTACTTCTACCTGTGTATAGCTTTCCATATTGACTGGTCTGATCTATTACTACTACTTGTGCATAGCCAGTCATATGGAATGGCCTGATCTTGTCCCAGGTCGATCACATAATAAACTAATATTTCAAGGCACATTCTAGTAGTACATGCTTTATTCCAGTTATTACATATTGATACATTCATTCTCATGATTACTTACATTTCATATTTTCATATAACATGATTACCTGTTTTCCTGTTTCCGCATTGTTCAATATTACTCTTCCATCATGTATTTCCATTACTTACTATTTTTATATATTTTTGTCAATTGAATGGAACTGATGTTAGTTTATATACTTCGCTCTAATCCTGACTGGATAACATTTTTCAGATGATCTAGAGGACTTTTGTCCTACTTGTTATGGACCCGGAGTGGATGAGGAGTATGTCCAGGATCCCCCTTTTGAGCCAATTGTAATGTCCCAGTCCCAAAATACATAGGACTAGGATAAGTACATGCCAGCTATATATATACGAAGACTACCCCAATGTATGAGATCCGCATATACATACATAAGCTGTAATATAAGAGCTCCAACTCATGAATAGTCATAGGCAACGCAAAATCTCATCAACGAAAGCAAAATAAAAGAATGACTAATCAATTGTATTAATTGAAATGAAGAATGTAATAATTTTTGGGTGGAGACAAATCCACTACCAAGCAATTGTAAAGAATAGGAATAAAATAAAGAAGATAAAAATAATAAGTCCACTGTCTAAAGGAAAGATTATATGGTCTGCAAGAAAGAGTCTAGTCCGGGTCATACTCCTCGAGATCTTGTCGATCGTCTATACCTGAAGAGATCATCAAGCCCTCAAGATACATAAAAATATGCATTTCTAACAGTAAATAACATGCATAAATAATAACCAGCAAGAAGACAAAAAATGACTAAGTAACAACGATACATGCATCCAAGGAAAGAAACAAAATAATCAAGCAACAACTATACAAGAATGCAAGAACAACTACGCATAAATAAACTGCTAGAATGAAAACATGAAACATACAAATGCCAAGTTCCTAGGTAAACACATGGTAAGAAGTCAAACGAATAACCAAACCTTCACCCCTAGTATGGACTCTCAGGTTTGAACAACAACCAACCCTTGTCCCTAGTGTGGAATCTCAGGTTAGCTTCATGCAGTCAACTCTCGTCCCTGGTGTCGACTATCAGGTTGAGAATAAACAAAAAAAGGTATAGCAGTTCAGTCATGATGCACTCATCCTACGATAAGATATAACTTTTGACAAGGTACAAGTGAGAACAAATCTAGTATGAACGATAATGCCAAAACACGAAGAAGAACGATATATCAATGAGACAACTAAACTAGTATGCATAATATGAAAGAAAATACATATCAACAAATCAATCAAAGAAAACTAGATAATGACATGTAACAAGGAAAATGAATACAAATAACTGACAATAGAAGAGAACACTGGTTATAAACATGAGATATAAAGAAACAAAAATGAGTATCATGTAATATATTGTAAAAAAGACAAGGTATACTTGCTTGGAGGTAGTACAACGATTTGATAATGTCCAGATTGGTTCGACTAGCCAGGTCAATAAGAAATAGTCTAATTTTGCAAGAAAATAGGAATATAATTAGTCACGATCAAAATCAATCCAACCTAATATAGAATTTTTTAAAAAAAGAAATTCTTAATAAGGAAAATGTATATATTTATTTAGGAAAATTATTTATAACCTAATTTAGAAAATATATATAATACTTGAAACTATAATTTAGAGTTAAAATAATTTTAGATAAATATTTTAAAAGTCTAGGAATATTATTTTTAGAGAAAAAAAACTATAATTTAATTAGGTATAAAATATTACAACAATATTTTTTGGTCAAAAGCTTATTTTAAATACCATAAAATAATATAAATATACATTAGCCCAAAATAAAATTTAAACTTTAGAATTAATTATTTAAAAAAATTGTGTGCTATAGATCATCATGTCATCTTTCCGAAACATCAAACGGATCAAAAAACAGAGTTCGAAATTTTCCGAAATCTCAAAAATAGTGCAACGCGATTTTTGGACAACTAGCACTCAAAAATTTTTATAGAAAAATATATTATGAATTTGCTAAAATAAATTATAGATTATCGAAGCAAACCTCAATATGGTAAAACAAAAAAAACTTGAGGTCAAATGGAGTCCGGAGTTAGGCGTTATGGTCCTTAGAAGTTATTGCAGGCTTCGAAAAACGAGGCTGAATTCATAACCTCAATACTGATTATTTCTAAGATGAGAGATGTTTATAAGTTCAATAGTTTATATATCGTGAGTAGCTATTACTTAATTAAATTAGGATTAGATTGGAAGGGGGAAAAGCTTTTCTTAAATAGATAGAGATTTCCTAAATAGACATGAATTAAGAAACTAATAATTAAATCTTTCCATAAATTTAAATCAAACAAATATTTAAAACTTAATTAATCAAATCTAATCCGATATTTAATTACTAAACATAATTTCAAATCATATTTTTATAATCCAAATCTTATAAAAAATAATTTATCAAATAGATTTTTATTGGTCAAAGATAATAATCAATAATTTCAAACAAAATCAATAAAATCTAAATATATTATTTAGTTACAATAATAATTCAAATAAATTTTCAAAACTAAGTTAATGTAATCCCAAATCAATAATTGATTCAAAATATATTAAATGATCATATACCAATAATATAAACATTATTTAATGTCTAAAGTAGATTAATCGAATCTTAATCATAATAAATAATAGTTCAAAATACTAATTAATAATCCTATCATTAATAATATTAATATTATCAAAGTCGTG
This sequence comes from Iris pallida, assembly GCA_029216955.1. Taxonomy (NCBI): domain Eukaryota; kingdom Viridiplantae; phylum Streptophyta; class Magnoliopsida; order Asparagales; family Iridaceae; genus Iris; species Iris pallida. The sequence goes on along the minus strand of JANAVB010013601.1, from coordinate 24,953 downwards.
TAAATAATATCTAATAATTCAAGAGGAAGTAAAATTTAAACTGATGTAATCTTAATCAAATATTGAATGATAGTTCAAAATAACATTTAATATTATCAAAATAATTTAAGCCATATTTGATACTTATTATGAAATTTAAATCAATGAAACTAGATACATCTAATCGATAATAGAACACACTAATAATTTTAAACTAATATTTTTCTCTTCAAAATAATTTAAATAGTATTGGATGTTATCCAAATAAATTAAAGTATATTTTTATAAATTCAAAATCATTATTTAAAAAAGTAATTGGCAAACATTTTTAAATTTACTATTCAAAAATACTTGTTACTTTCCTTCTATAGAAATTAAAGGAAAATTTTATTTTTCGAAGCACAACATTTAAAATAAATAATAATAAAATTTAAAATTTTGGGAAAATACCCAAAATAATAATTATAAATTTGGTGGTTTTACACCAGTGTCCTTTGAGGACGCACCACCGATCGTGACTTAGCTAGTTAGCTATTGTTACTGGATTTGTCACCAACTTATAAGACTTGAGATATTATTATTATTTGAGACTTGTACTGATGTTGAGATAGATAGACTCTTAGACTCTGGTGTGGATTTGAGTTATGTTATGCTAGTAGACTCCTATTTAGATTATTATTTCATATTTGTATGTCATTATCGTGCCATTATCTTCCTTGTAGTTATTGTGATTGAGTATGAATATTAGACATTATACTGTCCTCCTTTTGGAGATGTGATATCATTGACAGGTTTTGACTTATACATTCATGAGATATGTTAGTTAGCATTGTTGACCTAGACAACATTCTACTGCCGATGTTGCGGCATAGGCTGGACGTACCCACGTACTCGTACCCTTATTCTGGGTGCGGGTTGCGACATGCATCCAAGCAATTATGTCCGCATGAGAAGAACAATCCTACCCATGATTTGGAGTTTCCAATAGTCATTTTTGCTCTAAAGTTGTGAAAACAATATCAGTACGGAAAGCGTGTGGAGATCTTTATAGACCATAAGTGCTTGAAATACATGTTTTGGTGGAGACCATAAGTGCTTGAAATACGTGTTTTGGTGGCCCATGCAGGTCTACGTTAATCACTTCGGATACACTACTGTACCGACATGAGCCTGCAAATAGGATTAGACACTTAGGACCTCATCCACATGTCTTGAACACATTATTGATCTCTAATCCTTGATTTTTATTGAATTCTTGACTTGTATCCTGCTTGAAATTCTTCAACGACTAAAATATTTTCTTTTGTTACAGTTTAAATGGATTCTCAAGACAGAAACATTGCCCCCCTGAACACCCCAACGACTGCAAGCGGGCTCTTCACCTACGGGACCCCACCAACACAAGGAGGTCAGCTTACTCATCAGGGAGACCCGGCTCAACCACCCCTGTAGTTCCCTCCGCAGACTCCGCCACCAGCAACCGTTCTGCCCCCAGCACCTGCTCCACCACCAGCACATGTCCTTCAACCAGTGCATGTTCCACATCCAGCACCTACCATGCACCTAGTACCAGTGGTGCTATAATGTACCTAGCACCAGCGGTGTATCCACCACGTACAATGCATCCGACACCAGCTATGTATCCAGCACCTGTTCCGTCTCCGCCACCAGCACTGGACAATGTTACAATCCTGGGGATCTTCCAGCAGCAAGCCAACATCTTCCGTGATACTTTGAGAGAGGCTCTTCGAACTAGAGATGCTTCCCAACAGCGCCCTGGAACTTTCAAGAATTTCATGGACCTCAGGCCCAAGGAATTCTATGGGATAGAGGGGATTCCCTATGCTGTTGAGTGGTTAAAGAACATGGAGCGATATCTAAAGATGGCCCGATTCCCAAAAGATCTGAAGATCGAGTCAGCTAGTGTGCAGCTTTTCGACATCGCACGAACGTGGTACCAAGGCGAGCCTCGATTTTCTGCTCCAGACGTTACTTGGGAGTAATTCAAGAAATTGTTCAAGAAGAAATTCTACCCCTACGTAGCACGAGAGGCATTGGTGAGTTAGTTTGAGCACCTAGAAGACAAGATCCGAAGGTTCAAGGAGGGATTAACTCACGAGATTCGGCTAGCCATTGCCACTAGTCAAGCCACCACCTATGAGGAGATCTTAAAGGTCGCACAAGCAGTAAAAGAAGAGCTGAGCCACAAGCCGAATAGGAATCGAGATGCATTCGGAGGAGGCAACAACCAATCAGCACCGGCGAAATATCCCAACTTTCCAGGGAAGACCTCAGCACAGAATCATCAGCAGCAGCCACAAGCAGCCCCACGTCAAGTCCAAGATGTTCCTACCTGACAGTATTGTATGAAGAAAGGCCAGATTCAAGAAAATTGTCGCGGTAGATTAGGGTTGTGTTGGACTTGTGGATCCAACCAACACATATTTTAAAATTGTCTGAAGAGAAATGCGAGTGTCCTACCACTACCAGCCGCACAAGGAGGGCAAGCTTTTGCCATGATCATGGAGGATACGACAACACCACAAGGAGCAGCAAATGGTAACTCCTAATAGATTAAAATAGTGATAATGAAGGATAGGCCTATATTATACTTTGACTTAAGAATACTTGAAATATTTTGATAACCATATATTTTGACTATTTATCCTAATAGATAAAGCTTTATTGAATTTCGAGGACGAAACTATTTTAGGGGGAGATTTGTAAACCCTTGGCCCAATTTTTTCCTACATATTTTTTTATTATTAAATTTATCTTCTAATATTTCCTTTTGGTAATGAATGTTAAAATGCAAGATAAGTATGATATATAAATTCTATAGTGATTAAATAAGTAAAAAGGGAGTCTATGCAAACACTAAAAGAAGTGGGGCCTCCATGCAACTCTACAAATTCAAATTTCCATCATAGTCGACCTTAGAAGCTCTGCCTCTATCCAAATGTTCAAATCCAAATTCGATTTGGATTTCCCTTGATCTCCATAAGAAACACCTTAACCCACAAACGTAGTTATATACAGAGAGAGAGAGAGGCAGAGGCAGTCGTTTCTTCCCTCTTCGAACCCTAGAAATCTCATCTTTTTCCCTGCCGCAGAGAACCTTTGAGCAGGAGCCAAGGAGCATTTGAGTTTGTGCAAACAGAGGTAAGTACACCCCTTTTGAATTATCGATTGCTGATTTTCTCTCTCCAAAACATTAAAAAGGGGTAGAGAGTAGATGCATGATGAAATTCCTAGGTAGACGCAGACATGGGGACTTTTCCTAGTATCCAATAGATATTGATAGATGAATCATTTTTGTATTCAAATTAATACTAGAAGGATACTGATAAAGGAACCTTCCTTGTATCCATTAGGTTCTTTTGTATGAGTCTTTTTGCACCCAAGGGATACTAGCTGGCGAGTTCACTTTGTATCCATTTATATTAACATAAACCTTCACTTTGTTATCCATTAGCTAACTATTATGTGAGTTACCACTTATAATCAATTGATACTAGTAGATGGGGTTCTCTTTATTAACCCTTGGATGACACCATATGAGTTTTCCTCTGGACACTGGCATCTGAGATCTTCTTTGTATCCATTAGATACTGATAAATGGGTATAAGCCCAAATGTAAGTCCCTGTATAGGTATAAGTGTTCCAGATTAACATAGTTGTAATGGATAAGTCAGTATCCTACAGGTAGAACAGACTGATAGCATGAGTCAATGGACAGGGTATTTATGAGGCTCTTTTGCAACTATACACAGGAGGTACTGCATCCAATAAAAATGTGAGAGGTAGAGACTGCATCTAGTTATCCTAAACACATGGCCTTGTACCAAATATGGCTTGCCCAGGTACCTATTTGTTTGTAGGATGGGTATATCCATTAGACAAATAGGAATACCTTTACTCAGGAAAGATATGTGGCATGGGTAATCACGTACGGGTAATATACATATCAGTCTAAACATGGGATACCATCCAGATTAAAATCAGTTCCCATGTGATGTGCCTTACTTAACATCAGGTCACTAGAGTCAATATGGGTTTCGAGTGCATAGCACTTAGTATACCAGAAAGGATTAGCCACGGAGTGAACCACATAGATCACTTCACTAGCAATGAACCCCATGACCCATTGGTACAGGCACGACATCTGATTCAATAGACAACTGGAAATACTAGAGTATCCCTTTACCTATTGTGCAATTGTTCCATCTATCACATTCTGTCCTATTTTAGTAGAGTAATACTAAACCCTTATGGACAAGTATAGTGACATCAGAATTCCTAACCCAAGTTGCCTAATAGGTAAATCCATGTATCTGTCATAGGGATATGACTCCGGAGCTTACTCACTCATCCTTTGAGGTCATACTTTTGTGTGCATTTTCTCTACTCTCCTCTACCTGGTTCCCATTAGGGAACCAAGTTTATGATACCAAGTTTACTCAAACCCTCTGAAACACTAAGTAGCAGCTATGAGTAGGTACATAGGAGTTATTACAGAACACTAGGAACACATGAGATATCTATTACACACTGGATTGTAGGGGGAATTTAAGTCCAGAGATGTGTATGGGTGATGCCCATATGTAAGCTCCTAAATAGCAGGTTAATAAGTAAACTCCAATCCTACAGAACTGTAGCATTTATAACAGTACTATAACAAGGACTAGTAAGGTCTCTATATTATATATATATATATATATATATATATATATATATATATATATATATATATATATATATATATATATATATATATATACATATATATATATATATATACATATATATATATATATATATATATATATATATATATATATATTTTTTTATATAATATATATATTTTATATATATATTATATATATATATATATATATATATATATATATTTATATATATTTATATATATATATATATATATATATAAATATATATATTTATATATATATATATATATATAAATATATATATATATATATATATATATATATATATATATATTAAAAAAAAATATATATATATATATATATAAATATATATATATATATATATATATATATATATATATATATATATATATATATATATATATATATATATATATATATTTTAATATATATATATATATATATATATATATATATATATTAAATAAAAAAAATATATATATATTATATATATATATATATATATATATATATATATATATATATATAAAATATATATATATATATATATATATATATATATATATATATATATATAAATATATATATATATATATATATATATATATATTTTTATATAAATATATATATATATATATATATATATATATATATATATAATTTGTTTTTTAATGATGAATAGGAATAAGTTTGACATGCCAAGAAGGAGACATGGAAGCAAAATCAACTCCACTATGGTAAGGAAACAAAACTGGCTAAAAGCTAGTAGACCCAAATTTAGCCTAGAGACTTAAAAGAGACCAAGTAGATAGAATGTAATTGATTTTGAATTACTCATTGACAGTGTGATTTATAAAACATGCTACTTGGACCCCGATACACATTGTAATCTATACCAGCATCTTAGGACCACAGGCAAGTACACCTTGCCTTTCTTTACAGCTTTATTTACATGCTTATTCTTCTCATTATACTTCTTTCTTCTGATTGATTGCCGATTTATGTCCTTCTCATATCATGTATACTAGTAGTTTACTTCATATATACATAGCCCTTGTTCACAGTTAGCCTTGCAGTTCATATTGGACGTGTTTCTCACTTGTACTTGATCGAGTCGTGTCATGGGACGAGTAAGTCATAACTGAACTGCTACTTCTTGTTTTGATTCTTGAAGCTAACCTGCGAGTCGACAATAGGGGCGAGGTTTAGTAGTAGTTGTCCACACTTGCCACTCCACACTAGGGTCGAGGGTTAGTAGTTGTTCAAACATGCGAGTCCACGCTAAGAGCGAGGGTTTGGCTATCCGTTGACATCGTGACATGTGTTCTCTTGTTTTCTTCCAGCAGTTCATTTATGTATAGCTATTTCACATGTTTGTGTATCGTCATTACTTAGTCTTTCTTGTTTATATCAAGTTTTCCTTTCATGCATAATAAACTGTAAAAAGGCATGTTATTATGTATCTTGCTAGTCCCCTGAGGACCTGATGATCTCTTCAGGTTTAGCCGAGTTTGAGCCAGGAGCAGACGAGCAGGTTTGAGCCAGCATCACACCACAGTACCACTACAGTGATGATGTCATTAAGATGATTAGCGTAGTTTGGACTCAGTTAGTTTATTTCATGTCTTTATTTTATTTTCGTCTATTGGTAGCAGATTTGTTTTCTTCGGACGTGATTTGGATTATTAATAACAGGAAAACCTCATTTTATATTATTATCCAGTATTCAGTTCTTTACTATTCATGTGTACTTATTGGAGTTGAATGTATCATATATCTGTAGATGAGATCTAGACTACCATGTTAATTCTATAGATTCTGTGACTTGTATATACTAGACAGCGTTCTACCACCGATACTGTGGCATAGGCTGGACTTGGACATAGACTCGTATCCGAAAAGCGGGTGCGGTTCGTGATACGTGTTTACCCACAAGGAGCTGAACATGAGACAAAGACGGTGGTTGGAAATGATGAAGGACTTCGATATTTTTTTGTAGTATCATCCAAGGAAGGCCAACGTAGTCGTTTATGCCATGAGCATGTATCCGATAGCTATGTACTTGACAGTAGACCGTCACTTATTGGCAGATCCAGAGAGCTTGGGTATTGAGGTAGTGGTTCCTGGGATTGAGATGCAAAAATGGGACTTGCAGATTCAGTCAGAGATGATGGATAGAACAAGGCAACTCTATATGAGGATGTGGCTCTGTGGAGCATCAGAGTTCAAGTTCAGGCAAGATTGTTGGACAATTTTACTATTTCTGAGGATGGTTTCTTGAGGAACGACGCTAGATTATGTGTCCCTAGTGGGGATCTATGAGAGGAGGTTGTTCAGGAAGCGCATTGCTCTCAGTATTCTATGTATCCTGGTGCCAACAAGATGTATAGGGATTTAAGAGAGAATGTGTGGTGGTATGGCATGAAGCAGGAGGTGGCATAGTTTGTATTCATATGCATAATGTGCCAAAAGGTGAAAGCAGAGAGGCAGATGCCAGTTGGATTGCTTTATCTATTACCCATCCACAGTGGAAGTGGGAACATATTACTATGGATTTTGTGTCTGGACTTCCACGATCTCCAAGAAGAAAAGATACAATTTGGGTTATCGTTAAGAGGTTGACCAAATCATCCACTTCTTGTCATTTAAGGTGGGTTTGTCAACGGAGAAGCTGGCAGAGATATATATGAGGCAGATCGTCAAGTTGCATGGGGTTCCTATAAGTATTGTCTCGGATCCGAATAGTCTTTTCACTTGTCACTTCTAGAGGAGTTTCCAGGCTAGCTTGGGCACTCGGCTCAAGTTCAGTACCGCATATCACCCACAGATAGATGGGCAGTCAAAAAGGACTATTCAGACTTTCGAGGATATGTTTCACACTTGTGTGCAAGATTTTGGGGGTTCTTAGGAGGACCGTCTCCATATAGTAGAGTTTGCTTACAACAACAGCTACCATGCCAGTATAGATATGTCACCATTTGAGGCTCTATATGGTCGGAGGTGTCTCACTCCCTTGTCCTGGGACAATATTGGATTGAGAGCTTTGTTAGGGCCAGAGATGGATGTGGATGCAGCGGAGAAGGTCAAGCTAATTAGAGAGAGACTTCGGGTAGCACAGGACAGACATCGGTATTGGGCCGATAGCCACATGATACCCTTAGAGTTTGAGGTATAGTTTAGATTTTGTGTTAGTGTTTGATTGTGGTTATTTATTTGATTAAGTATTTAGGCTTTGTCTTGTGATAAGTTGGCGGTCTAGTGTTTCTGAGGATTTCTCCGACAAAAGGCACGATTCACTTTGGTGGAGGCGGAAAGCTTAGTCTACGGTTCATTGGACCCTTCAATATTCTTGAGAGGGTCGGTGGAGTGGCCTACCGACTAGACTTGCTGCTTGCGCTAGTGGGTGTTTATAACGTATTTCACGTATCGTAGTTGCGATGGTACATGGCGGATCCTAGTCACGTATTGGACCGCTTCGAGATAGAGGTGGGCCTGACTCTCAACTATCCAGAGTAGCCCCTAAAGATTCTGGATTGTCGGGAGATGGTGCTCCGGAACCAGGTTATCCCTTTGGTTCGTGTCGCATGGAGGCATCACTCTCTGGGTGAGTCTACCTGAGAGAGGGATGACGACATGTGCTAGCGATACCCTTATCTCTTTGAGCCTTGAGGTATTGATATTCTTGTTTTGATTGTGTTCTTATGCTAGTTTCATCTTTTAATTTCGAGGACGAAATTATTTTAAGGGGGTAGACTTGTCAATACCATATTTCTAAATAGATTTTTTTTTCTGTCATTTTGCATTATTTATATATTGTGCATATTTATCTATTTAATTATAGTGATAGTTATTATGGTTAGTGGGCTAGCCTATTTATTGGATTCTTGATTAGTGGACCTAATTAGAAATGACAAGACACTTGGACGAACACTTTGGACTAGACCCAATTAGGCTCTATTAAGCCATTCCATTTAATGAATATGGATTAGTCTAATTACCATATTAGAATTGAAAGCCTCCATAATTAGATTAGCTTTATGAAAAACTTAAAGGGGCAAATGAGACATTTTATATTGCATGGAGGGAAACTATTGTGGTCGGCACTATTAAGAGGGAGGAGTCACTCTCTCTTCCTCTTTATTTGTGCCATTTGTTCTCATTTGGATGCTTTTCCCCAAATTGATTCTTCCCTCATCAAACTTCCTTCAATTCCTTCGCAATCCTTTTTATTTTCATTCCTTAGAGGAGCCTAGGAGCTTGGTGGCTTGGAGCACTAGTGAGGAGGCTATTGGCTAGGAGTTTGTATCTAAAATTGTATCCATTGAGCTTTGCATTGGAAATCCATCTCCCAATAGGTATACATCTCAATTTCTCCTCTATGTAGACACTAATTGCTCAATTTGACTATTAGGAATCCACCCATGGACTAGGACTACCTATAGGAAGAAGAATTGGCCTCTATGGACCCCTATTATGGAAGTTTCATTGAATTTTGTGCCCAATTTGGGACAAATCTGAGGTTGGTGCACCAAGTGTTTATCATTTGGTAATTTAGATCTATTTAGATTTATTTTAGTTATGTGTGGCTAGATACGTGTCCATAACTGGATATGAGTAGGAGGTATCATGATACCTATGATATAGAGTCTTTTTGGAGGGTTTTCCCTCCGACACGATACACATATCAAATTCTCCATGACACATTTTATTAGCTACATATTGCTTTTAGGCTCTAATTTATGTTTTAGACATGCTCATGTAATTTGGATAGAGTCGGATAATGTTTGGTATAAGTATCTTGAGCATATCACAAGAGTATCGTAGATTGGTGCGATACTAGTATGGTGCACACCAAGTGTTTGGTATTATGCATATATGTGTGTCATATGTGTCAATGTGTCTCATGTATCATATAGTATAGGATATGTATATCTACTAGTGTGTCATAACCTATGTGGGTGTCAATTAGATGCGTATGTGTGTGTGTCAAAGGTAAAGGGTGATTTAGAGTGTCAATTGGAGTGTGTGTTGTGTGTGCACATACATAAGGTGTGTGTATACATGTGTGTGTGTCATGGATAGAGTAGCTTATAGTACCAATTAAAGATGTGATATGTATATATATATGTGTGTGTGTGTGTGTGTGTGTATGCGTGGATAGATATATGTGTGTATGTATTGGATAAATAGATGTGTGTGTAGGGTGAAGTAGTGAAGGGGGTAGAGCTAATGTTAGAGCTGTAGTAGCAGCTGCTGCTAGGAAAGGTTGCATAGTAGCAGCAGTAGTGAAGCCAACAGCAGCAGTAGCTGCATTGCTGCTTGCCAACATTAACAGTAACTATTTTGTAAAGCAGGCAGCAGCTGCTTAACAAAGCAACAACAACAACAACAATAGTAACATCAATAGTAGCTTAGCAGCTTGACAGCAATAGTAGCAGCAGTAGCATCAATAGCAGCAGTAGTAAAGCAAGCAAAGCAGTAGTAGAAGCTAAGGCAATAGGAAACCCGGTAACCCGATAACCACCTTCCCAAGAATTAGTGATGGATTTGTAATGCAATAACAAGAGTTCTTCTCAAGAATTAGAGATGGATTCGCAATGCAAAGCCCGGTAACACGATAACCACCTTCCCATGCTGCTGAAAAATACAACCCAAATCTTTCCCAGAAGTATCACTATAGATAGTATTGGTTATCGGACTTTACTTGTATTTAGTGTTGATATCCATTCTGGCACATGGTTACACGCAGGGCCGGCCCTGGGGTAAACCGGATAAGACTTCGGGCTTGGGCAACCCCCCTCTGCTAGGGCAACTCCCCAAGCTTAGTGTGATCCCACCAAAGGTCAGGGTCATGGATGACCATCAGGACATACTCACAATAAAGGTCAAAGGGCAACCAAAATTAGCTCCGGATAGGGCAACCCAACCCTCTGGGCCATCCCTGGTTACATGTATTGGTATTTTGGATCCTGTTATGAGATGTTATTCCTTGAGTACCATGGTGTACCTTGTGCAAGCCTTGTTGTTCTTGTACTTGTATGGATACTGATTTTTTAGAAGACTTGCTACCTTCTCATAGAATCCTGTGTCGTAACGTACCGTGGTTGGATCCATTATACCAGTCGAGGGCATGGAGTATTAGTGTAGATATGTAATTATATACTCCTTGTGCATATCTTGTTCATTGTGAGTGTTGATCATACACCGCACGTATGATTAACCAGGCCTTTATCCTTGTGCAAGTTCCCAAGCCGATCATATGTTGAAGCTAGTGTTCACTCACTTAGATAGTTATTCTTGATTCTTGTACATGATATTTCTTGCTCTTGTATATTTAATTACAACATCTCCATATCTTGTTATACTCTTGTACATGTTCTATTTTCTTGTATTTCTCTCTATTTATTGTTACATAGTCCATATCATTTATTAGAACTATTATTAGAGGCGTGTTTCGCTCCAATCTTGACTGGATATATTTTTTAGATGATTTATAGAAGTGGTGCTCTACTCACTACGGACCTCAGGATGTAGTAGGTGTAGACTTGGAGACCTTGGCTCATAAGGGGCTAGTGCCAGTTGAGGAGGAGGATGCATTAGCTGTAGTTCAGTAGTTAGACAGTTTATTATACTAGATTTGTTTCCACTTGGACATTTTGTTACATCTCTATTTTGAGACTCATTTGGGATATTGTTAGTATTCAGACTTATTTGTGAGATGTATATTGACTTTTATTTCCTGCTCTCTTTATATCACATTCGTACGTTGTTCTTACTTATAGATTCTGTGATTGAGCATTCATATTCATATTAATACTGAGATAATACTATATCTCATTGATCATTATTGTTAAATAGCATAGTAGACGTAGACAGCATTCTACCGTCGATGCTATGGCGTAGGCTGGACGTACCCATGTACTTGTGTTCTTACATTGGGTGCGGGTCGTGACAGTCATCATAATCCCTAGAAGTCAGTTACAATCTCTAAAGATTCTAATGCATAATTTGTCAACTACCAACACTATAATTTGTGGCTTTAATGCTGGAAGAAGTCGTCCCCTTGGAAAGATACACTTGAAGATTCATATAGGTTATCTTCGCACTAAAGTCACATGTTATATGATTGATGCAGATGTATCTTATAATGTCCTGCTTGGACACCCTTAGATACACGATAACAAAATCGTGCCATCTACCTTGCACCAATGCTTTAAGTATGTGGATAGTCAAAAGGGTATCAAACCAAAGTTCGCTGACATTAACCTGTTTAAGGGTGTTGAGGCATATTACTTCGAATCTATCCTCTACATGCCCGATTATCTAGAAGGACAAGATAATAATGCCAATTGTGAAGTTGAACCTGATCCAAATGAGACCCCTCTCATGATCCAAATGAAGGGACATGTTGCTCGTCAGGATCCACCAGAGCCTCTTTCTATTCACCTTCATAAAATAGTACGGAAAAAAGAAAAAGATACCCCTGGTATTGATATAACACAGAAGGAACCACCACTGATTATCGACCTTCAGCATAACAAGCATCCTACTCCAGAACCGCCACTGTTATCGACCTTCGACGTAACAAGCATCATGCGCCAGCAAGTCAGCCACTTGTGATTAATCTTGCTAAGCCTACTGTTAAAACTAAGCCTTCCATTGACTTTGTAGATAAGAAGAACACTTTGTTTTTTGTGAATAAAGGCAACACTCCTTTGTACTATATTGATGTTGATCATCTTGCTAAAGAATTTCTAGAGGCCATGTCTGTATATAAGCCTCTGGAAGTTCTTGTATCAACATAACAAATAGATCCACTGTGTAATCTATGTGGTAACGTTTGTTTCATAAGGAAGGCTCAGTTGATGATTTAGAAGAAGACACTGAAATACTCTTTGGCAAAGCCAAGGATAAAAGCATTGGGTTGATGTTACACAAGTTGATGATTTAGAAGAAGACACTGGAAAACCTCAGCTTTATCGTTACACTCCTCAATCTAAAAATATCATTCAGAAGATGGGATATAATCTACAAAGCGCATTGGGTTTGAATTATGGCAAAGGTCGACGCCTACCTGTGTGTCTCCCTGGTCCAAAAGGAAAAATCACAAGATAACTACCACCGTACTCGACCAGGTTTAGGTTATGTCACTCCGCCAAAAACATCTGAAAATTCAGAATCGGATCACAAAACACCGTCTTATTCTTTCGAATCATTATCTTAGGATTCTGATGGATGTATTGGGGAAGTGGTCAAACTTACTCTTTCTGTCAACATGGTCTCAACTACTTCAAGTGATGAAGATCATCAATCGTTAGAACCCTTTGAGAATGATTCGTATGCACAATGGATGGATTCACAATGGGAATTACAGTTAGAACAATGTGAATTGCCTACAGAAGATGAGGTCATTGAGATTGATATAGGAGAGCAGTCTTTTATGAAACCTATCTTTATAAGCAAAAATATATCTGATGAAGATAAACAAGCCTTGGTGGAATTTATAAAAGAATATATTAATGTCTTCGCTTGGAGTTATGAGATATGCCTAGTTTAGATCCTTGGATAGCTACCGACAAGCTTAATATTCTTTCCAATGTTAAACTAGTTAAGCAATAGCAGCGTCGTTTCGCCCGGAGATAATGGATCCAATTGAAATTAAAGTCAAAAAGCTGAGCATGATAATTGCCCGAGCTAAAGCAAGCCCGAACCACATCAGATATGGAGTACTTAAGACCGGAGACCTCCAGTGGAATGCCAAGTCCCAGTAGCACAGTGCCCCAAAGCACGTTGCCATAAGAACCAAAGGCAACCAGTCCACTCCATGTGACCAGTATCCATGCGCCCAGGACACATACAGCCAGACACCAAGCGAATTCCATTCCAAGAAGCCTCTATGAGGGCAAGGAGGTAGGCGACTCAGGCAGCTTCATAAGACCTCCAGAATAAGATAAACAGCTCATGTCCTTGGCTAGGCTACCCCAGTCATCAGTACAACTGGTTCATGCCTAGAATTAAATTACCTCAAATCACTTTGGTAACAACTGAAAGGATCAACACCATATTTGTGGTGTGTGCACCATAACCGCTCCATTCAAACCGATGATTCCCTCCAAATCACAGCCAACACCACGGATCAACCAAATATCGTGCCACCTGATTTAAGTCTCCTATTTATGGTGCTGCGTTATATAACTGCACCATTCAAACGATAGGTTGTCCTAAACACTCGTACGAGCTACGTCACCGGTGATCGAGCCGTGCGGATGGACAGTCATAAATACCGACAACTGCACTTAAAGATCCTTAAAGTCATCCCCCGGAGCTCCTGCAGCAACGGATGCCCAATCAGTGCCTCGACCAAGACGAGCAATTAAACAGCCTGCCAAAACATCTGTGACAACCAAGATGGCATCTTCTACGCAGGAGATCCTTTCCTATCGTTATCTTCTTCATGGCTTGTCTGCTAAAGACGACTATAAGAGGAGGCACACTCCATCAACACCATCATTAAAGAATCGAACAATCGACCGATCAACTAGCCACTCCACTCAAATCAATCTCAAAAAGAAACCCAAAAAGAGCACCAAATACACAGGAGAGAGTCATAAAGAGCATTTCGAAAAGCTGCTAAGTATCAGATCGTCAACGGACTAAAAGGGTCATTACAGTACCCGATCTCTATCATCTTCCCAGAATAAACATTTGTACTAGCAAATCCTTACTATTAGGGCTTTGTTGTACTGTTTAAATCGCGATCTATTATGGAAATGAGTTTTATCCCAACCTATCTCTTCTTTCTTTCTCTCAACCGAAGTTCTCCCGCGATGGAGAACAAATTGCCGACTCTGCTAGGGACGACCTTCTTATCCGATGAGAAGACAATAATGTAATCCGATACTGAAAAGTTGGGCTCATCCCACCAAATGATGGTCGTCCAATTCGACCAACAAGCTTACAAAAATATGCTCTCCGAAGGGTCAAACCCTTCTCCTAGGTTCACGAAACCTAGAAAGACTCACAAGGTTTGGGTGGTCAAGATTGCTATGCCACCACCAGCAACTATGAAGGATGCTCTGCCGGCCTCCACCAATGAAGCCCCGCATCCAGCTCTTGTGTATACTTCTCCCGCTATCAAAAATGGAAAGGACATAGCCTGACACTCGGGTCCCAACCGGAGAAGGTGGTGCAACGCCAGGGACTCGGGAATACGTGCTCTCACCAGGCCATCATGGCTACTCCCTGGTCAAGACGACAACGTTACATCTCAGACAACTTTCCAGGAGGAGGTACAAGTCTTGTCTAAATCAAGATAAGTGCTTGGAGACACACATCAAGCCATCCTGAATGGTACCAGACGGCAGCACACACAGGAGAGGTGAAGGAGATCTTTTTTCCACAAAATCTCTCAGAACCCAGCCCACGAAGAGGACCTGGATGCGCTATACTACTCAAATGTTAGTACAAAGAAGTTCGGAACGGCACAAGCATAACATGTCAGACCATTACCTCAGCGGGCATTCATCAGAAGGTGCCCTGGATTATTATACGGGCCCCTGACATAAGGCTTTATCAGAACCACACATACGCCCTCCAGAATCATGCGCATGAAGTGAACTGACCCCATAGGTCCATTCCGGACGACCCTCCGAAAGATCAAAAGTTTTTTCTGATCAGCTATACAACCGACATGGCGCAGATAAATGCCCTCTAACAGACTTGCGAGAAGTAATAGAATGCAAGCGAGGGACAAAAAAAGATGGTGGCGCATGCAACAGCCCCTTCACGAGGCATTGCACTCGATCACCATCCAATGTTGTTGCTCTCACACGGCAGTATCGGCAAACAAGCCGTCTATTTTCCAATGACTATAGCGAACTGCGAAAGATGAACCAGTTCACATTTTTTACTACTCCGCACGGAGGGATACTCCCATCCTGAAGGACTCAAAGTCGCTCTCCTCCTCAACCAGTACGATGAGACCACTAATACGAAGGTTAGCCCACCCGACTATACCCACGACGTGGGTAGTGCAATACTCGATCGAAAAGGCCCTCGTAGAAAGGCATGCCACAACTAGGGGGTACGTCTTCTCCACCCATCTCCCATGCTGAGGGTAGCGATTGTAAACCCCCTAAATTTCACTATATATATTTTTTTTGGTATTTGTAGAATGAGTACGAAAACGTATATATGAAGTATTTAATTATTTTATATAAAAGTTTTGTTATAAGTTTTTAGTAAAAATAGGAAATAAATATTTTGATTTGAAACACATATATGGTAAATATTTATGTTTTGTTTTTATATAAAATGTGGCATACTAGATTTTAATCAAACATTATTTTTTGTTATAAAGGCTATCTTATTTGTTATATAAATGTAGGTAATAATTTAGAAATAATGTTTTTCTTTTATAAATATTATATACTATTTTTGCATGCAATGTACATATATTTGAAAAATATTTGATTTTGGATAAATTCTTTGGAATTATCTTTTAAATTATAAAAAGATATTTAAATTATTTTATTTATTTATTTATTTTCAAATATTATGATTTAAGTTGGGATTGGATTTTATTGAACTAGTTTTAAATTAATTTAAATAAATATGGGATTTATCTAATAGAGGTTTAAACGGTCCTAATCTTTATCTAACTAGGACTTCTCCACCCTATTTATAGGGAAGCCTAGTCTCCTTAAATTTTCTCTACTAATGTATTTGTGCATCGTGTCCGTGTCAAACTTTCTCGCGTCAGCCTGAGTTGGCCTCGGATCCGACCCTGGGTGTCTTTCTACTATAATGTATTTGTACATATACATCTATCTTCCCTCCGAATCCGATATGCCGGACACAACCTTGACCCCGTGCCATGCAGGACACGAACACCAGACGTGTCGGATACTCCCCGACACGACCTGACCACAAACCTAACCCTAACCCTAAGCAAGCGGTACTGCCTCGCCGGAATCCACCACCGCAGCCGTTGCCAGCGACTTCTCCTCCTCCCCGTGCACCACCACCACCAACCATCACCCAGATCCTCCACCTGCCACTCCGGTCGATCACCCCAGTCTCCTTACAACTACCGCCATCACCACCAACATCATCACCACTATGGCCGACCGCCTCCACCACTAGCAAACCACCCAAAACCCCCCAAAACATACCCACCTACCTCTAATCGTGTCGCTCTTGTGTGCCATCACAGACACTGCAGTGCCACCTATATCAATGGAGCCCTATCCTTCTCGGCCATCTCCAACTGCCCAATACCACCAGCAAAACCCTATACTCATCACTACCGGCTGAACTTCATCACAACCACTAACCTCCACTACCGCGTACCGAGCCCCCGCGGTGCCATGCTTCGTCGATGCTTTGGCAAGCGTCGATGATCAGGACCACCAAATCTGGTCGCTCCAGATCTGGAGCGCCACCGACCTCCGCTGTAAGTACAGCATTGAGCGATGCCTCTGTGCTCAAGCCATCACCTTCGTCGCTGGGCTCGCACCGCCTCCGTCGCCTCCAACCGAGCGCTCTCCACAACCAACTCTGGTGAGTCCCCGCTCTCTCTCCCTCCCCATCTCTCGATCTACCCCTCTGCCTCTTTCCCCCCTCTCTCTCTCTAGCTCAACTTCTTCCTTTGTTCCTCTTCTTCTTCGATCCTCTCCTTCATCTCTCTCTGAAAAATTTTAGACTTTGTATTCTCTCTCCTCTTTTCCTTTGTCCCTCTTTAGCTTTATTATTTTAATTTATTATGATTATTATTTCTATTATTAAGATTATATTGGAGAAAACATATATGTATACTTATTAATGAATTATTATCAATATTAGCATTATTATTAAACACTATTTTATTAGTTGTATTATTTATTTTATATTCTTCTATTATATATATATATATATATATATATATATATATATATATATATATATATATATATATATGCCGCTCAGCTCCCCCATGGGAGCTCTTCGGGCACCAAGCCCTAGCTCGTACGCCCTCCTGCCGTCTGCTGCATGGTCGGGCCCGGTGCCATACTGTCTCCTCCTTCTTGGTGTTCCTCGCCCCCCTCTCCTTCCCATGTCCACCATCCCTCCTAATCTCCTCGCCTTCATCGGTCTTCCTCCCCCTCGACCCATCCCGCCCCACTTCCTCCACTCCATCGCTTTTCTCCCTGCACCGCTCCACTCCGGTGCCCCACTCCCTGCCCTTCATCCCTAGCCACCCCGCCCTTATTCGCCCCCCATCCATCCTCCGTCACCCTCCTCTCCCCTCACCGGAGCTGGGGTGTCCGCTGCTCCTTCCGCCTTCATAATTCCTCCACCCCTCCGTGTATCTCCCCTCGTCCACCCTCGCTCTCCGCCCTCGAGTAGGCAGCTGTCTGTGCTCGACGCAGGAGTCTCTCACGTTGAGCACCTCCCCTCCACCTCTATTTCTCTACCGCCTTCCCGCTCTCTCTCAACCCCTTTCAAAAATCGAACTCCTTTTCCGCAGCTATCCGCTCGGTGACCCCCTCGGGCTTTGGGTCCCCGTACAGTGCCGCAGGCCGCGCACTCCCTGAGGCGAGGGATGGGCCCCATGTTTCTTTAAATTTGGTGCCTTTTGGCTCCCTCATGCCCCCTCCAGATTCTGGCTGCACACTGCATGAGGCGTTGGGTGGGCCCCATGTTTCTTTGCATCAGGTGCCTTTTAGTTCCCTCTTTTTCCCACCAGCTTTTGGCATAGAAGGCCTTTCAGCGCCTTCCGGCTCGGGACTTCTCTTGATGCCAGCTTCGTAGATGGTGCCACCCAACTTCCTCCAGGCTGCGCGGGTGATCCGTTTGGCGTTGCTTCGTTCGTCACTGCGCCTGTTGGCAATGTTGACTGGAGCCCGCCCCTCGCCAACCTCTTCGGAGTGCATACACGGCTCTCTCCCGCCTTTGGCACCCTAGGTTCTTGTTGCTGCCGGCGCCTCAGCCAGCCCTCGTACCAATCCTGTTACGATGCCAGCCCCTCCTTCGGGCGCCGCGGTCCCCCTCGTGTTGCCTGCTTCAGTCGCCGATTATCTTTTGGCTTTGTTCCCTTCGTCGCTATGCCACCAGTTCTTACCCCCTCCTGCGCCTCTTCCGGTCTTGGCGCCATCCCCTATCGTGCCGCTTGTAGCTTTGGCACCACCATCAGCGGCTCTCTCGCCCAACGCCCTTTCGTATGCAGAGAAGCTCCGGCCGGATCGTACGACGATCCTGAACCACCCTACCTCGGAGATTACACTTCCGGAGATCGAATTTCCCTTCCCGTAAGTCGGCCAAGAGATTCGTGTCCCCTTCTCCACCGCCGAAATCTCTTCCTTATCCTCAACCTTCTCACTTACCTACGTCCTCTAATTCCCCAGTGGATGCCCGAAGCTCTCTAGAGTGCAGAAATCGATCGTCGGATGGGGCCTCACTTCCGCATTCAAGGTCGCCCCCTTAGACCCCAAACACATGTTCCTCCACTTATCCTCCGATTTAGACCACAAAAAGGTTTAGTCGCGAGGCACAGGCAAGATCGACTCCCAGAGCATGATCATCATCAAATGGTCCCACGAGTTCAGCACAAAAGTAGACTCAGCGATAGTCTCGGCCTGGGTTACCCTCCCCAACATCCCCCTAATCTGCTTCGCCCCTGCGGCATTGAGAAGAATCGCCAGCTCATTCGGGACCTTTGTGGCCTTGGCCGAAGAGACCCGAAACCTCTCTAGGGGCAATTACGCCAAAATTTACATGGAGCTAGATTTGTCTAAGGACCTGCCTAAAGAAATTTAGATCGAGCTCGATGACAAGACGCACACACAAACCATCGTTTACGACAACAACGACATTTTCTGCAAGCACTGTCATATGAGAGGCCACTCTACTGAGAACTGTTTTAGAGCTCACCCGAAGTTGAAGAAGGCACCAAACTGGAAGAGAAACATCACCAAGCCACCAAACCAACCTGATTCCCCATAATCACCAACCCTCGATTCTTCTTCCCCCTAACTCTTATGTCCGATTTGACGACATCGCCAGCGACCCCATCCCACAACCCCTCCCCCTATGAGCAGAGCCATGGTGTCCTACAACCCTCCTGCCATCACCCTCACCAATAAATTTGACATCCACTCGTCGGCTACGACAACGACACCACAGAGGTCCCCTACACAGCCGAGCCATCAGAGGCCAACCTGGAGGCCAATAAGGACAACCCGGATAGCAACAAAGAGGATGCTTAGTAAAGGGAGAAGCCCCCAGCCCCCAAAAGCTCAGTAGCTCACGAGCTAGACAACACCACCCTACCCAAACTCATAGAGGGCATTTGCGTGGAAGCCTTGGCCAATATTGGCCCATCTCCAGTCGCCAGGTTTCAATTAGCTACAGATGCTAGGCTCCTCAGTCCGACCAGCCTCTTTGGAGCTCTAGCAGAAATTGAAGGTGAGGCCTATTTGCACCCAACAAAGGTAGCAGACGCCACATCGGAAGAAGTAGTAGCCCCCACCAATAGTACGTCCACATCGGAGGATAGCTCAGAGAACATAACATCCAAGCCACACAAAGCAAACAGGAAGAAAAAAATATGACAAAGAGCACTCGACCATGACCACGAGGTCTACCGCGAAGCTCACAACCCCCCTCCACAAGATCTCTAATGCTTAACATCCTCTCTTAGAATGTTAGAGGCCTAGAGAATAAACCAACACTCATAAGACTCACCAGCCTAAAAAAATCCTACAAGATTGATATTTTAGTAGTCATCGAACCCAAAATCCCGCACAAAAAACTCAAATCCATCCAACTTCATCTCGGTTTTCCTTCTGCTACAGCCAGTTGCAATGATATTTGGATCTTTTTTACGGCATACATCAAGTTTGGCACCGTCCATGACTCACGACAGGCACTCTCGTGCTGGGTGGAACACCCAACACTTCAGTCTCGCTCCATTTTGCCAGCCGTTCAAGGTAGTTGCGACGTCCTAGAATGCAAACAGCTTTGGGACACCCTACGGGACACTCACCTTCATTTCCTCAACCTCTCGTGGCTCTGTCTTGGGGACTTCAATGCAATCACTTGCAGAGAAGACAAGTCAAGGGATAGACCACCCCCGTAGATGGCCATCAACGACTTTAACAGTTTTAATTTCAACAACCACCTGTCTCCCCTTCAGTTCTTCGGCAATACCTTTACCTGGTGCAACATACAAGAAGCCTCTCGACGGCAATACTCCTGCCTCGACCGTGCCCTGGTCAACTCAACGTGGTCAGACATGGGCCTCACTTCCAACCTCTCCTACCTCAACTCTACGGAATCTGACCACTCCCCCCTCCTCATAGAGATCTGTAACAACACTAACCGAATCAAGAAAGCCTTTCATTTTTTTGACTTCTGAAGCCACCACCCCCAATTCAGAAATACAGTGGCAGTAGCTTGGAATACCCCTAACGACCTTGACCCCCTCCACCAGGTAGCAGCTAGACTAAAGCTACAAAAAAAAGCTATCACGGCCTGGAGCAAGATTGCTTTCGACGATATCTTTCAAGTAGTGCGAACGGCGGAGGACAACGTCGCTCACACGAAGATTCTCTTTGCTTCCGACAGATCCCCGGCGGCTCATTGCTTCCTCAACCTCACCAGAACGATCCTCAAATTCCATGCGGCTCCTCAATGGCCATGTCTTTTGAATAAGTTTCTTTTATAAAGCTTTAATATGAACAGACCCTTTAATAAGATGTCGAACTCTCTACAAAATGGATTGTCAAAATATTTTCTACTACGTCCATCATAGCTCTTGCAAAAATATTTACATCCCTACAAAAGAGACGACAGAGACTCTTATCAAAAAAGAAAATCTGTTACATGTATTAGTTGTAGATAAGACTTGTTTCTATATGGAACCTTGCCGTAGCTGGGTTCTCAACACTTGCTTGCCGCTTCCTTTAGAGAATCAGCACATCATAGGTCCTCCTTTATAGCGACGAATGCATGAGACTCGCGAGAGCTTCCAAGCCTCTTCAAAAAGTCATCCAAAAGAAGATGACAAGAAGTAAGAGGGGATGACTTAAGGGAAGCTTCTAAGCCTCTTCCCAAGGCTAAAGTCTTTCCTCCAAAGTGGGCCATCAACTGCCACCGCATGGAAGAATAAGTGCGGGGGACAAGCAATCAACCCAAACCCTGTAATCCGCATCTTTCTCGCCTAGGCCAAGGGTATCAGGCATTCTCTAGAAAGGACAAAGCCAGCAATGAGGAGACAGAGAACCCTACTTTTTATGAAACTCATCACTTTCCAGTTCATCCTCACATCAGAAAAATGATCTCTGTGAATATGGGAACATACGGGACCATTCCTCATGGCACCAGGGATATTTTTTGGTGTTTCAACCTTCGTATCATCTGAAGACTTGGGGCTAACCGCCAATACGAGTCCTGTTGGATCCACCAAAGAAGTAGGAGGCCCCAGGCCATGAGAGAAGAAGAGGTAATAGAGCATGGAGAAGAGAAGCAGAAGGGATTATGGAAGAAAGGGTCTCCCAAGGCCCTATTTATAACTACAAAGCCCATCAAGAATGTAGGTGAAAAGCCACTCCTTTATTAAATAGAAGTAACTCCTGTAACGCCCCAGTCCCAAAATACATAGGACTAGGAGATCGTATACATGCCAGCTACGTATCGAGAGGACTCCAACCCAGCTCGAGTACGTATAAGATGTCTTGTTGTTCTAAATCAATTATATCTTAATCCACTAAAAATATGTAACAATAACGAATCATGTGCACTAAGATTGATCAGACCGTAATACACAGATTCTAGAATAGATAAATATATTTGAGCGGATCCCCAATAACACATTTATCATGAACAAGCTAGAAGAAAATTGAAGCTTGTAAAAGACTAGGCTATAATAACAGCGAGAATCAAATATAGGACGAATTATAAATAAGGAAGAGAATGATAAAACATCAACTAAATATACCTGTAGTCTTGGTGGAGCAACCATCTTACATCAATGTGTTATAACTTGATAATTTCATCTACTACCTGGAGAGATCACCAGGTCCACAGGGGACTAGCAAGATACATATAAACATGTCTAATGTAACAGTAAATAACATGCATAAAAAGATAGGAAAGTAAGACATGTAGTAAATCAATAAAGACGTCTCAATACCGTAACGCCATGGGACTTTCCAAATCTCGAGACAAAAGATAAGTCTCTACTATGATAATTCCATAGGACACACCCGTTCCTAGAGACGAGATAGCAGGTCGATAATAAGTCTCTAACACCATAACGCCATGGGACGCTCCCAGTCCTAGAGATGGAATAACAAGTCTATAAGGAGTCTCTATACCGTAACGACATAGGATGCTCCCGATCTAAATATGGGATAAGTCAATGTCTAGCAATTGATCTCGGCTACAGGTCAAGTCAACTCAATGGAACGGAGACTAAGGACTAGCTAATATCGTCACAATACTCACATGAAACAAATAGTGACACATGAAGGACAAATAAGGAACGTACACGTAAGATAAGGAAATAATAATGACATAAATATGAGAAACATGTAATAAAGTAAGAATGAAAAGAATAGCAATATAGAAAATGTATGAATAAACTGTATAATTTGACAAGGTATACTTGCCTAGTGGTAGCACGTAGAACCAACAATATCCAATCACTCAATGAGCCACAAAAGTCAAACTCCCGTAAATATTTTCGGATGCTGAAACAGACATCACCAACGTGTTTGGCATAAGAAAAATGTCTAAGTTTGAATACCCATAAGTCCAGTTCTGGACGTAGGGGCAAAACAGTAATTTAAGCCAAAATAATTTCCACCATTGGACCCGCTTTACACCGAAAAGCGTACCATAATCTTTGGTTTCTAATGTCAACAAATTATATACATACAAGTTTAGTTTTTTGATACAAGCTCAACGGTATGTCCAGATTTGGATTCCGATGAGTCGTATACAAAATCGCCAGTTAAGTCGAATCGTGGGCCCGCTAAAATAGCGTCCGGTCGACCTTCTTAGAATTGGACCAAACTTGGCTCACAGGACCAAAAAAATGATACAAATCCAGTGGCACAAGTTTCATCACGATGTGACCAACGTGCACAAAGTAATTGAGATTTTTGCAAAGGAGTCGATACGATGTATCTCGACCGATACGCTTCGAATTCATCAAGCACATGCAACCAATTCGAGTTCCGTCGAAGCCCACACGTCCATAACATCTATAGGCACCTATCGATGCAAGTAGTTCGCGACCAAGTCGCCCGGTTTGTCGGGACAGACCCCATATTGGGAAATTTTTTATCTGTTGAAAACAGTTTTCAGGGTTTTTGGAACTGATTTTGTTCACAAACTATTGAACAAAAAAATTATGAATAAATATTCGTTGTAAAGCCGTTCATATCGGCTAAAACTATATTTTTTTAGAATTTCAAAATTTTCGATATCCGATCCAAAAATCGGCTTCCAAAACAGCATTCCGGGACAGTTTCTAACATCAAAAATCGAGTTTTTTCTCGATTTTGGAATTCAATTTTCATCGTATACATCGCGAATGAAATTAAACTAATTAAAGGAAGTCGAACTTGGTTAGGTTGGGTACATACCAACGCAATCCGTTTATGAAACGGATGATCGAGGTGGAAGAAAACATGATGTGAAGTTGTGGCATTGTTGCTGTAATTGTTGTTATTACTGTTAGTGTCGCCTTTGTTGCTGCAGAGTGTGGCCGCGTTGCTTGGCCGGCGGCTGGCCGGAGGTCGGCACGGGGAGGCTATAGTGGTGATACAGCATGAGACGTAGCAGGGTGCGGCCTGGGTCGAGGCAGGGTGCGTCTGGGTTTAGGTTTTAATAGTTTTTCTTTTCTTTTCTTCCTATATATGTTTTTTTCCTCCTATATATATATATATATATATATATATATATATATATACATGTGGACACACATAAAAAAGAAGAAGAAAGATGTCATTTCTTATTGGCGTAAGGCACCACAAATCGAGTACGCCTGAGAGATCCTGCACTGAGGATCACCGAGTACAAAAAGAATTCTGGGGAATGGGACGATGGAGATCGAGCGGCAGTTGCTCTTTTACTCCGTTGACACTCTGATTACAAAAGTGGAAGAAAACCTAAGAAAATTGCTAACTCTCGGCTCACTGGCAAGAAGGGCAGCAATTTGGCTCTGGAAATGCGCTCCGTTCTGTGTATCTTTGTAGGGGGATGCCCTCTATTTATAGT